>JAIEZT010000084.1:27579108-27974108 GCA_019594935.1 Periophthalmus modestus
ATATTCATGTGCGTTTCCGTCCATTACCGTGGATCAGTCTATCTAGGGTTGTCCACCAAAAACTATTTTAGCGTTACTAGTTACTGATAATGCCATGGGATGTTACATAGCGCCTTTCAAAATACTCAAAGCGATTTATAATGCCATATTCAGTTGTTCCCCCATTCGGTGCTGGTAAGTTACACAGCTGCCATAGAGATGACAGGCAGATGTGAGGCCCCTCTGGACCACTACCAATAACCCACACACCAATCGTGAGTGAAGTGTCTTGCCCAAGGACACAACAATTTAGAAAGAGTATATGGCCACCTGGTAAAATAACTACTAGTATTTTGTATGAAAATTGCATTAAGCCTATATTAAGAGACATTTTGCCATAGGACTGTATTACTGTGACAAATACATGATCTTTTCTACTGTGGTTATCAAATATTTTACTGCGAAAGAAGCTTTAAAATTTAGGTTTGAATTTTCGAATTCGCTTGTAAATCCCACGTAGGCAAATATCTATATCCATCAAAGAAATGATTCATTTTTATCCTTATCGTCAGCTATGGGAATTCTCGTTTTCACAGTTTTCCAGAAGTTGGATGATCAAAAGCTTATCACTGGAAAATGGTGCAATAAAATTGGGTTATCTCTTGCTTGCTCATCATCAGGCTATAGGGTTGACAGATATGGGGAGCGGGGGGGAGTGGAGGAATTTTTGGGGTGAGGTCAAGGAAAGGTTTGCACTAGGAGTTCCCTTGTCAACACAAACTTCCAAGAATCGTGCCAGGGAAAAGGCTTAACGGTAAAATAATTATGGCTGTTTTTGGAAAAAGAAATACACCTGCTTATCTAGATGACATTTGCTAGTTGGCGGGTTGGTAGATCCTGTTGTTTTGTTTAGATTTTGAAGTGTGAAGTAGGGCTCCATCTCCAAATCATGAACACACACAAAATCTAATACTCCAATTTAGCCCTCCAAAGTGCAAAACTATACAGGCTTAGTTTCAATAGACGTTAATTGTTCTTTAATTAACTGAGATACAATTTGTCCCTGGGCTATAATAGTCTATTTATTTCAGTTATTTCATTTTACACTGTGGCAAACATCTAGCCTTCATTTTTTTAAATCATGCATGTTTCTTTGATAGTTCTTCCTAAAGGACTTTGTATGAATACTTCAGACAACGTGGTAAATTCACAGCACACCTTCATACACACCAGTGTACGCAGACACTGGGGGTGAGGCGGGTTAAGTGTTTTGCCCTAGGGGGGGGGGGGGGACACAACGACAGCATTCATCTGTGGGAGCTGGAATCTCACCGCTAACCTGTGGGTCACTTGTGGATCAGACCGCTCAACCAATGATGTTTATGTCAAGAGCGGGATTTGAACCACTAACCTTCGGATCAAATGGACAAATACTCACCACTGAGCTACTGTACTCTGTTGGCAGATATTCTATTTTTAGTCCATTTCTTTACGATTGTGATAAAAACCGTGACAATGCATCCTCCAAAGTGCCTATAGCATTTAATTTTTACTCAGTACTTTGTCAGTAGACATGTGCATGATTTTTGATTCTATGTTTGGTAGGTTTCCAAGTTTCTTTATCATCGCATTACATACCAGTACAATCTAAAACGTCTTCTAGTTATTTTTAATTGTCAGTTTGTTGAAACAAGTTTTAATATTCTCTCTTAAAATCTGGTCTAAAACGTTTTCTCAGTGCTGAATGCTTATCTACGGCTGACATGTGTTTGTTGGTGTAGATCCGGGGAGTAGATAGTTGGAGGAAGTTGGAAATGTCATGTCAGATCCAGGAGCACAAAGCACACTTTCTCTCAGGCCTTGACAATGAGTTTATATTTTGTCAGTCATGCCCTTCGGCATGTGGTAATAAAATTAAGTTTTGGACACTGGCAGACAGCCCACCCATGGGAGACTGCCTCAGGACAAGTTGTGTGCGCTTCACTTCAGTGTGTGTGTTCTGCTTAGCACAGAAGTGAATGGAAAGGTCCAAAGTTGTAATTCATGTCAAGTTGATGTTACTTAATTTCAGTTTTAAAAAAATCAGTAGAACTAGATCATACTGATGACGTATACTGATGACAAGGTGCTCAAACCAATTACAAAATGGTGCAGTTAAATAAAACCACTTGTCAAATGTACAGTGGCTTTTAAAGATACGCTATGTACATTTTTCTGGTGGAAGATCTGCTACCTTCTTGTCTCCATGGAGATGTTGCTGCTTGCCTGGAATTTTCCACAGTATGGCATTAAACTTATCTATCTGCAATTACATGAGCTAAAACATGTGCGCTAGGGTCCCCTCTGCAGTCAAGACTCCCCTTAAAAAGACATTCTTAATCTCAGTGGGAATTCCTGGTTAATAAAGGTCAGAGATCATAAAAAATAATTGTGTTTGGTTGTGTTTTTATCGCTAAAAGATCCATTGAAAAATACGCATTCTCACTGTGCGCTGGGTTGTCCACAAATCTGATCCTGGTCTGGTGGCATCACATATTGGTCTCCATGGAGATAAATTAGTTTAATGCCTTACTGTGAAACATTCCAGGTAAAGCAATAACATCTCCACCATCCATGACAAAACTTCACTTTTTGACATAATAATGTTTTTCATTAATCATGATATAATTTATGACCCAAAATTATCATCATTATGAGTTTTTCCCTTGATTATTTTCCATTGTCTACCCCCATTTCAATTAAACACTACAGGCCTATAGAATGTAGTGATGTCATCCCAAAACCCATGCAGTTTTCTCCTGTTGCCGTCCGTCATCGTCGATCCAAACCTCCGAAATTGTCATGACTTCATCCGACACTTCATAACCAAACCGCGAGCGCTCCTCTCTGGTGCCAGGCGGGACAGGGGAGTGATCAAACAGAGATAAAAAAAAGGTCATCCAGGTCAACGTGTATAAATAATATTGAAGTCATGAGTCCGAATAATAGGACACAGTGATTGGTCTTGTAAATCACTGCTGTAAAAATGAAACTGGAACCAGAATACTACACCTAATATTGTGTTATGTTAGCTTTTTAATAAATTGAAGCACATTATTTCATATTTTAACTTATAGAAAGCCCGTTCATTTACTTCTTATTGCTGTCGCTAACTGCAGGGCATAAAACCTACTTTATGCTTTGCCCACTAAATACCGTTTTTCATTATAAAGTTCAGATCCTTAATCCAAGTACGCCAATGAAAAATATCAAATGCGGTAGCCAGGTCCCTCATGTGGTACTTGGACAGCTCTCGACTATGTGGGTTTGCCTAATTTGGTGTTAATTTTATCCACTTTTATGCGCTTCTTTGGATTTTTCTTGTTTAGAACTACAGTGGACCTTTAAAATCTCGTGGTACTCGTAAAGCCAGATCTGTTCTTTGGTGTACTCGGTGTGAAATGTTTGAGAGGTACTGTTCTAAAACATAAAACTATGCTAGTGCAATTGTATCCCCTTGCTCCTTTTCTTTACTGTGGTCTTATTTTAGCCTCTCTGTAAAACTCTCTTAGAATTTTTTATCCGTGAAAACCGCTACAACTATGACATCTTGAACTGCTTCATTCATTTGGTATACTCACACTTTCCTCTTATTCGTCATAGCGTCACAATGCGCTCATATAGATAGCACATGTTCCAGTCAACAGTCACTCTTGTGTGCGTGGGTCTAGCCTTCGCTCACGGGATACTAGCCATGAAAAGCTGCTGAGGTCATATAGTGCATGTAGGTCATACTCCTGGAGGTTACCCACTCAAACCAGCCTTGAGTTAAACTAATATTGACTTTGGATCGGTCCTCTCTTTGGGCCACTAAAACCTCTGGCCCATGTTTATGCTGTGTCTACACGTTTATGAACTCTCACTTTGTGTTGTTTTAATTAATGTCCCTGGTTTTATTGACTTGAGGGTTGCAGGAAGGTTGTGCATATGTACTGTTTAAGTTCTTGGTTTAGTCCGGCTTTTAGACTGGTTTAGTCCTGGTGTCAATTTCAATGTTGGATCAGATTTAGTTCAGTTTTGGGTCCTGGTTTGTTTTTGGAGCTATTATACTTGTGATAGTCAAATTTAGATTAATCCCTTTTTTGGATCTGATGTCCTGATTTGGTCCTAGTTTAGTCCATGTCTAGACCTTACTTAATTTGTTCTGCTGATGTTGTAGAACATTTTTAGTCCCATTTTGCATAGTCCAGTTTTAGACCTAGTTTAGCCCTGACTTAGTCCTAGTTTAGGTCTGATTTAGCCCTGGTTTAGGTCTAGCTTAGACTTGATTTAGTCATGGTTTAGTAAATGTTTAGACGTTGTTTGGAGCCATATGTTTTAGTAATGTAGACCTTTGATAGCCCTGTTTTAAACCTAGTATACCCCTTGTTAGGTCCTGGTCTTTTTCTGGTTTAGACATGGTTTAGACCTGGTTTAGACCTGGTTTAGACCTGGTTTAGTCCTAATTTACTCCTGGTCTAGTCTGTATTTAGTCCAGTTTTAGGCCTTATGTATAGCTTCATTTGATCTAGCAATGTATAGCCCATATTTAGTCCTGCTGCTAGACCTGGTCTAGTCCTGGTGCTTTAAATCCAACATTTTCGAGGTTAAAAGACAGAAGTGTATTGTTTTAATAAAAGTCCCCATTTGCACTTGTGTATTTGAACTACCAAGGTTTTCCAGATTTCAGTTTTTTGTGCATTGAGTAGACAATGCGCCCCCTTGTCTGAAATGGCTCAGTTTTCCCAAATTGATTGGGCTTAAGAATAGCACCATTTAGTGTTGTCAGCTCTTGTATACCACCATGAGAATCATTCCACTGAGCTGGGAGCATTAACTTCTCCTGCTGCTAAGGTCAACAAGCCCAAACTATAGCCTTCTGTCTTCTGTCTGGCTTTACTGCAGTAGGTAATGGGGGTTTGTATAATAAGGTTAAGTGTATGTGTGTCTCAATGGAAAATAGATTTGAATGATAGTCATGATGTGTTTTTAAAGCTACCAAAGGGTTGTCAGGTGGTCTGCTAACACTGTGTCGGAAATGTCTCCTTTACATCGTCGGTCTGTGTTGGTTTGTGGGTGGGACCTGGTTTAGACCTGGTATAGACCTTGCGTTTGACCTTTTAGTACTGGTTTAAATCTGGTTTAGGCCTGATTTAGACCTGGTTTAGACCTGGTTTAGACCTGATTTAGACCTGATTTAGACCTGGTTTTAGACCTGGTTTAGACCTGATTTAGACCTGGTTTAGACCTGGTTTAGACCTGGTTTAGACCTGGTTTAGATGCGTTTTAGACGTGGTCTAGTTCTAATTTAGTCCTGTTTTAGTCCTGTTTTAGTCCTATTTTAGTCCTGATTTAGTCCTTTTGTTAGTCCTTTTTTAGTCCTGTTTTAGTCTTGGTTTAGGCCTGGTTTAAGCTTGGTTTAATCCTGCTTTCCATGTAATCCAGTTTTAGATCTGATTTAGCCCATGGACCTTTCAGTACTGTTTTAGATCTGGTTTAGACCTGATTTAGACCTGGTTTAGACCTGGTTTAGAACTGGTTGAGACCTGATTTAGACCTGATTTAGACCTGGTTTAGACCTGGTTTAGACCTGGTTTAGACCTGGTTTAGACCTGGTTTACACCTGGTTTAGTCCTGGTTTAGACTTGGTTTAGACTTGGTTTAGTCCTGTTTTAGACCTAGTTTAGACCTGGTTTAGACCTGGTTTAAACCTGGGTTTAGACCTGGTTTTAGACCTGGCTTAGACCCTGTCTTAGACCTGGTTTGTTTCTTGCCGTTTAATCCTGTTTTAGATCTGATTTAGCCCATATCCATGAAGTGCTGAAGAATTAAAACCATTGCCATAGAAATTTGCGATTCAAGACAAATTCAATTGGAAAAGTCCCCAAAATCCAATTATAGACCTGATGTGTCCCGTTTGGTTTGCACTATTTTAGGATGCTTTCACACCACAACAAAATTAAACTAAACTTAGACAAAACTCAGAACTAAATCTAAACCTAAACTTGGCCAGCAATAAACAAGTATTGCTGCTTTAGATTTTAGATAGAGACCTATTTAAAGTCCCTTTCTGACCTGTTTTGACCCCTTTTTAGACCTGGCTTAGTCGGGTTTTAAACCATTGTCAGATCAGCTGCATTGGACTTTGCCCCCCTTACGTCATGTCTACCTTGGTTTGTGGGAGGAGAACAGTCGGGATCCTCATCTGACTCAGATGTAATTTGCAGCAGTGCCTTATGTCTGCATCGCCCTAACCCCAGGTCGACGAAGTGACTCACCCCAACCCAGTTAACTCCATTATTCATCACTGTTAAAGAAATTGACTCATAAAATTTGAGATTAAGTTAAGTTTGTTATCTGTAATTGAGTGTATGTAATCTACTATTTGTGGCCGTATCTAAAATGGAGCTTACTCAATGAATGTGAGAGTGGTTTGTCATGGCTGCGATGATGCTGGGGTTGACTCATGTTTTAGACCTGATTTAGTTCAGTTCAGATTTGGTTTGGTCCGTGGTTTTAGTCCCAGGAGACTAAAGTGAAGCCAACTCCATAATCCTGGTTTATGTAAATAAAACTAGATTAAGTGTAATTTTGTAATTTTAGTTCTATACACAAGGGTCAATAATGTGTGTGTAATTTACTATGGAAAGATAGAAAACTGATGGAGAGACCTTACTACAAATTAGGCCATACTTAATGTTAGTCCTGGTTTATTCATATAAGGTTGTACTTGCCAACTATTTTCTTAAGTGATAGTTGAACTTTTAATAGTCCTATATATGTTGTATCTGAATGGGGGTGGTGTGTACAGACAGAAGTATTCCAACAGCTGCGTCGGCCCCTTTCTGTACATGGCATGTGGGCTCTATCCTGAGGTGAGAGAGGCCTGGACCCCTGGAGTGCCCCATTGTGTAGAGGTGTCAACCACTTTTTAGGGTACTTTAGGGTACTCCAACTCATAAAGGACCGGGGTGGAGTTAGGTATGATGGAATGCAGCATGGGGAGACCAAATTAAAAAGTAGTATAAGTATGTATGTTGCGCAGTTTGGTAATAAGGATAAACTCGAGAACTTAAAGCTACATATTAAATTTACAAACTTAATAGATAGGATGTCAAGTAGATTTCATATTTCAGACATTTTGAGCTCATTCATTTATTTCAGAAAGATGAAGTTACCATTGATTTTCTTACCACCCTTAAACCCACAGATAAACGGAGAACTTGAATACAGATATAGCTTTTTCTACTAAGCAAAATTTTACACAAAAAACTGATCGTATCTTGAGTTTGCAGAATATAATTTACTCTACACAAATGAAAACATGAAAAAGACCAAGACCTAGTTTTCTATCAGTGCAAGCAAAAGAAGAGCAAGTGAATAGTAAAAATGTCAGATCATTTTTCTAACTCGCCGGATGTTTGGGGTTTCACACCTGTCACTTGTGGAGTAGATTTTGTAAAGTTTTTGCAGCAGGACTGCTGCTGGGTTAACACATTAGCACACACCCAGGGGTGGTTTTTAAGGCAAGAGAGGGTGGTTGGGGTGATCTCACTCAACAAAACAAAAACAAAAGGCTGCAACCACAGAAATGGGTGGTCTACAGATAGTGGTCTATTTTTAGTGAGAGAAAAATGACACCACGTGCCAAAGTCTTGAGTTGAAAGTAAGTAGATACTTGACATGAAATTCTGTAATAGATTCTCCAATAGTTTCGTTCTTAAAACCAGAAAAGGAACCTGGATTGGTCACATTATTAATGGTACTAATTCTGTTACTGATGGTACTTTAGCCCAAAGTTGTAGTTGCATTTACTGAAATTTAACCTTAAAATTTGAACAAACTTTCATATTATGTTAATGTTTTATTTGATTTTTAAAATATTTCAAGGAACATCTCTTGCATCATTTTAAGGTAGTAGCAGTCTGTGGTTGAATCTTTGAGTAATCTTACCCATTTTGTTTTTGTAAAATATATATCTGCTTTTTTGGCATAATATTTGCAATGTTTCTAAAAAATACGCATAAACCGGTCCAGCTGAATACACAATTTCATTTCTTTCAGATCCCTGTTGAAGGTACCATTGAGACATTAAACAACATTGTCTGGATACCTCGACCTCAGCACTTGTAATTTGCTGACCACCTGTTGCCTTATCCTAATGTCCCATCTGAGAATAAGAAGGAATTATTTCTTTTACTGCCTGGCTTCTATCTTCAGAAAGATAAGGTCATGATAAGTATGTTCCTAGATAAATGGCAAATACATTGGTTACTTCCCCTGCTGTCTAATAAGGCTGTGCAATATATTGTAATCAAAATTGAAATCACATTTTTGGAGTTGGTGGAATTATTAAATCGCAAGGGCTGCACTGTGCCTCAAAGCTAACTGTCACTTTTATCAAAATCGTAAAATATAAAATGAACAACCCATTAAAATGAAAATGAATTAAAGTAAAGACTACCCAGTTATTTTAAAATCTAGATTACTTCAGTTTGTGGCATTGTTTTAATTTGTATTGTGCCTCAAAATTACCATTAGTGTTAGTAATGAGACACAAACCTCTTTCTAAAATCAGAAGGAAGTATTCATTTATCACATCCACCCACAAGTCACAGCCCAATGCCTTATCTTTAAATATTTATCAATTTTAGCACATGGAGATAAAACTGAACAGGAAGTAGTGACGTTAACAGTGTGATTGCTGAATGCTGTTATGCGCAGACCCAATCACAAAACTAAAATTGTAGTTTATTCAATATTTTTTCCGAAATCATGCAGCCCAACTGTCTCATGCTGTACCATGTGACTGCAGAAACTTGGTCGTGGCGCTTCACTGTAAGCCGTCTATGGTCAGTTCTCATCTGTGGATAACTGCTTCTCTCATCAGCTTTAAAGACTCAGCCAGTCCTGTCCTGGCCTTGACTCTATCTATGTGGACACGAGGCTACTTCAATGGCTCCAAGTGGTCTACAGTGAATATTACACTTTTCACAGCAATACTAAGGCTGGATGCTTCATGGGAATCACATTGTAATTAAATAAGCAAATTGTGAAGACTGGTTATAGTTAGGTCATAGGTCAAAGTCATTAAGAACAAAATATTAAATCTCCATGTGGTATTATTATAAGTAAATCCTGGCTAACCTTGTAGTTTCGACCTCAAAAGACAAACTGAAATGCATAATTATTGTGTTAGTTTCAATATTACTTCAAAATCGTTCAGTACTAGCAATGACCATCAGAGACTATTTGGTTTTCCATATTCCATAATTAGTGACCTGCACGAGCCAACATTTTGAAGAAACCGTGTGTAAATAAAATCAAACGTCTAAACTGATCTAAACCAAGTCATTACTGATGAAGGATTAGGGCAGCTTGTTTTGTTCTCAACCATGATTACCCATGATGCTCCAGTCTGAAAACCACTGGTCCTGTATAAGTGACTGCAGAAATGAATAGTGTGTTTCATATTTGTCACTGGGCCAATCTAGCTCTGAGTGCATCTAATAAGCAGTCAATATAGGATGACTTCATGTATTGATCAGGTCAACGTTTTAACATTTTAACCAAATGTCAATATTTCATTCTCCACGATGCATCATATAATTGCCAAGACGCTTTGTTATGATGGGAGTGGTGTTGGACAGTCCATTGGGGATAAGTAATTCGGTCAGAGTAATCATACTTTATTTAAAACAACAGAGGCCTACAGCAATACAGTAAGTAACTATTGTTCACAGTTAGATATTTAGCCATTTTAAAACCTAATTTAATGGCAGAAAAACACATCTAAAAGACATGAGGACGAGGCATCAGAATGGAAGGAAAAAAACTAACTTGAGACTCAATAATTTTGTAAGTTTACTCCTCTACCAACCTTTAGAGAAATAGCTATATAGTGGATTTTTTTATCATTGGATTAAAAGAAGAGTTTTGATATACTTCTGCAGAGGATCCGCCACCAGCTTGTGTCCATGGAGATGTTTTTGCTTTGTCTGGAAAGTTCCTGGATGGCATTAAACCTATCCATCGCCCTGCAGACCTAATTTTTTTGATATGTTATATTTGATATTGTTTCAACCCCAAACTCAATTTTACTTACACAGTATTTTAAACATGCCGTGAAACCCGGTCATAATGGCAGCATCTCAGCTTCTTCTGTGGTTAACCTTGCTTGTATCTTGACATGCCCCATTGGTCTACAGAATGTTAAGTTGAACAGGTCAGCAGATGTGGTCCCTGGTTCATAAGTGCTGTGTGCCATGTCAGCACACACTTCAGTGTTGAAGTGTGTGCTGACGTTTTGGTGTAAACTTTATTTGAGTCACTGTACCCGCTCAAGAGAGGTGTGACTGAGGTCCCCAGATAGAGCCGGACAGTTTTTGAATACTGATTGTGGTACTAGTTTAGACTCGTTTTAGTTCTGGTTCAGGATCTTGGGTCTAGTCCTGGGTCTGGTTTTGTGTACGTTTAGACATTATTATGGTTTGGTCTTGTTTTGGCCCTAGTTTAGTCCTGGTTTAATCCGTGTTTAGTTGTAATATAGTCCTAGTTTTAGTACTGATTTGGTTCTGGTTTAGTCCTAGTTTAGTTCTGCTTGAGTCCCAATTTATACTCCTAGTTTTAGTCCTGGTTTAGTCTTAGTTAAGTCCTGGTTCAGCCTTCATTAGGTCCTAGTTGTCGACCCGATGTGGTTAAGTTCTGGTTTAGTCCTGGTTCATTCCTAGTTTGCTCCTGGTTCAGCTTTAACCAAGTCCTGATTTGTCCTGATTTACTTCAGGTTGAGTCCTAATGCATTAATCACATTCACAGTAAATATATTCAAACCACTCTGCTCCCTGGACGTGGTTGGGACCTCTTGTGCTTTGCTCCCCAGGCGTCCGCTGCTCTGTGGGCTCCGTTTGTGTTATGAGCGTGGAGGGTGACAGCAGTCGGCCTTGGCATACTTTACAAATGTGTTTGCCATTTTCCTCCTTCGCCCTCAGCATAAAGCGCTCATAATGGAGTTTAAGTGACATCAGCTTTGCCTTGCAGCTGGATGGAAGACAATTAAATCAGGAATGGGGCGAAAAATGCGTTTGGGGCTCCAGAGGGGGGAGGGGCATAACATTGGAATTTGCCCACAAATGACCTCCTCTGTAACCTCACCATAAACAATATTAGCCATATCTTTCTGTGTCAAATCAGAAAGTTCTTTAGCATCGTATCTCAGCACTACATAAAACAGTGGTCACATTCTGGTCATTATGGTGTGGTGAGACTTTTTGTTGTAAGGTTTTGCAGCTGTAAGTGCTTTGACCAGCTAACCATTGCCCTTTTGCTTGCACGTTGTTGGTTACACATTCCACTCTTTAAAACCAGACTCATTTACAGTAGTTTAATTAATGCTAGAGTGTCTGGTGGGAAGTTGCTGAACTTGGGAGTGATGCAGCTGCTGTGGTTGTTTTAGACATGGGGATCTGTTCCACATGAAGCACTTTGAAATGCTATTCAGTCTCAATTCAAATTGAGTTGTATATTGCAGTATTAAAACAACAATTGCCTAATCCAGTTAATAGCCCTGGGTATGAGTCTCCGGCACCCTCCTGACATGTCAAATGCAGAGGACAAATTTTCCTTCTGGGACAACAAAGTATACCCAGCTCTTACCTATTTGATAAATTAAAGAACACAATCTGTCAGGCAAGTAGGAGTATAAATGTCCTGTGACATTTGAATGTTCAATAGCAGCTGTCCATTTGATTTTTAAGTAAAGTAATATATATATATATATATATATATTTTTTTTTCCATGATTGTTTGAGACCTGGTGAAAAGGCCGAGGGTTTTATTTTTAATTTTATTTGTTCATAATTTTGAGCAAACTATAATACATAAATAAAAACAGCTAGAAAAAAAAAGTGTTTCCACTGAACAAAGTTCTGTACAAATCTGTATCAAAATCACTACATTTGAAGCTTTGTAGACCTCAAAATCTGCATCAAATACTTTTACTTTTAACTCTAAGTACATTTTTAAACAGGTACTTTAATACTTTTACTTAAGCAGATTTTATTCATGTGATACTTTTACTTTCACTTGAGTATTTCTTGAGTATTTGTACTTTTACTTAAGTAACACAATTGTGTGTGGTTGAAGTCTATATGCTCGTGTTGTCCAAATTCATTAGAATTTCCACTAACTTAAAATGCAAGTCAGTACTGAATACTTGACTGAAAGCTTCACCGAATGGTAATGATACTGAGCGCTTTACCTCTACACAAGATAAGGCAGTGGGTGGGGAAAGTGCCAATTAAGACTAGCCGATTTTAGCCAGATTAAGACCTATTAATGCTAATTCCGGTTCATTTACAACACTGTGAGATTGCTTATCAGTTTATGTGAGCGTGAGGGCATCTGTGTTCCCACATCTGCACCATCACTGCACAAGGCTGAGCCAAGACCTGCTGATTAAAGCTGATCTGGTTGTTTTGTTATTTCCTGTAGTTTTTCTCCTTTGAAAAGCTGCCACTTCCAACTACAGCTGGCTCAGGTTCAACTCTGATTGGCTCATAGTCCTCCCACTTGTGTTGTTTATTACCTCCATGTGTTTGTGCTTTAGATCTGCTACAGGGTTTTCACTGTAAGATCATTAACAGGGTTCTATCTGATAGTTCTAGGGCAGAGGCAATAGTGCAGGTGGATTTCCTTCTCATGGCATTCAGATGTGGAACGTATACATCCTCCATTCTGTCCTGTTCTATGAAGTGTAAATAATAGGGCTGCAAGTACCATCATTTCCTTATAGCCCATAATTTCCCATAGTGTTCTTATTCTGAAAAGCTGCTAATCTTGTAGTGTGGATCTGTACAAACATGTTCTGAAATGTGATTCTTGCATTAGTTTGTCAGTTCATATTTCATTCAGTTTTTTTTGTGAAATTTGAACAGAATCCTACTATTAAAACATACATTGCAAATCTAATCGACTACACAGTTAGCATATTTCCCAAATGACAACTGCAATATTATTCATTTTTTTCAATTCACCCCATCTATCTTTAGTCTTCCCCTGGGAACCTGCAGATTTCTTCCTTTCACTGTAATGTATAGTTGGTTTTAGCAGGTAGGGCATCTGGTGTATAGTTCTCTGTGACAAGTCCTGACAAATGTAGGGGACAGCTGAATGTACGATTGTTCAGATTCAGTTTTTAGGCTCTGGGTCCTGTGTCAATAACAATCATGAGTTCTTACAAATTTTTCAGTTTTCAATCAACAAAGCTCCACTTGCGGCAATACATGGCCACCGAATTCCACACTGGATCACTAGCTCGATGCACTTGAACAAATGAACCGAACAAGATCAAGAGCGATGATTTGTGAAGAAAATTAGTAACAGTTTTTAAATTTACAAATCTGGTCACGCTGTGCTAGTGTTATATTACTCGGTAGCACAAATCCTCAGCTGTTGGAGGAATCAGGCAGAATTCCTGACATTTCGGAACTACTGCAGCCTGCTGGGGTAGCCCTATTTTCACCAAGGTAACTCCCTCCAAGATGGGACTGGGTTGTTTCCATTTCTTCCTTCCAACATAAACCTGGTTTGACTTTGACATGGCCAAGCTGGGAAACTCACCTCACTATTTTATGTGCATGCTTTATAATAACATTTTTAACTGTAGTGCAATGATGTTTTTATTCACTTTAATAGATGCATCAGTATGAGGTTTGTCAAAAGTATCGAAAATGAGATAATAATCGATATTCAAACTAATATCAAAACTTGGTCGGAATCGAAATCGAGTGTGATAGCCACGTCTGATCTTACCCTTTAAGTGTTAATTGCTGGACCCTAATTGCAGCTTAACCGTTGCCTTTCATGCTCTATTGGAATATCTAGTGCAGGAAAAGGAGTTGACTTCCTGTTTTAGCCCCCCCCCTTCAGACTTGTCTACTCCCAGGGGCCCCTCCGCTTCATACCTACATCACTGTCTGTCTGAACTGTGTCTAGGGTCAAGTATTCTTCTCCGGTGAGGTAATGGCGGATTCATACAAGATACATTGTCCACTTGGGAATTAATTATCTAGTCCGTGCCAAAATCCTAGCTCTATTTTCCATGTTATACTGTAGTGATGAGAGATGTTCTCAGTATTGGCACTATTACTTGAACAATGCTGTAATCAAGAAAAGTAAGTGCGCTTCATTAAGTTAATTGAGTCGAAACTTAAGATGTAAATGTACAGTAAAAATTAAATTGTAAAAAAAAATTGAATATCAATATGGTAATAGTAACCTCTACTACTACTATTACCACACCACCACCACTACTACTACTACTACTACTACTACTACTACTACTACTACTACTACTACTACTACTACTACTGATTGCAGATGGATACTACTAATACTACTACTACTAGGTGCTGCAGATGGATACTACTACTACTACTGCTACTGTTACTACTACTACTACTGTTACTACTACTATCACTACTACTACTACTACTACCACTAGGAACTGCAGATGAAAACTTCTGCTACTACTACTACTACTACGAACTGTAGATGAAAACTTTACTACTCCTCCTCCTCCTCCTCCTACTACTACTACTACTACTACTACTACTACTACTACTACTACTACTGGGGATTGCAGATGGATACTACTAGTACTACTACTACTAGGTGCTGCAGATGGATACTACTACTACTACTGCTACTGTTACTACTACTACTACTACTACTACTTCTGTTACTACTACTATTACTACTACTACTACTACTAGGAAACTGCAGATGAAAACTTCTGCTACTACTGTTACTACTACTATTACTACTACTACTACTACTACGAACTGTAGATGAAAACTTCTACTACATGCATAAACATGTACAAGTACGTAAAGAACTTCTAAAAATGTAAAAAAAACAAAAAAAACAAGTCAGTATTTTTGTATCTACTAAATGGCATTTTAATACGAATTAGATAAAGATTGATCTTTAACCAATTATTATTTTTATTATATTATTATTTATGCCAGTTAGAACATATGTCATATTTGTAACCTATTTATCCACTTCAGCAACACCGACACCAAAAAACGCACCCCCTACGCCCTTTAAATCTACAGCACTACTCAGCACTCCATTCCTTATGTCCCATCTGATGATAGTCCAGGTTAAGTGGTCTTCTAGCTTTAGGTAGCTCCAAGGACATGAATTTGTGCTCCCAGCTGAAAAAACAACAGCGAGTGTGCCTCCACTTACTTAGCTGTCTGCTTTCTTGTTTTTCCAATTAACTGTAGCCCTCAAGCCCCATATGTCACACTGTGGAACGGCTCCTCTGTGTACTGTGCCTGTACAACTGTATATTACCATTGCGTGTGTTCATTTGTCATACTGCTGGTGGTTTCCCATGCTTGTATTGCATTATGTAAACTACTGCTGCAGCCTGTTAAAATGTTTCGCTTCTGGGTCAAAATTCCCGTTTGCTAAATGCTAAAACGTGTTGGCTATACCGCATTTTCAATTAGCGATTTCACATGGGAGGTCTGGCATGCAGCTTCTTAAGTCCTAATTGATGCCAGAAAACGATGAAAATGCAAGCTTTAGCCTTTACCAGTTTGTCAGCAGTTTGTGGTCTAGTGAATGCTGTATAGGTTGTTAATGCATTTTTGTTCTTCTTTTTTTCCTTACAGTGCCAGTGTCGTCGTAGGAGCGCCCAAAGCTAGAACGTGGCAGGTGAATGTAACCGAGGGAGGAGCGGTTTTCTACTGCCCGTGGAGCACCAGCCGATCAGATTGTCACGCCATTGAATTTGATAAAGAAGGTAAGACTACATAGATTTCATGGATTTATAAGGTTGATTTTTACTTTTAGTTTGGTACTTTTTGCATCAGAGCCCATACTGTTTTACAAAGTTTTCAATCCCTCCCTCTATCCCAGGGGTGTCAAACTCAAATTCACAGAGGACCAAAATTAAAAAATATGACTAAGTCTTGGGCCAAACTAAATATTTATTGAAAAATTTCAACAACATCTGCATGTTTTTCAGAAGGGGTGGATTAAATTTGAGTGAGGCGACAGGTGGCAGATGCTATTAAGTGTCAACAGAAGCGGTGGGGGCCAGCGCCAACACATTTGCAACTCATAGTATTAGAGGTGCATGCACTATACTGGAGCGATGGCCAGCGGGCCAGCTCTAATACATATTTGATACGATCTCGAGGGACAAATATATCTAAATTGAGGGCCAAATTTGGCCCACGGGCCTGAGTTTGACATGTCTGCTCTATCCCAATCAGCCACTTATATTATGACTGGAGTAGGTAAGGTAAATGAGCCCTTCCTGTGCAGAACGACTGGGGTGAGGTTTAAACTGCATAACGTCTGGATCATGGGCGAACGCTACACCACTATAGTATAATCTGGATTTTGCACATTTTAAATATGGAAGAGTATTAAACCCAAGAGAACAATTTGCTAAACTAATTAACTAACTAAATAACTAAATAAATGCAAGAGAAAGTGGGCATTTAGTTCTCTTAATTCTCCTAAATATGTCGATATGTTGTCCTATAGCCACAGTTAAATACAAAGTCAATTACTAACGGCCCCTACACCTGTCTCCCATTCATAAAATAGTACTTTGTCCACATTCAGCCCTCCAGTTGTAGTAGTTGTGTATCGGGCGTCACTATTCCACTACACCGACCTTTTGTTGCCAGTTCCTGAACATGAGACCATCAGTTTTCCTGTTTGCACCTTGTCACTGGATGAAAAGGATAATGACGGTTCACAAGGTTTATGTCCGATGCTTCTTCCTGTCTGGCTGCCGGTCACGTCTTTGTTGCCTCGGAAACCAGGCAGATAAGCAACTAATAAACAAAGACCTGCAATGTTTATATGAAAACAGACAAAGAGATGGGCTCCAGTTTAAACACATGCTTAAAAGACTTAGCAGAGGTCCTAAATTCTGCTAAAGGGACTTTTTGGAACTTTTTATGGTGTTAAAATGTTGTTCTGTCATCAAAAACATGCGTAGAAATGTGTTTTTTCATTCATGCATGTTTGAGTAATCTAGCATATTCAGACTATCTTCCCCTTGAGAAATACTTCCCTCCCACTGTTTGATGTCATCAGGTGGTAGGACTTGATTTTTTGCATCTCATCTTCAAATTAGCTTTTAGTTGTATACAAAAAAACCCTCACCATTTAACTGTTAAATACCAAGACTAAAGTGTCCAAAATGGCGTAAAAAGTCAGACTACTGTATAAAATAGAATCTTTGAGGTAAATAATAAGAATAAATGCGACTAGTGATGTGGCATTCGTGAACAAGTCGGCTCTTTTGAACAGAAGTATTGAATTTTTTTATTTTTAGTTTTGATGCATTTTTAAACTGATTAACATTGAACCAACACAAGAATCAGCACAGAAGCAGAGCAGGCGACACGAAAGAGAGCTTTGTGCACAAAAACAACTCTGGTATCATAATAACCCCTAATTTTTTACATTATTATATTGTAGTATTGTAGACTATGCATAATTTGAAAGTTTAAACACACTCCCTCTCTCAGTTTGAACCATTTTACACACATCCGAGCGAGTAGTTTTTAGATAAATTGAGTCCTCACACTGGCTTCTGTCATTTAAATAAATGTAAAAAGAACCAGTCTTTCCAATGGCTCTTTGAAATGAACAGAGCCAAAAGATTTGGATCCCATAAAGGAGCCAAAAGTCCTATCGCTAAATATGACTTTTCCAGAATAGTTGTAGAATGATCTTGAGCTTTCACTAATATAAGACCACATGGTATAATAAAGAAATAAATATTATCATGGAGCCATATGTGCTGAAAATGTCCAAAATGTTTTAATTATCATTGTAGTCTAAAAAATCTATACTAAAATTTCAGTTACCATTTTGATATTTAGTAATGGGCTCAATATCTGGTAGTCATTGGAACACAGCGTCTTATAAGGTAATTATTTTATTTACAATACTACTGTTTTGTAACTCTTAAGACAGTCTAGGGCTGCAATATTAATCACAACTGAATCAAAATCACAACTCGGACACAATTAGGAAATGGCAAAGGCTGCAGTTTTTGAAGTACACCATTTTCCCCCACAAAAAGCACAATATCCTATCTTGTAAATCTCATAAAAGCCACTAAGCGTGTAGTTTAGATGTGTACAAACATGTTCTGAAATGAGATTCTTGTATTCATTTGTCAGTTCATAGATCAGTCTTTTCTGTATTCTGTGTGTTTAAAAAGTGAACTTTGACTCTTGAATCCCATTATTAAAATATTTCAAATCAAATCACAGATAAATCATTCGGTCCTAAATCAGTCCAAAGTACATTTATAATTGTTTACAAATCTTAAATCCTGACAGACAATTTGAGGCTCCATTTACCTCCTCTGTGCAGCTGAAATATTGCACAGTTTCAAAGCGAAGTTTAACAACATTCTTTTACGGGACTCCACTGGGTCGTGTCCCGTCCTGCTCTCCGTAGCTCTGTTTTCCTTGTGTCTCCCCTCTGTCCACACTGGCTGGCGTCCACAGTGATGTCATATGGACCTCTCTCTGTGTAAACTTGGGTCCCGTGGGTTGTCTATGGGCGTCCTTCATACAGTATTTTGAAAGGCCCTTTGATGGAGGAGTTGATGGGAGAGCCAGAGCCACAGACTTGGTTGACATCTGGCTCATGCACTGCAAAAATGAATATCTAGGTTAGTTAATGCTACGCTGTGTAACTTTTCTGTCTGTCACCTTCTCGTTTCGATAGAGAGGTTGTTGCTTTACCTGGAAAAATCCACAGCATGGCATTACATTTAATCTATAATCTGGATCTGTAATGCACTGATCCAGCTAAACGTGTTTTATTGCTTAAATTATACCATCAAGCCTGGTGGTAAAACTTGCTTGTCTCCATGGAGATAGACAAGTTTAATGCCGTGCTGTGGAACATTGCAGGCAAACCATCCATGAAAACAGGAAAACAGCGGAAACTTCACCAGAAATGTTACATAGTGCACCTTTTAAAATGACTTGAAAACATCCAAACTATTATTTAAAATAGAGCTGGAGGATAGGTCAGGTGGAATTTATTGTTTAACTGTCAGATAGCAGATGTTTTTACTTCATTTATGGTTAATATCTCTGTAAATACGGGGATTAAGTCTTCTCAACAAGAGTGAAAAATTTTTTTTCACAGCAGCTTCAGAAAATGGTGCGTGACTGTTATCAGGTTGAAAGCACTTTAACTTTAACTGAAGCATAAGATTAATATGGCAAGTTTATTATGACACATTATGACATCTAATCCTATCATGGGAACGCAACCTATTAAGTCAAAACGCAATTGTAGATTTTACAGTGTAGAAGGAACACATTTAATACATGGACAGCAGCATGTCAGAGAGACCCAGCCAAAACAGCTGCTGCTACACAGATGACATTTACAGATGAGATTCATTCACTGTAGCTGTGACTCTGTTTGTGTTGCCAAGTTGGACTGAAAGGACGATAAAATGTATTCACTGTCGATCCTGGCAACTTCAAGATGTTAGACTCTCAATGAAAACACTGCCTTAAGGTGATTTATCATTCACAAGTGTTGGGGGGCTCCAAAGAGAGTCATGTCTTGCTGTTTATGCTGGAGTTTTCGGGGACCCGTATGGACAGACTTCAGGCATTATTCCTTGTAACACGATCTGTATCCTTGTAAACCTTCATTGTCACTACAGTACTTTCAATAGTAGTAAATGCAATGGATATTTGGGATGTAACAATATCCAAATCTTGCAGTACTGTCTTATTTTAGCATGTTATTTTAGTATTTTGATTGGGGAAAACAATGACAAACACTGCGATCAATGATTTCGAATGACTTAAGTGTTACATATTTATTGCAGTTCATATTTTTTAACAGTAGTGTACATTTAAAATACTGTAGTCTGCTTTATGTTTTATTTTGGCTCTGTATTTACTTCAGCAATATATCGCACTTCAAAATGTGTTATCATGACAGTCCTATGTAATCTGTACAATGTTCACCGAAATATTAATTACTAAAGTGGTTTAAAATACAATGTTAACAGGTTTAAAAGACGATATGAAATGATGTCTTTTTACTTTTCACTATAGGCTAATTAGTCAATATTATTACTATATATTGAGTTGCTGTCCAGAGGTCTGGCACGAAAAAAAGATTTTGAAGTCTGATATACTTCTACAGGGAAATATTGCGATAAACGATAATATTGAAAATACTTAATGCCACTGTCACAAAGTAGAATAATCCCAGTGAACCAAGTTTTAAATAGACAGTCCCACTAAAAAAACCTCAAAGAAAAACTACCCACGATAAATATTGAGGCTCTCCAAGATTGAATGTTTTATTTTGGGTTAAATGTTTTGTTTGGTGACCTCTCTTTTGTCAGCACTCCCAAATCTCTAATCTTTTAGCTGACCCTGGATCCTCTTAATTTGCGAATTCACCAATTTGTTCAAAGTGGACCGAAGTTGGCTGCCGCCCGGGCTACTTCCTCTTTCCCCCCCAGATAACAACAGAAGTCTGCGGAGGAGTGATGGGACACATTCGTTCCGTGGGGGGTCCATAAGAGCAGGAGCAGAGGAAGAGGGGTGTAACCAGAGCTTTGTCCACTCCCGCTGCTGTCCCTCAGGATCTGCTCAAAGTGATGAGTGAATTCAGCCATTTGTCTTCCTCTGCCCGGTGACATGGAGCCCTGACCACACTATTAGCAGAAGGAGACTCCCACTGCTCTATGGACACTGCTAACAGCTTCCCACCAGTGCTATTTTGCTCAAGGCCATGTCTGAAATAACTCTATCTACTGTAAGAATCTCCTAATAGTTTTAAGCCACTACCTACTGAAATAGCAGTTTTAAAGATATGCAAAATGACTATATTGTCCTTAATAAGTAAACTATTTATTTGACGTCTCACTCAAGGCATTTACAATCATGTCTTGGGACTTTTATGATGCATTGTAATAACATCATCTGATTCTAATTATCAGGATAATCCAATAAATAGTTCGTTATTCACTTTTGCTCAGTAGAAAGCGTTAGATCATTCACAAATTCATTATAAAAACACTTCCTCCCTCCCACGCGTTTTCCCAAGTCATGATAAAAGTGTTTGGCGTGCTAACTATCTTCCCACAGAAGCTCTTTAGGCACAGACAGGCCCAGGGCTATCGACTTTAAACATCTCCCATCCCTTCATCCCGTCTGAATGAAGGAGCAGCCCACGTGACTCCGTCTGTCTGGAAGTCACAGTGTTCGCAGAGACACGGAGGTGGAACTAATGCTGACATGTGAGGACGACCCAGTCTTCAGTTCTTTAAGTTCCTCCTGTCCTTTTTACATGCCGAAACTGATCATAGTACAACATAGAGATACAGAAGGAATGTCAATGTGAGTTTGCAAAACAGATAAAGCGTTTTCATTTAATCTAAGTAGAATTTGACTATTTTAGATTTTCCAGTTGATTTTTATTACAAAAAAAAGTTGTAGTATGTTGCCCAAATTTTTTGCAGCCTTGAAAGTTTTTTTTGTTTTTTTTTTAATCAAGAAAACTTAAGAAAATGTGGAGAAAGTCAGGCTGAGAGTACAATGCCAGCTACATATTGGAAATTTGTTCTAAGATTCATTTAAATTGGGTTTTAATTTTTCAGTTTTAAAGCAACAGTATGTAACTTTCAGGAGGTGGCATCTTGCATGTCACCATTCCTCTGAACTTTGTCCATGGAGATAAATACGTTTTATACTATACTGTGGAAGATTATAACCGAAGGAATATTACATTTCTATTGAAACAAGCATGAGCATACCCTCCTCCAGGCAAAGTAAGACAGACATTTAAACAGGCTTTAAAAATAAATTATAATTTTGTGATTCCAGAAGAAGTAGCAACCGTGACACAGTGGAACTAATCCCACTTTCTGAGAAGCGCCTGCTCTTAAGTTCTTCGAGTTCTCCTTGTTAATGCTACACGCCTGGGTGACTGATCACAGTGCGAGTTTTAAGAGGGCTTTACGGCCACTAGATGTCTGGTTTCCATGGTAATGTGACCCAAACCTCCGGACTCTATGTAAACAAAGACCTCTTGAGTTATGAAAATATGGAGGCAGGGAATAAGTTTAAGAAAAACCGCCACGCTACTAAAGAAGATTAGTTAACACAACAACCCTGTGAGGGGACTTTTGATGTGGAGGTCTGTATTATTGCCCGAATGGTTAAAGCACTTATTTTCACACATGGAAGTTTGATTACTTAATACGTCTGGGGCCCCCGGTTGACTCCTGTTCTCTCATGATAAATTGTGTTAGCCTGAAATCTCGGAGAGGGAGTTTAGCTTGCCATAAATGCAAGTTATTAACAGCTATAAACCTGATAACCTGCTTTTGTAGGGCTGTAGGCTTTTAAATTGTTGATTGTGTCTTAATTGACCAAAATTTAGTCGAACAATCATTTTGTTTAGATTATAAGGATTTATATAGGTCAATAGAAAAAAGGAGAATATAGTGAGTTAGCTGAAGATGTGGTATTTCTGTGGAGATACAGTATGTAGAACCAAATTCTGGCCCCTAGATACAAATCATCATGGTGGGCCGCACTACATGTTGGCTAATGAAAAATGCTCATTACAGATTGTGTGAGGGGCCCCTCTATGCACCGGGCCCTGGGTAAATGGTACCCTTTATCCCCCTGGTCCGACGCCCCTGTTTCTATGGAAAAAAAGCAGATTAAACTCGTGATTCACAAGTTTGTTTCCTTTTGCCACACCCTGTTTTGATTTTCTAATTGATCTGCAGGACGTTTTTTTAGTCGACTACAGCCGTAATGATTTGAAAATTACGATTGTGAAAATAAAGGCAATGTTGGAGTATAATCAAAGGAGTAAATAAAGGTGATTTAGAGGTTATTGTAAGGAAATCATTCCAATCCTATGTGTTTTCTTTGGACTCCGGCCCCTCTGCTGTTTCCACCATCCCTGAGCTCTGAAGAGTGGAAAGTACGCACCGAACGAGCCAAAGCTACTCTGCAAAAAATGAATGTTTAGATGTAATTAAAGCTGCACTGTGTAACTTTTCTGGCGGAAGGGTCTGCCGCTTACTCGTCTACATGGAGATATTAATACTTTACCTGGAATCTTCAAGAGTATTGCATTAACTTTTCTGTTTTGCGGGATTGAAAAACATGCATTCTTACGAGCAGTGAGCTTGGCACAGATCTAATCTGTAACTTGGCCTAGTGGTGTCTCCTGCTTGTCTCCTTTGAAACAGGTAAGTTTAATGGCACATTGTGAAGTATTCCAGGCAAATCAATAACATCTCAATTGAAATTTGCATAGCGTAACATATTTTAAAGCGACTTGATATCACTATATAATCTTTTTGACTATGGACTTCACAGACCAACATTATTTGACCTCAAGATGTTTCATTATGGCTGCTTTCAGTTGCACACAGCACACCAAATTTAGAACTAAAATACAACTAATCTAGTCTTGAATACTAGATATTGCTTTTCTGTGGGTATATGGATGAATAGGCTTACTCAAACTTCTGTGCTCTCCCATACTTTGTACAAAACCTTATTTGAAATGCAGGGGACGGATATAACTAAACTGAGGTCACTGAGCCTTTTTGATCTCCATCCTCCACATTCACAAACAAAAAGAATCAAGCTGCACACAACAAAGCATGTTTCAACAAAAACTTGTTACTCAAGAATGCATTCAACATTATGGAACAATTCTGTCGACAAACTTTAAACCTTTGCACATTTGTGAACAGATTAAAATAGGCTACATGCTGTATACTGTAACATGCATACTGTTGTTGTATCCTTGGGCAGGACACTCTACCCACCTTGCCCATGGGTGAACGTGATTGGATTGGCCATTAGCGCAGATGGACAGCCGTCTTTATGCCAGTTAGTCTCCGGGCATCTGCAGCTTCACAAGTAGCGTAATAGTTTTAGGAGTGAATACAAAAATAATAAAAAAATATATCTTATCATTCAAGGTGATAAAATAAATCCTTTTTTGTACCAATTGTCCAGACTAGAGGGGTCACAGAGGAGTTAATAGGGGCATTGCACTGTAGTAAATGGAATCTTTTGCAGTTCCTGGTACTTTTTTAGTTGTAGCCCATATTTCTAGTATTAAATGCCAGGGATAATTGGTGGGTTTTCAGTCTAGTCTTAGGCCTGGTCTTTGGCCTGTCTTAGGGCACAGCCAACAGGAGCTGGTCAGCTGACTTCAGGGCTCTGGGTGGAGTATAGGGCTACGGTAACTCCCTCAAATAAAGAGGACCCATAGAGTGCAGACATTTACACACAATAACAGTATGAATGTGCTCTCATCCTGTACTGATATCGTCCATCCTTTTATGACAAGCGACTAACTTGTCTTTTAGCTTCTTTCTTTCCTTTATGGAGCCATATGGTGCAGATATCACTTCCCTTACAAATCAATTTGTGTGCATTTCGTTTCAATCATCTCACAGCTGTAACATAGAAAGTTCAACTCAAAAGTTTAAAAGCCGTGTCCTCCTGCCATCTGCCGCGTCACCTGCTTCTTCCAAAATCTCAAAGTGGGAGAGCTACGTTACCATCCAGGTGGTCAAACTAAGCCAAGGGTCACGGAGGTTAAGCTGTCACCATTGAAGCTGAGCCAAGTTAGCAAAGACAGCTATCATCTCATATGAAAAGGAATGTGTGGCTAATATCTCTATATCGTATCTCCATCAGGGCTAACTGCTATTTTTGTATTGTTTTTGCAGGAGACCGAACTGTCAACATTAATGATACAGACCTTCAGGTGGATTTCAAGTCACGGCAATGGTTTGGGGCGACGGTGCGTTCCCATGGCGACACAATTTTGGTAAGAAAACTCATTATGGATGCCAAAAAGTTTTTTATTGCAACTTGCATAGTGATAAGTAACAGTATTTTGTTGGGATGTGGATGCAACTATATATAAAAACTATTTGTATGATTATAAAGATGGCTATTTTTTTGTGTTAACCTCTCAGGACATAATTTGATATAAAGATAATATGATTATGGAGAGATTTACTGGATTAAAGAGAGAGCAAAGAATCATGGTCTATGTAGTTTTGTATTTTTTAACCATGCAACTAGAATAAACAATACTTTTTATTTTAGATTTTTAGCTTTGACCATATTGGAAGTCCACAAATAACATGAACTTTGTTATCATGATACTGCCAATATTGTAATAGCAAGTCCCTGTCTTTGCCATTCATTTATTTAGCTTTACTCCTTGTACAAAAAGGGCTGTTATGACTTCAAAGTGCAGCAGCCTGTTGTTTTCTCAGTTTGAATTGTGACCTCAGTCTCAGGAACCTCGTGAGTTCTCCAAGCTGTTCCTGCAACTGGAAAAACATCTCCCACCCATCTCAAACCATTCATCATCACTTTCTTTCCCTCTCCCCCCCCTCTCTCTCTCTCTCTCTCTCTCTCTCTCTCTCTCTCTCCTGTGTATGTCTCTCTCTCCTGCCCCTCTCACTAGGCCTGTGCCCCCCTGTACTCCTGGAGGACGGAAAAGGACATACCCCATGCTGATCCTACAGGAACTTGCTACCTCTCAGCCCAGAATTTCACCAAATTTGTGGAATACGCACCTTGCCGGACAGGTACAGTACTGCTAACCAATTATTTGTGACCACCTACCTTTTTAAAGTTAAAGTTTAATATTGTGCCTGTAAATCATGATATGAACATTAATGACAGACAAATCAGGTGCCTTCTTTCCCCGAAGTTGCCAGTGGTGTGAGCAGGAAGGGGCTTTACCTTCAACAGTCTTGCCCCGGATTGGCTCTTTGGTTGCTATGATACTTGCGGTCAGAATTCCAAATATGAAACACTGCTCCAAATTTTCTCTATAACTGCTAGCCTCGACGATCTTCATTTGACTGGAGCCGAATGCTGTCACACTCATATTGCTCACTTCTTTATAGTCTATGATTTAACCCCTCTCCCATTCTCTTCACTATAAAAGTGTGTCTCGAAGTGTCTTGCCAAATGACACAAAAGTTGAGATTGTGAATGGGAATTCCACTGCCACCTATTTCACTAAATGACCATTATCTCTACCATCTAAGCCACTGATGCTAAATAGTACTGTTGATGATCGATTCTATTGTATACACTGCAGAGATCAATGATGCTGAAGGACAAGGCTACTGCCAGGGAGGATTCAGCGCTGATTTTACTACGGTAGTTATTTCAAATTTAGCATCAAATTTTGAAATAATTCTGTTTTATTTTGCACTCACTCAGCTTTTATCTTCCAGGATGGCAAGGTGGTATTGGGAGGACCAGGCAGCTATTTCTGGCAAGGTATCTAGGACATACCAGACCCGCACATGTAAATCATAAAGGCTGACTTTTGGATCTCTCTTTCAACTTTTCCCTTTTTCTATGGGGTGTTAACATCAGGTCAAGTCATTTCTGCTGCAAAAGAGAATATCATCAAAGCGTATTATCCAGGGTATTTCATGCAGTCTGTGGACGGCCAGATACAAACCAAGCAAGTCCAAGCTGAACATGATGACAGCTACAAAGGTATGACAACTCAAATATTAACAGTGGGCGATATTTGGCTGAATTTACCCTTTAATAATAATAATAATTATATTTTCGCAATCCACTGGAAATGTACTGAAATGCAATGACGCACTTTTACTCACAAACACACACACATCAAACCATGGACTTAGATTAGTACTAAACTATGACCAAACTATGACCAAACTAGGACTAAACTAAGGCTAAACTAGAACTACACCAGGGACCAGACCAGGGACCAGACCAGGGACCAGACCAGGGACCAGACCAGGGACCAGACCAGGGACCAGACCAGGGACCAGACCAGGGACCAGACCAGGGACCAGACCAGGGACCAGACCAGGAGTAAATCAAGGGCTAGACCAGGACTAGCCCAGGAACTAGACCAGGGACTAGACCAGGAACTAGACCAGGGACTAGACCAAGGACTAGACCAGGACTAGACCAAGAACTAGACCAGGGGCTGCACCAGGGACTACACCGGGGACCAGACAGGGACAGGACTAACCCGTACTAAAGCAGGACAAAAGCAAGACAAAAGCAAGACAAAAGCAGGACTGAACCCCGGACTGAACCCCGGACTGAACCCCGGACTGAACCCCGGACTGAACCCCGGACTGAACCCCGGACTGAACCCCGGACTGAACCCCGGACTGAACCCCGGACTGAACCCTGGACTGAACCCGGCTCAAACAAAGATGACTGTGAGCACAGCTTGCATATATTATCAAGTAATGGACTGTAAAATATAAACACAAAGGTGCAGTTTTGACAGTTTTATAGTAATTGTGCATACCTTCTATACAACAATTTGGCATTATCTTGCAGACAAATTATCATCCAAATCAAATATTAACAGGTTTTGGTAATACAATATTAAGTTATGAATGTTGGGTCTTTTATAGGATACTCTGTGGCTGTTGGAGAGTTTAGCGGTGATGAAGTTGAAGGTAAGCCAAATAAAAGTTGACAAATTTAACATAAACAACAGTCTTATTTTGCATGTCACTGAACTGGAGTCACTTTTGGAAATCTATGATCCTTTTGACACTTGTGACCTACTCTTTACCTCTTAAATCACTCATTTGTTTTGCTTTTTTTCCCTCTATTTTTTCAGACTTTGTTGCCAGCGTTCCAAAGAGGCCCATGCTTTATGGTTTGGTAAGGAGAAGCTAATCGCTACTTTGGCTTTTAAACAGTGTTCTTAGATTCTAGGCTCCTGGCTTTGAAACTTGGGTCCGATTCAGGAAAGTTAAGAAATAGAAAATGGCCTTATGTTATTGTCACGGTGGGAATAGTTTTTTTCTCAGTTAAATTCCATCGCTGAGAGCCGCACACTTACACTACAGCATATAAAAGACACTCACCATATGTTGCTCTGTGTTGCAGGTGTACATTCTGAATGGTACAGATATGAAGATCATAGCAAACTACACTGGGGAGCAAGTGAGTACTATCCATTGTACTACTCAATACTACTGCTACTGCTACTACTGCAAAGACTTTAACTAACAATACTACCATTGCAACTACCCTGGATGTGTTTGTCCACCAACCTGCAGTTTGAACTAACCCGATCAGACCAGTGTCTATTGTTGTGCTGATGGGCAAAACACTTCCCCAACTTCCTTAGCATGAATGTATTGTGTAGGCGATAGGTCGTCGTCTGACAGGTTGATTGGTGGCAGACTTGCTTTCTGTACAACTGCTTTCTGAACAACAGCACGCTAGCTAGCTCACTGTCTCTCAAAGCTAACAGTCACTTTTATTAAAATCAGAAAACATAAAATAAACAATTATTACTATTAAATTTCAAACTCATTCCAATAAGTACTACCCAAATATTTTTAAATGTAGAATAATTCAGTTTGTGATGCTGTTTTAATGATTATTATTCCTCAAAATTAGCATTAGCGTTAGCATTGAGACACAAACATCTGTTTCTAAACACAGAA
This sequence comes from Periophthalmus modestus, assembly GCA_019594935.1. Lineage (NCBI taxonomy): Eukaryota > Metazoa > Chordata > Actinopteri > Gobiiformes > Gobiidae > Periophthalmus > Periophthalmus modestus. The sequence continues at coordinate 27,607,682 of JAIEZT010000084.1, forward strand.
GATTCCTCTGGTGAAGTATTCATTTTGTTTGTGTAGTGTTTAACATGTTTTCAATGACATCCACCCACAGCTCCCTGTCCACTGTCTGATCTTTAAATATTTATTCAATTTAGCGTGACTCTGCAAAAACCTCAAAGAGATACAATTGAACAGGAAGTAGTGACGCTAACGGTGACGTTGCTGGGCGCTATTGTGCACTGATCCAATTAATTATATTTATTCCAACTTTTAAATACTTCTCTCTCCTTATGTGCCCTTTAACCGCTACTTTAACTAGTTATATATGTTTTTTCTATTTCTGGCGCGTCCTAAGTGGTTTTAATTTATTGCATCAGACTAAGCAGTACAATTATTCCCTTTTACAAGACTGCGTTCTCTGAGCTCTTTAGTGGTTTGCTGTAAAGCTCAATTATGAAGGAAAAGTGCAGTGGCTGTTTACACAGATGCTTCTGGGAATTAAAACAACGCAGCATTTATTTAAAACAATAATGAGTGGGAAAATTAGCTAACATGCGATGATTCCTGAAGGGTTTTCTAGCATTTTCATGTAAATTACAGCTAAGGATTAAATTGTGCCTCCTTTTGTTATGGGATTGTGGTAATTGTAATCAAATGCTAATGCTATGCTAACATGCATTGCTTTCTGTTGCAGATGGGATCATACTTTGGCTATTCTGTGGCTACAACTGACATCAATAGTGATGGGTAAGTAATGGATTATAGACTACTGGCATTCGTATATATATTTTTTATCATTATAGATTAAATAATTTATAACTCATTACCTGATGCCAGTAATAATTCTAGATAGGCTATAGTTGTTGTTTTTTATCATATGTTTTATCGACAGAAACACACTATTTTTTGTAATGCTTTTTGTTCTCCAAAAATGCCCGTGCAAACCTTTTGTCTGATATCATTAGGGGTAAGATTAAACAAGTTTTAAACAACCATTTTCACTCCGCTTTTTTATGACTGCATTTGGAAACAAAGGATTATGGTCTATGTAGTTCATTCATGCATTTATTTTACAATCCCTCTGCAACAAAACAATGTATTAAACCTCAGAAGCCAACCAAAAATAATGTGACAGTCAATGATATTAGATTAGATCCATTCACGATGGCTTTTTCCTGTTACAGACAGCATTTTTGGAACTATTTAGGATTCAATACAGACAGAATATGTACTTGTGAATTGTCATTTGCTATTCCAGTGGTCCCAATTTCTCATAGTAATCTTTCTGTGTTGTCTGCAGGTTGATGGATTTGTTGGTTGGAGCTCCTATGTTCATGGTGCGGGGATCCGGGGGTCGACTGGAGGAGATGGGGAGAGTCTATGTTTACTTACAGACCGCCCCCCTCAGATTAGAGCTGAAACTACCTCACCTCACTGGCACGGATGTGTATGGAAGATTTGGGAACACCATCGCACCTTTGGGAGATCTCAACCAGGACGGCTTCAATGGTAAAAATCTATTTAGTTTGGATCCACAACTGCTGACCACTATTTTGCCTGCCCTCCTCTCAGTTAAATACGCTAATATACAGAATTTTGAAAAATATGCATCCTTATTGTGAGTAGGGTCACCCCTCGACTGATCCGACCAGTAACTTGTCCTGGTGGTGTCACCCGCTTGTTCCCATGTGGATAGATAACTTCATCAGAAAAGTTACACAGTGCACATTTAATAACAGGAAGGTTCAGGTCCAATGTTTTGATATGTCGATAAGAATCTCAATGAAAAAGACCATAGATTTATTATTTCCCTTTAAAATAATTAAGTATGTGTTGAATTAGGTCTTTTAAGCTATATGAAAAGTATAGCGTGAACTGTAACTATGGTTCTGTAAATCCTGAGAGGAAAAAGAGGGAATTCTAATACAATATTTTAAAACCTTTGTTCATTGCCTGCTATAAACCCATTAATCCAACCATCCCTATTAAACAATCAGGTGTAGTTATTATAATCTAACATTTTCTCTTCATAGATGTGGCTATCAGCTCTCCCTTTGGCGGAGACGACCATCAAGGTCTTGTTTACATCTATAACGGCTTCTCCAATGGGCTGCGTGAAAAACCGTCTCAGGTGATCGTGGGACAGTGGGCCACCGCAAACTTTCCAGCTAGTTTCGGATTTTCCCTTCGAGGATCTCTCGATCTTGATAGGAACGGCTACCCTGGTAAACAAGTCTCTCATTTGCCAATCAACACTGTGGATTTGTAGCAAACATCAAGCCTAATTGTGCTTTACTGCTTTCAGACCTCATCGTGGGCGCTTTCGGAGTTGATAAGGCCGTTCTTTATAGGTATGTTATTTTGAGTTGTATATGCAATTACGCAGTGTGTTTATTGCAGCCATGTGCTAACTGTATTTTCCATGAACAAGTCTCCAATCTATGTTTTAACTTAACCCGCAGGTCACGCCCTATAGTTAACACCACGGCTTCACTTACGGTTCACCCCGGGATGATCAACCCAGAGGAGAAGAACTGTGTCATCACCGACGGCAACACTAGCACTCCTGTTTCCTGGTTAGTTCCTGCTATATCTGAATCTAAACGTTCTGCTTCCTGTGACACTCGGGTCAAATTCAGTTTATTTTAAATACATTTCCTTGCATTATCTCACATGCTATGTTATATTCAACCCCGGCCTTATCTTACCTGCTGTGCTAGTGCTGCTTGTAATAAAAGTCACAGAGTTCGTTGAAATTGTGAAGTAATGCTCAATAGGGGCATTGTTTTTCATTGGAATTCAGTGTGTGCAAACTCCAGCTAAGGAAACACGCTATAGCAAACTGCTTATAGTGTCCCAACATTGGCTGACTGTGCATTTGCCTGCATGTCCAATGTGGTTTATATTGTTGAACAGTTTCTCGGAAATTAGCAATGTTTTAGTAGCCACACTTTGGGCTATTAAAAATTAATTTATAGAAATGTAAAACAGATGCCAACAGTACATCTTCTTCCACTTTACCCAAGACTATAAGCAGAAATGCATGACTTCTCTCAATGCTCATTTTTTATTTTCTAACTAAAAATAAATATGGCTTTCGTGGCTATACATAAATATGGCTATCAATATCAATTTCCTGAACATAAACAATACACGCTTTTAATCATTGCAGTTTAACACAATAGTCTTCCTCCAAAGGCTAAACTCCAAACCGCATGTTACTGACAGAGGATTGGTTGTGGACCTCTTCATTAAAAAGCCTCCAGCATATCAGAGACTGATTGATTGCTTATTATACTTGGTCTAACCATCTAGCACATTTGCACTCAAAGTTTTCACTATAAGTACCACATAAGAAAGATTTGGCTTTTTGAGTACCACCAGATCTGTAATAAGACTATTTCAGGCCAAAATAGGTTCTAAACTAGGTCTAAAACATAACTACAGCACAGTATTAAGTACAGTACACAGATGGGGACAGAAATGTGGATACTATTGACTTTAGTCTAAACAAAGCAAATATAGAATTGATTGAAAACCAATGTTCTAGCAATTTTACTCATAAGAATAATCATGGAAAGTTGCAACGTGTCCCAATTTACTAGTAAGAGCGAATGCCATATGAGGAAAATAGAAACTCTACTGGTATTTAGCAAGTTGGCTAGTGCTAATATCAAGGCCCTGTTCTTGTTACATTATTGTAAGGAAACTCCCTATAGCCATCCTCCCTCCCTGGTGATGAAAACATTTTAGTTGAGGTGAAGAGAGTGCACAGACAGAGCAAAAGAGGATACAGGAGGAGAAAGTGAGGGAAAGGATAGAAACAAAAGGGAGAAAGAGCAGGGAGAGAGGGAGAGGTCAAGGTAGATGGAGAAAGAGAAAGCAAAGAGAGAGGGGGACCGAAGAGGAGGATCAATTAGAGAGAAGAGTGGGATTGTGGAGACACAGAGAGAGACAGAGAGACAGACAGAGAGAGAGACAGAGAGAGACAGACAGAGAGAGAGAGACAGAGAGAGAGAGACAGACAGAGAGAGAGAGAGAGAGAGAGAGAGAGAGAGAGACGAGAGAGAGAGAGAGAGAGAGAGAGAGAGAGAGAGAGAGAGAGAGAGAGAGAGAGAGAGAGAGAGAGAGAGAGAGAGAGAGAGAGAGAGAGAGAGAGAGAGAGAGAGAGAGAGAGAGAGACAGAGAGAGACAGACAGAGAGAGAGACAGACACAGAGAGAGAGAGAGACACAGAGAGACAGACACAGAGAGAGACAAAAAGAGAAGAGGGTGAACAGGAAAAAAAAAAAGAATGCACAGAAAGAGGATTGATTTGGAGAGAAAGATTTAGGAGAGAGAAAAAAGGGAGGGAGAAGAGAAAGGAGAGAACAGGGAAGCATGAGTGAAAGGAGAGATAGGGAGAGAGTGAGTGAGGAAGGGGGGATACAGAGGGATACAGAGGTATAGGGAGGGAAAGAGAGAGGGGAGGGGCCTCGAGCAGTTGGTTTGAATGAGATATTGTTTAGCGCTGGAACACAGCTGGGAGACATCAGGACACAGGCGCTCTACACTGAACCAGGAGCATAGGCTACATAAGGCTGTTCTGGCTTCTCCAGAAAGCCCTGTCTCCCTGACCCATTTTTCTCTCCTGCTTTCTCTTAAATAAATGGACAGATAGATTGTTGTTGTCGTTGTACTTACTGGAACTTTGGAATAAAACTTTGATGGGGTGATTTGTAGCAAAGATAAGCAGGCAAAATATATACTCAAGACACAAAGCATACATGGCATTATAGATCTAATTTAGTTGTGAGTTGTGATTTATTCAGTTGAACAAAAGGTGCCTTACAAGACAACATAAAAAGCTATTACAGTATTTGAAAAAAAAAGTGTCATTGTTGTTAAAGTGTTAAATGTGCAGTTGCAATACAAATCAATTTCTTTATTTTTCTTAATCTTGAACTCAAAAACATTAGTCAGGATGTTGCCACGAACATGGTTAAAATAACCCCTCAAATCTTATGAAACTTTTTACTTTGGTGCAGTTCAAAAATGTAGTCGAGTAGAAAGTACAGATACCCATTCTCAAATGTAGGGAAGTAAAAGTAAAAAGTATCCACTGTAAAATATACTTAAGTAAAGTGCAGATACTTCGTTACATTCCACCTCTGGTAACTACTTATGAGGTTTGGGCTACAAGTTAAGGTATTAATGATATCATTACAAAGCCTGAATCATTCTTGATAAACTATTTGTTCATTATGAATTAGGTCTTTGTTCATGCTTTATTAAGGCTAACTAGTGTGTACTTAATGTGTATTAAACCCAACCCATCCAATCAGTTTCAACAACTATGCTTGTCTCTGCAGTATGTCTAGTACTATTTAGCAGATTGTTTCTTTTTCAAAACCCCTCCCTTTTTTCTATTCTTTTCTGCTCTCGTAGTGTGGTTTCACTTGTAAAACAAATGGGACTGCAAATATTTTGGATAGCATCGGCATTCGGCATGTTGCACAGCTGATGTCATGGGAGCGCGCTACATGATACAGATGGCCATAGACTGGTCCAAAGCTGAAATTTGAGTAATGCCCAAATTCAAGTCTCTGCTATGTCCTGATACATTTGTGTGTATGGGAGGCTAAGAGGGTGGACGGGGAACACCACAATTTATCAACTTGGCCTGCGAACACTCAGCGCTCGAGCTAATGCCTACCAAATATTTAGCATTTCTTTCCTTTTCGGTGTAATCCTATTGCAATTCATGTCTCATGTACTGTACAAATAGTCAAATGAGTCTGTAAAAGGGCACACTACTTAAAATGGATAAAGTATCTGTTTTTTTCCAGTTTTGTGATAAAGTAAAATCATGTTTTTGATACTCACTACCAAGTCCGATATCACGATGAAAATAAAAAAAACACTCTTTCTTTAGACCATAGAATGTGATTTTCAACATTAAATCATAGTAGTTTCTTTTATATTACCATGTGACCTTATATCTGTGTAATCCCTCAGTCGTCCAGGTAGGTTCCATAGTGGTCCATGGGTGTATACTAGTCTATGTGTCCTGTGAATGTGTTTGGATCAACTCTTACCGGCCACAAACCATGAAGTAACCCTAGTGTGCAGTTAGCAGGCTAGCTTTTGTTGGGTTAAGAAAGTAAGGAAGAAGTTTGGACTGCTGCAAATGTACCGGTTGGTTTAAAATTTTAAGACAAAATCATGTACAGCGCCTTTTAATTTTTTTTTTGTTTCAATCTGATTTGCAGTAAAATTCCCAGTTCACATTTTAATCTCACCCAGGATCATTACCATATGAGAAAACAGGGAAAAAATAATGGCTTAACTAGAACCACATGCATGGCATATTAAGACTTCATAAAAACTGGATCTCTTGCTCTCTCTTCAATATATTACTGTACACCATTTTCACAATTTGTCACCACTGAAGTTTTGATTTGCCCTAATGAAAAGTGAACTATAAGACACAAAAATAGTGGGGCCAAGAGGAAGTGACAGAACATGCCAGAATGAATTGGCTGCTTTGTTTCCATTGTGTATTTAAACTGCAACTCTTCCAGGATTAAATGAATAACGTGCCCTCTCCGTGTCCTTGTCCCCTCTGTCTCCTCTCTTTTTCTCTTTCTCTTCAACAGTGTCAATGTGAGTTTCTGCTTATCAGCGGAAGGAAAGCACCTCCCAGATGTCCTCGGTGAGACAATTTGACAATTTTTTCCCCTTTTTCAATGTAATATGATACGACTGTCCTCCTTTATTATAGGGATGTTATATGATTAATGGGTAATTGGGATTATTCAAGTCAGAACACAAAATTGTCTCTATGGAGATGGATGCATTTAGTGTAATACTGTGAAACATTGGAGACAAGCGGGTCAATCCCCACCACTAAATTTACATAGTGTACCTTTTACTTTTTGTAAGACAATGTGACAATAGTACATTTGTTAGCCTCATCTCAGTTAACCACTACACACTTTTAAAATGTTACAGTCTCATCGAAAACACAACCATATCCACATAACCAGTTTCTCTGTGTTGTATTGTGGACTTCATTACCTGCTCGTGCACACATCTGGCTGCTTGAGAGCTCATTTGTGGATATTTCCTTTTGCAGATTTCCAGGTGGAGGTGCAGCTCGACAGCCGTGATCACAAAAAGAAGGGGGCGGTGAAAAGGGCTCTGTTTTTGGAGACCCAGATGCCCCGACTGCAGAAAAGTGTCCGAGTGCGTCACGGCCAACGCACATGCGACCACAAAATGATCTACCTAAGAGTAAGAACACTTTTGGTTAACACAGATGGCTATGGTATTATGGGGTTTTAATAACTGGGAGAATTACATCTTAAGTCATCTTTTCCAATAAAAACTTTCATTGTAGTGGCAATGATTGGTTAGTAGTGCACAGAGACTGATCCTGATTTTACACTTTTGTTTCAGTGTCATTCAAAACTTAAGCTGTAAAAGCCAAGTGCCATTCAACCCTTCCATGTTAGCGATACTAGTGGACTAATTGTGGACTGAGAGTAATATAAAACATTTTACTTACTTTTTACTCAATCAAAAATACACTATAATGTTAATGTTTTCATGTTAGTAATGATTTGTTACATTTTTTAAAGTTAACTTAAATAAATTAATACATTGTCATGGTCATGTTTTTGGTATGATGTGCCAATTTCCAGACCTACTTATCCCGTGAAAAATGAAATTAAAGGATCGTAAATTAAATTAGCAATAGATTTGATGCTAATTTTAGGTGCTAAGTGTATTTGCCTAAAATATCTTGATCATTTATAGGGTTAAAGGCTCCAATCATTTACGTTTTTTAAAGGGCCCTGTTTTCTGATCTATGTTTTAATATTGTTTCCTCATCACAAATGTACCTGGAGTTGTGTTTTGTTTCATTCACAAATGTTTAACACACAAAGCCTGAATATTTAGGCTGTGCGAATGAAACAAAACATAACTCCAGGCATGTTGTTGAGGAAGTAACAACATTCTAACATGGCTTAAATCTCACAAGATCAATTTTGCGTAATGTGGGGTTTACAGTCTTCCATAAGCAAGCATTCATTTTAAATATAATTAAAGGGTTTATGATCAACAGCAAATTGAATATGGTGAGACAACATTTCCAAATTGCATGTAGTCATAAATAGCAAATCTACTAATCAGCTCTGTGGCAATGGGACCTATTATTTATTGTGATGGATTACAACAGTTTGAATGGGCCGGCTCATGACTCCAAAATGAAATAAATCAATTAAATTATTATTACTGCATTTGCCTTGGCGCCAAAGCTCACTGGATAAATATGTTTGTCTGACCCCAGGACGAGAAGGAGTTTCGAGATAAACTTTCGCCCATTTACGTGGCGTTCAACTACAGCCTGGACCCCACAGCGGCAGAGGACTCCCACGGACTAAGGCCCATCCTCAACTACCACACCACCAACGTGATAGAGCAGAAGGTATGTGAACGAAATGAAGGAGGAGTCACTGTTTTGGATAGAAGGGATCAACAAGTTTGTAAAAATATGATCTAATTGCAATTTGTCTGTTAGATACTGTGATGAGATTGTAGTGTTTTAAAATTAGGATTTAGTTTAGTTTCATTTTATCTATTTAAAAGGTATGTACACAAACAAGAGGAGGAATCCCTGTTTTGAATTGCAGGGACGAACAAGGTTGAAGTTTGAATTTTTCTGTTAGTTAGTTGTGATAAGATTTGTAATGTTTTTAAATTAGGAATTCAAAGTTCAAATTTTGTCGTTATAAGGTTAGTTTATTCTTCTGTCTCTTCTCAGCCCATGTACAAATGCATTAATAGGTCTGTTGTGAGTTGATTTGAACAGGGGCCAGGGTCTTTTGTGCCAGGTTACAACATAAATGCAAGTTGATTAAAAAAAAAGAAACTTGAGTACAGAATTTGGAGGAAAAAAACAAAACATTAAATGAAGGTGGATACTTTAGGCTTGTATGCCTTATTGGACAGGATAATAAAGATAAAACGCTGAATGAAATGAGTTTAAAGAGAGGGGAGAGACATTCAGTAAATCATCCAGGATCATTACCATTTGAGAGAACACTACAATATAACTGCTCACATAATAAGAATCACATACATGTAGTTAAAAGTTGTACCTCATAATAAGACATCATAGAAACAGGATAGTTGATTTACTACCAAAATAACTGGCGTTGCGATTTGCTATTTACAACCTTTCAAATTACAGTTGTGATTCAGTAATATATGTACATATTTCTTGGTAGAGTAAAGTCTTGCTATTTGATCGTCTGGTTGAAATCCTTTGGCCTGGTTCCACAGCTCTTGGCACACAGATCGACTGGGCATCCCTACAGCTGTGCCATATGTGTCTCGGGCATTCGTTTCTGGATCTCATTTAAATGCTTTCTTTTACATGGCTTTCATGGCTTATCTTCTGAAATCCCATTTGCTTTAAAGCTGTCATTAATATTAAAGCTTTTGTGCTATCATATCTAATGGACTAATATCTTAAGATCTGCTTAAGCTTGAACTGTTTTACCTAGGGCTGGGTAACAGTACTTGAACAATACCTGATTTTTGACATCAGACCGGTTCCTGAATGGTGCTTTTTTGGTACTTATTGTCCAGAATGACAAAATATAACTACTGTGTTCATAAATTCCCTTAAATCCATATATTTATTTTAGAAATGCATTCATAGCGACACTCTCCCAGTTTTCTGTTCAGTTGTTTTTCAGTACCAGTAGTACCATAACATTTATAATCAGTACTGTATCGGTACCTTTAAACACAGCTGTAGTTTTACCCCATCCTGTCACTCAAAGAAGGCAAACCTGATCTGTTCGTGTGCAAAATTGCAAATTGTAAGTATCAAGTACTGTACCAGCATATTTCATTAAACAAGATGCATATGCTGTGTCTGCTGTGGAAATGGCCTAGTTGCATTGACAGTACACTATAGCCCTTGATCACTTATTTGACATGCAATTGACTGCTAACACATGCTAGCAAAATGTGAAACCTCTCATATAACACTCACTCTGCCAAGCTGCTTCACTTTTCAAACTTTTTAAAGACGCCTGATGCGCTCTCAGTCCTTTTAATACGATCCACATGTCACTGTTTTAATTTAAGGCACAAAGATGGGTCTATTAATTCAAGCATTATGCATGTCGTGTGCATGTGTTCAAGCTGTTGGAAAGAAATGCAGAAATGGCCTTATTGTTCTTGAACTCGATCCATGTGACAGTGTGACTATGATTAATGAGCTCAGTCTTATTCACATGCTTGTTTATGATCTATAGGGCTGCTCAGTACAGTGGTGGATGGAACGAAGTACAAGTAGTAAAGTACTGTACAAAGTATTAAGAATTATTATGTAAGAATTTTTAGGTATCTCAGTTTTACAGTGAATGCTTTTCTTTTACTTCACTACATTTGAGAGCAGGTATCTGTACTTTCTACTCCACTACATTTTTTAACAATACTTTTCACATGATTTGAGGGGTTATTTTTCGTGGTAACATCCTGACTAAAATTTTCAAGTTTGACTTTGAGCAAACAAAAATACATAAAATCCATAGAAGAAAATATAAGAAAAACTTTGTATTGCTACTCAAAAACTCTACAAAATAAAATACATGTACATAAAACTTTAACAAAAACAATGAAATATCACTACTCCTAAAGTAAATTTTAAAACTACATTAAAAACAAATTAACAACAGTAGATGTTTTCAAATACTTTTACTTTTTTAACTACTAAAGTACTGTTTTTAAAGTGGTACTTGAAATCCATCTTTATACTTATAAGTTTAGTAGATGTTTTCATGTGATACTTTACCTCCTTTGACCCAGCTTTGAAAAAGTAATTCCTTTTTACCTCTTATCAAGCTAGTCTAAAAGTGAAACTGTTTTTGTGCCTAACGAGTCGTGGGTACTCCAGTTTACCCGTCAATCCAAAACAAAACATAGAACGTGGCCTAGTAGTTTTGATTGACCCGCTCCTAACCCTGTTACAACTGCAAGTGGCATTCAAGGACGGTTCAAGGGCAAATTTACACTTTCTTTTTGCCAAATTGAAAACCATAGCTGTATTATTCTTACAATCTGGACATAATGATTATTTAGCTGTATACAGTGTAACCTTAACTCATGTTGTTATTGCAAGTAGGGTCTAAGCCCATATATACACAGAACAGAGAGCGCATGGGGCCAAGTCATCACCGCGGTTACTATGGTGTCCCAAATTAGAGCTTTAGTTTTGCTATAATGAAAGGGGGGCTCCTCTGGTCTCTCTAATCTCTGGCAGTTTTCTATTTATTACCTCTGCTGTCATGAGCATCATCACTGATACGACGCAGCGGGATGCAATTGTGGCTTTCTCTGCCACACGTCCAGAGGTCCTCCCCTCATCCGCAAGTTTCATTTAGTCCTGCGCTCCACTGTAATCTCCATACCCCCGCCTGCTTTTCCAGGCTGAACACTTGACTCTACACCATAAAAAACTATATCTACATAAGAAAAAACTACATTATAATGTTTCCTCATCAAAAAACATTGGGTTTTGTTTCAATCCATTCACACATATTCAACACACAAACCCTGCATATTTAAGCCATGTTCTTCTCTCAACTGAAAACACTCTGTTCCACTGTGTTTTTAAACTCCATACACCTTCACTGGAAACATTCGGATAATTTCAGCCCTGGAACTGCTGATCTCTACTGAACTAAAGGTCAAAGGCAGCTGTTACCTTGAAATTTACCGCTTCTTGACATCACAAAGTGGAACAGAGCATTTTGAGCTTTTGAGATGTAGACAAACTAATGATAAAGGGTTACTCAAACACGTGTGAATGAAACAAAACACAACTCCGAATATGTTTTTGATGAGGTAACAATGTTGCAACATGGCTTAAAGCTCAAGAGAGTCAGTTTTGCGCAATGTGGGACCTTTAATGATTTATCAGCACCCCCTTATAACTGTACTTCTCTCAGGCTTCAGTATACCTTAATGCATGAGTGTGTATGTTTTGATTGTAGTGTTAGGTAATGAATCTTAATTTAATAGAGATCGAGATTCAGTCATTTCTTATCGTTACTGATGAACTTGGGTCTTTTCAGAGTTGAGATCGTCAGCCAGTCTGCAAAAGCATGTTGTTTGGAGCAGAGTTCAGACTTTGTAGGGAGAAGTTTAACAGTTTATTTGTGATTAATGGTAACGATTAAAAACCTGTAATTAATATTGAAAGCAGTTTTTATTTGTTTTTCAGTTAGACAAAATGCAATTGATCAATATAAGAAAAATCATTTATTAATTCATTTCATTCATTCAATTTCATTCATTAAACTTTTTTAATTGTTATATTGCCCAGCCCTAACTGACTAAATGTTAAATTTAAAGCCTTACATTTTCAAAAGAAATATCCACAAATTGTTAATACTACTGACAAGATTCATTGTTCTGGTATAGCTGATCAACTACATCATAAAATCTGCATTGTAAGAATATAAATTTCACCCGAGTTCCTCAATTAAAGGTCTTATATTACACAAAATGGACTCTTCTGAATTTAAGTCATAATCATAGTTATAATGTTGTTTCCCCTTTAAACACTATCAGAAAGTCAACCATGCTTTCTCTAATAATTTAATACATCGTGATTCAAAACTCTTCAAACTACTGAATTCAATTATTACCTTATGCACATTAGTTTCTTTGAATGTACATGTCCCTAATCCCCACCCCTTTATGATCATATGGCGGTGATGAGGTTGAATGGGTGGTGTAGCGTGTGGTTGGAGCCTGGTTCACCACACTGAGCTCTGATGTGGGACTGTGCATGTGGAGGAGGCAGAGCTCTTCTAAGTATCTTTCCTTTGGCACGGCTGGACTCATCATTTCCTACTCTGACGTAGCAAACCCAAAGCACATGTTTTTAACGCCACAGCTGTCCGTCACCGTCCCTGTGTGAGGCATTACGTTGTTTTCATGTGAAGAAATGGGGCTGTGTAAACATAAGGTGGCTGGAGTCCAGGTGTGTTTTATAGTGTAGGGGTAGGAAGCAATTGATGTAATTTATGATTTTCTTTCTTAAAGCAGATCTATTAGGCAAAATTGACTTTTCAAAGCTTTTAACCATGTTATACTTGTCTCCCCTTCTCATTTACGCTCTGAAGTTGATTTTGGAGTGATTCATGCATCTTTAATTGCTTATTTTCAAGATGCCATATAGCCAATTAATCCTCTTTTTCACCTCTATCTGTATGCGCCCCCTGCTCTGTAGATACTTTATTTTCAATTTTCTTAATAATAAATGATACATGTAGGATTCTGCAGCGTTGCATAGTCATTTTGGTACAAATGAAAAAGTCTGCTACTCGCTAGTGTGATCTGCAGCTACCCATAGGAGGGGCCGACAGCTACAAGGCTCTTTGTTGTGATGATGTTGCAATTTAAAATGTGCAAATCATGACATAATGTACATACAATTTCTTCACATTGGAGGAATACATTTGGTCTCTTAAATGGCAATGATTAAATGTCAGGAAATTAATATTGAAACCCATTTTATTTATAGAAAACAAAAATGAACTAAATCTAATATTATGATTTTGTGATACTTTTTTGTCATATTTGCCAATCTTGTATATTATTCCTTCAAGAAATGCATTGAAATTTATGAAAGTGTGACCGCTGCCCTGCACATGATCCTCTTCTTTATGTGATCATTTATAAAGCACATGATGCCACAGCTGGTCACAAGTCCATCACCGTCCCCGTGTGAGACATTACATTATTTTCATGTGAAGAAATGGTGCTGTGTAAACATAAGGTGGCTGTAGTCCAGGTGCGTTTACAGAGTAGAGGAGGGAGAGGGGAGGGGGTCCCAGACGGAGTGCATTAGTCATAGCGCATGTCACGTCTTGCTACACTCCTACTTTTATGTCCTAAACCGATATAAAATTTATCTTGTGTGTCTAATCCCATTCTCATGTTTTAATGTATTTTCAACAGTTGGATTGTGACACTGTACATCTCCCTTTTTAATAGCATCTATGGTCTTTAAAAGGAAATTGGGAATCTTGATTCAAGCACATTTGACTTCTGAAGATGTGTTGTTATCTGCGAAGGACATTATAGTATCTGTAGTCTTTATGATTTGACTCAAATTGTGATTTTAATTGTTTGATGGTCCTGGATTATTTCACTTGTTTCATGTATGAGTGATACTATACTTCAGTGTATTTCCTTTTTTACTTTTAAGTTATACAGTTTCAAGGTATTATATGTATTTTTATTTGATCAACCAGATATCTTGAGAGTTGAGTATTTCTTTATACCTGAAATATGAAAAAGTATCTCAAAAGACGACGGAAATTAGGCCTGGTTGATTGTGGAAAATGATAATTATCATTGTTATTCAGAGCGCCTAAAATTAACAGAACAAGTAAGTGGAATGAAACCGGATGACGTATCTCTCTAGTGTTGTCACGATACTAAAATTTCAATCTCGATTTGGATACTAAGGAATAGACTTGCTATTCAATACACATTCCGATACCACGATGATAATAAAAAGACTCTTTCTTTAGACCATAGAATGTGATTTTCAACTTTACATAAGATTATTTTCTTTTATATTACCATGTCGCTGTATATCTGTGTAATCTCCCACCCAGGTAGGTTCCATAGTGGTCCATTGGTTTGACAATCCTATATCTCAGACTGTGTGATACGACTGTTGTAAATGTTCTCTGTTGTAAATGTTCTCTATAGGTAAAAAGTACAATCCTTGAGCAGCTTCTCAACACAATGAAACATGTACATTATAACACAATACAACATTTCTTTCTTCTTGTAGGCGCAGATTCTGTTGGACTGTGGAGAAGACAACATCTGTGTTCCTGACTTGAAGCTAGCTGTGCGGGGGTAAGCCTCCTTATGCTTTTCTACAAACCTCACTGCAGCATAAATGTGTCAGGAAATATACTAGACCGATGAGTGCATAGTCTATGTTAAACTGAACACGGGGTCACAGACGCTGAACTCTTCACCTCCGCTATGCAAATGGGATTTAAACTGCAAAAACACAATACAGCTGGTTTTGTTGCTTGGCTACTTTGTTTTCATTGGAACCCAAGATAGTAAGTGCTGTTAATAGTACTGTGTGTTACAGCAATAGGGCAATAACCTTGACAGTTTCCTTCCATAGGTTTTACAATGGACTGCTTACAAGGGAACGAAATACAGGGATGAAAGTGAATGTTGTGAATTAGATTTTTGAACATGTAGTTTTGGTTGTATGCTTTGTAGTTTTTAGGCCTATATTACTGTAAGTTTCAAGATATTTTGATGGTTTCAGTAAATATAGTTCTGTTCCCATAAAAAAAAAGGTCATAAGTGTACAATTTTTGTAATCTTAAACCATTTTCACACACCACCACTGGACAAGGTGCAGAGAATCCTGACGTATACAGGTTCACACACCTGGGTAAATGAGCTACTGGGGGCGGAAGCAAAGCATTGTCAGGATAATAATGTCTGGCGAAGAGCTGTTTGGCATTTGTCTCTGTGTGAAAATAATTATAAATGTACATTATGTAACTTTCCGGTTGGATGGTACTCCACCTGATTGTCACTATGAAGATGCTGTGAATGTGCCTGGAATATTCAATAGGATAGAATTAAAATGATCTATCTTGCATTTATTCAATTCTTGGTCTAAAAATACTTTAAAAACACAAATTCTTACTGTGAGTGGGGTCCTCTCATCACAGATCTGACCAGTAAGTTGGTCTGATGGTGTCATCTGCTTGTCTCCATTGAGATGGATAAGTTAATTATTGCCATACAGTGGAACATTTCAGGAAAAGCAAGAGCATGCAAAGAAAATTAGGAGTTGGAACCTCCACCGGCAAAGTCACATAGTGCATCTTTAAGTACTTTTTCTCAAAGTGCATTTATTCACTCTACAATTATGGATCAAATACGATCTAAACATATTGAAACTAGTCTCAGAAATAAGTATATAAATATAATCTTAACTGGGTGAGTAAATTAATCTAAAACATTGCAACACAAATCCTTAATAATTTTTATTAGTAATGGCAAATAGCTTTTGAATTGCTGCTATAAAACAATCACATGACAGTTTGAATCCATTTGTTTTGCAATAGATGGTTTACATAGAGTGAATATAACAGCTTGCTTTGCCCCTGTTTCCCACCCTCCACTGGTCCTGAGCTGTCAAAAACACACCACTACCACACTTTGATTTCAGAAGTCTGTTAGCATTTTACTCAGAAATAACACGCTCCCTCACTCCCTTCTCCTCTGTCATTTCACATTCCTATATTTATCTAACATCTGTCTCCAGTTTCACCCGATGTATGGTGGATCCATCGCACTCTATGGAACAACCTGCTGCAAAGTGCAGTGCAAAACAACATGACTGTATTATTATTATTTATGATAGTTTATGGCTCATTGTACAGTCACCACAATGGCCTCCTTTCCTGTTTTGTCAACTCCACAAGTGCCAAGGATCTAGCATCTATAATTTAGTCAGTTTTGTGTTCTATTGTTCACACACAATGCCCTTTTCAGTTGGAGCATGGTTTACACACTTGTGTAAAATAAGCCTGCTGTGCACTTTCTGCATCTAATTAGAAAGTGTTTTATTGTCCATTAATCAGGAAATACACATTAGCATGATACTTATTTTTAGCTTTACCGTCATCGCAAAACTCTGCACTGGTCTCTGAGAGATGTGAAATGCACTTATAAACTCATTGTGGTGAATAATTAGGAATGTACGGAAGGCATAAGATGAATGAGAAAAAACTTTGGACCACTGTAACCTGTCTAAAATGGACTAGTTCTGTTTTTCACATTTTTAAAACACATTTAATACTGCTGTAGCTGTATGTGTCCAGAGTGTTTCGTTGTTTTTAATTTAAGGTGCAGTGTTCCTATTGAGTTTTAAAAGGCAGTACAAACATCTCAACTGGACTTGATGGCAATTTGCTTATCCCGAGGACACATGGTGTCCTAGAGAGCCCTTTTGTGTTTACTACTGTTTACTGATTGGATAATTGGCTTGAAAACCAGAGCGCATACTGTAAACAGAAACAACTTTGGTCCATGTAAAATTTTTGCACTTTCTACTCATGTCCCATATAAAATCCTATTGTCTTATAAATAAAACGATTAGTTATTAGTTATTAGTTAGTTATTAATTCAGCTCAACTAAGACTCTGACCAATAACCAATTAATCGACTCAACGACTAAAGGCCCACAGCCACAATTCAAATCACACAACAAAACAAATAAAAACATACATAATAATAATAAAATCTTCTTTTCTTACATCTTCAGGAAGACTGTTCAGCACATTAGTTTAGGTTTTAACATAATAAATACCAATTCTAAGGCATCCAAAAGTCTATAACAAGCAAATAAAAGCATACTATTGTTAGCTTGAATGCAGTTTGAATCGTTCTATCTAACTCAACTCACCCAGTACAGGATTATCTTAAGCACTCTCTCTTTCTGTTTCCATTCTGTTTCTCATGAGCGGGTCCTAATTAAAATCATCTGTGTGGCCTTGCATTGTTCTAGCCCCAGTCTTCCATGGAAAGTGAACGGCGCGTTAGCAATGAGGAGGAGCTTTACATCACTATGGCCTGTTACTTTGCACCTATAACAGTTTTACGAGCCTGGAAAAGTTTAAGTAATAGGGAAAACCTTTAAGACGAATTATCCAATGCATTTTAGTGGTGGAACACAACCCTTTATTGCAATGCCAGCAATGGTTATTTATTTAATCCAGGAAGGCATCAATATTTGTTTCATGATGGTTTATATTATGATGTCATAATTTGACATTGCTGGAGGCTATGTGTAAATCTATGGACGATCTCTGTTTTTGTAAGAAATATTAATATGGAAAATCTACCAATGTTTAACCTGATTGTTTTTTGGGATTGGATCCAGAACTCTGCCGTATCAATCTTGTGGCTAGGGCTGTAATCGGCAAGTGGCAAAAGCTCTCAAAGCTATTACGTATCCCCATCTGACCCAAACTGACCCAAACTGCACTCACAAATAGGCCTGTCACGATAATTACTAGATCAACTTGTCAGTCAATATATGTAAGATGGAACAGTATTTACTACTGGGACATTTTTGGTAATTTTTTGGCTATATGAGAAGATTTAATGTGTAAAAGATTGAATTAATAACTTCTGTGACTCATTAGAGTCAGGAGTGCAGGAAAAAAAAAAGTACTGGCAAACAAACAATGTGTATAAAGACAGATTAAACTTGTGACTCATGAGTTTAATTTGCCAATTAATTGACTAACCACAGCTCTACTTGTGGCTGAAAGTCTTTTTAACCAACAAAAAATTTGCTAGCTTGTTTGAACAGTGCCTCAACTTTTTAATCCTCAATCGAGAAAGGAAAAAAAAAGCATTCACTTTATTCATTTTTGCTGACAGAAAGTCATTAAACTTTGTGCCAGTTTTTGTTTCATGTGGACACACCCAGTGATTACAGATATTATCCAAAAACCAGGTCCAAACATCTGTATTTTATCGCTGTAACAGCGAACTCTTCCTTAGAATTCTGTCCTGGCTCCCTCCTTAATTTCTTTTGTTCTGTCATTTGAACGCAACCTAATATTTGAACTTATAATTTGTCTTTTAGTGATCGTAAGGAAGTGTACCTGGGTGATGACAACCCGCTGACCTTGACTTTCAACGCCAGAAATGAAGGAGAGGGTGGGGCTTATGAGGCCGAGCTCTATGTGGTCCTGCCCCCTGAAGCGGATTACAGTGGGATCGCTCGAAACAATGAGGTAAATATGTTTAATGTAAAAAGTGGTTTAAAACATATTTCAATATTGCTCATTATGAATTGTTTGTGGGATCTTTTAGGTAAATGTACAGTGCAATAAGATATTTGTTGAACTTCCTCAAAGCCAAAGTATTAGTACAGAAACTTAAGTAAATGTACAGAGTGTCAAACTGTATGCATAAAAATAAGTAATAAGAGAAAGTATCACAAAACCAAAAAATCTACTTAAGTAAAAGTAGATACTGTCATCACTTTCAAAATGTATCACATGGAAAAATCTAAAGTAAAAGTAGTAATATCACTTTAAAAGTTAGTAGCTAAGTAAAAAGTAGCTTTCAAATATAAAAGTATCCATTTTGATACAGATTTGTGCTGCATTTTTCTCAATAGAAACAATTGACTCAGTTGTTTTTTTTCCTAGTTGTTTTTATTTGTATATTTTTGTTTGCTCAAACTATGGATCTGTTAAAAATAAACCCTCAGCCTTTTCAGCAGGTCTCAAACAATAATAAAAAATACTTTTACGTTTCAGTCCTGTTCAAAAATGTAGTGGAGTAGAAAGTACAGATATCTTCTCTGAAATGTAGTAAAGTTAAAGTAAAAAGTCCACTTTAAAATGTACTTAAGTAAAGTACAGATACCTAAAATTTGTACTTAAGCACAGTAAATTACTGCTTTTACTTTGTTATGTTCCACTACTGCTATAAACCATGATGCAGACACAACTGATTAAAAAGAAATGATAATAATAAGTCATATTGCATGGCACAGTATACCAAGATACTGCATTATTGGTTAAAAAATATTTGTTTTGCATGTTTTTTTTCAGAGTCGGAACCAGCTCACTTGCAGCTACGACACAGAGAACCAGACCAGATATCTGAGCTGTGAACTGGGAAACCCCATGAAGTCAGACACCATTGTAAGCCATTTATATGTGTTTAAAGAGATGAGCATTTCTGTTTCCTGTCCTGGGAAAAGGCATGTTGTTCTTGAGTTTATAGAGAGAGAAAGAGAGATAAAAGGATTGTGGGAGAGAGGGGGTGAAAGGGGAAAAAGAGGGAGAGAAGGAGGGGAGAGTGAGAAAGAGAGATGGAGAGGAT
This sequence comes from Periophthalmus modestus, assembly GCA_019594935.1. Classification (NCBI taxonomy): domain Eukaryota; kingdom Metazoa; phylum Chordata; class Actinopteri; order Gobiiformes; family Gobiidae; genus Periophthalmus; species Periophthalmus modestus. Next base: position 27,627,619 of record JAIEZT010000084.1, read on the forward strand.
GAGAGAGAAAGGAAGGATGGGGACAAGAGAGAGAGACAAAAGTTAGAGAATGGGAGGGGCGGAGAGAGACGGAGATACTGACGAGAGAGAGGATAGTGATGAGAGAGAGGGAGATAGAGAGAGGAAAAGAGTGGAGATGGGTCAGGAAGTGTTGTGACAGGAAGTACAGGCCTTTACTTCCTGCAGAGATGAGTTCATTATTGAATCACCCATTGGCTCTGGAGTTTAGGGACAGAGATTACAGGAAAGGCAAACTGACAGTGTATTCCTGTTTTATAGTGATGTGTGGTTTTCTGAGCACCACCAACATTGAAATACAATTCTTTAAAAATCACTATTAACATAACTTAACTGACACTAAAAAACATCTACATCCAGGACAATGATTCTCAAACTGTGGTGAGGTTTTTTAGGTGGTATGCGGATTCCTCTGCAGTTCAAATATTTGCAGAATGTACTGTCATTGAATCCGTATTTCTGTCCTGTTTTAGGTTAGTTCTGGTTTAGAACTGGTATAGCAGTGTAGTCCAATTTTAGGCCTGCTATAACCTTATTTTAGACATAGAATTGTGTTGTTGTAGACCTGGTTTAGATTTGGTGCTACTTAAAAAGCCAAATCTTTTTTTCCCCTTTCTGTGTAAAATATTTGGGAACCACTGATCTAGGCAAATGTGGTTTTATTGCTGACTTTAAATGTCCAAAGTCACCAAGGCCTTACTAGTCTGACTTGCTGGTTGTGCTGTATGCAGACTCTAATTGGCCTTCTTTGGAGCGACACAAAATCCTGCTGACTTGTGCTGACAGCTTAAATATCTTTGCAGATGTCGGAGGGGCTGCGTTTTACAGTGCCCAGACTAAAGGACACGCACAAGACCGTCCAGTTCGACTTACAAATTCGCAGGTATTATTTCTCTTCCCATAAAGCCCCTTAAATACTGTACATGTGCCGTCTGGTTAGCTGTAGGCCTGGACTGAACCTGACAATTAATCAGAGCCCGTTTCTTTCCTTCCACAGTAAAAATGAGAATAATTCCCACAGCGAGGTGGTGACCTACAAGCTGGAGGTGGTTGTCCAGGCAGATGTCATTTTACAAGGGTGAGTTAAAGGTTGGGATAGTCTCATTTATTAGAAATGGGGGATTTGATTAGAAACACTTGTTCCCTACTAGAGGCTCACAGTAATACAATATAAAGTGATTTTAAAGGTGTACTGTGTAACATTTCTGTTCCTCCAACTACTTGTCTCCATGGAGATGTTATTGAATTACGTTTGTTTACTCGTACATGTTTTTATTGCTCAAAAATATCTTTGAAAAATATGCATTCTTACAAAAGAATCACCGCTCCACAGATCTGATTTGTAACTTGGCCTGGAGATAGATAGGCAGTTTAATGCCATGTGTGGAATGTTCTAGGTAAAGCAATAACATCTCTCTGGAAACAAGCAGGTGGCACACTTGTTATAGTGCACCCTTAACTATGAGATACTTATTTCTTTGAAGGAATTGTACTTTTGATAACAACATGCTTTTTACGTCTTGCATAATCTTATTTTCAACTGAAACTCAATTTTTGTTACTGAATTACTCGCTAATACTACTACTCACTTCTTTCTCTTTTTAAAGTGTGTCTCGGCCTGATAAGGTCTTTTTCCCGCCGGCCAACTGGAAAGTGACCAAAAGTTACGGCCAGGAGCAGGACATCGGACCCGCTGTGGAGCACATCTATGAGGTATTTCCTTCTATTGGTTTGAAGTGACTAATGGAGGGAGAATGGATTATGCAAGACTTTTTGTGAGACATTCAGCAGCAGTGACTCAGTGGTTAGGCAAACCCTAAGTTTGCTTCAATCAATCACATTTATAGCACATTTATAGCACATTTATAGCACATTTATAGTACATTATATAGCGCATTTTAATGAATGCAAGGAATGTGTTGTAATTGAGTGTTGACTGGTGGGGCCATTGCTGCAGATTGCTTGTCAGTCCACCCTAGGGCAGCTGTGGCTACAGAAATAGTCCATCACCACAAGTAAATGAATAATGACTTCAGAGTTGCACTTTGAGAGGCCTACGGAGCTTTTATTGCCGAATATAAATGTAAAGCATAAGTATTTTAAACAGACAGGGGGACGCTCTGAGACAGTTATCCTTTATCTGCTTGTCTTTTATTGACCAATGACTGTTTTACTGTTTGATTTTCTAACTTTCTGTTGGTTAGATCAACAATTACGTTAAGCCCTGTGAGGCGACTATTGTTGTGATTTTGGGCTACACCAAAATAAATTGAATTGTATTATCTTTCAGCTTGTGAACAATGGCCCAAGTCGTATCAGTCACACACTCCTGAAGCTGCACTGCCCCCTCAGTGTCTCAGAACACTCTCTCCTTTACCCTGTGGAGTTCTTCACCGAGGGGCCCATCAACTGCACCTCTGACCACAGCATGAACGCACAAAACCTCAAGGTACAGCCTACTATGGAAATGTATCATAGAGATGTCACTACACAACATTGTTAATGATTCATATTTCACAATAGATCGCAATCGAACTGAAATCACATTATGAGATTGCTGCAACTGTTTAAATATTTGAATGAATTGGATGTCCTTTGTACAAACTACACAATATTCTGTTGTAAAAAAAACTAAACATCTTGGGTGTGTTTGAAATGAGTGCTGAACTGAATCCTGCTTGTATTATTTATTTCAAAACGGTTCTACTGTCATGATTGTTCTTGGACAACACACACTTAAATAATGTAAGTATAGATGCTGCCCAGATCTGAGAGTTCACATAAGGAAAACCTGACACAGTAAAAACCTCAGATTTCTCTCTCTCTTATGTGTGGTTATGTTTGATTAGCTGTCAGCTCTGCTCTGAAGTACTCCCCACCCTCCACCATGCTCCTCTGCTCATCTGCCCCACCCAAGACACTCTTCACTGGGGCTTTGAACTCCCCATCTCCCCCTGTGTGATCCCGTGGTTTGATGGACCACCTCTGTCAAAAATACACTCACAGCAAAACAGAACTATCTATCCATGGGCTTCAGAGTGATGAAAAATGTGCACCGTTCTCATAGTGATTAACAATTCAAAACAGAATATTACATCTTTTAAACTGTGAAATACCCAAATAGTGCCTATAAACAGGAAGCTGAAACCCATCCAAATGTCTTGAATTGGCTTGAATTCAGAATTTTATTTATAGATAATTTAATTTCTGAATTTAAGACCATAAATTATTTTGTTTCTCAGCATATTTCCACTGGCAAATAACCATAGTGGAGTAACCCAAAACCAAAAAAATCCTACTTGTGGTGCAAATGTTGGGGGAAAACTCTTGATTAGGTTACCTTGAACGCATTCAAATAAAATAGTTTAGATCTATTAATAAATGTGGATTTTATACAGCTGTACTATGACCTCCTTTTTCATTTAATTATTTTATATCAATCAAATCAAATCAAACCAAAAAGACTTTATTTATCCCCGAGGGGAAATTCAGATTGTAGGTCTCTTCAAATATTGATCCATAGCAAATTTTCAGACCGCAAAATGTACACAAAGTAATTCAAAGTACTTTACAGATCCAGACAGACATTAAAATCACGATGCATACAAATAAAAGCATACATTATCATCATAACATTAACATTAAAAGAGAAGAGCGTTGAATAAATGGTCCAAACTAGCACTACTACTCCAGTCAGTGTTAATTATATGAGTTCAAGTCGTTTTAAGTCTGTCCTTTTTGCAGTGTTGTGAGCCTGTGGGCAGTTGAAAGTGGGGTTGTTTGCGTTCACATCAGTACAGCCTGACCGATGTTGCACTGGGCTGTTATGGGGTCATCTATCTCAGATCTAATGTTTTCTCTTTCCCTGGTGACTTAGACTGAGTTTCCACGGGAACTGTGCCACTGCAGCTCACATGCTTCTGATTAACAGCCACACAGCCTCAGGTCATGCTAACATTAGGAGCAGTATTGACAGCCAGTGCTGGACTGTATTGAAAACCTTTGGCAGATTCTGCTAAAGACTGTGAATAAAGAAGGATGTACCGAAAAATAAGACAAATCTAAACTGACCACTGCCAAAGCTCTGGCTCTGGTTCCTTCTTGCAATAATAAAAGTTTAGTTCTCAGGAGAAGATAGTAATAAAAACCTTTATTTGTAACATAATGGGGGAATTGCTGTTATTCCAAAAAACTAAAATTGTCTATGTACATTGGCATTATGTTGAAAAATACATTTATATTTGTGTGAATTTGATTTTTTTATAAACAAGGTAAAAGAGTGGAAATCTGCACAGTTTTGGAGTATTCATGGGCTCTTCCTATAAAACAATTAAAACATATTTTGTGAGAAAATGTAAAAAAAGTCAAAACCACCTGAAAATTTCCCAACTCAAACTTGATAAATGATTTTAAGGTCCAATATTACGCAATTTCCTGATCTATGTAGTAATGTTGTTTTCTCATAAAAAAAAACAGAGTTGTGTTTTGTTTCATTCATACTTTAACACACAAACCCTGCATATTTAGGCTGAGTTCTTCTCTTAAACAGAAAACACTCTGTTCCACATTGTGAGGTCATGTGGTAAATTGTGGTACATGTTCAGTAGAATCATTTGTATATAATTTCAGCCTTAGAATTGTCAGTCTCTACTGAACAAAAGTAAAATAAAGTTTACTTGAAAATGCCTTGAAAACTTGAAATTGATGAGGTAACTGCATTAAAACATGGGTTAAAGCTCACAAGAATACATTTTGTGTAATATAGGACCTTTAAACTTTTGCATCGTATTTGATCTATTTAACTTTTTGTTCTAGATCCAGCGCACAGCTACAGAATCTCCACTCCTGGCTCTTAAAGGAAGTGACCACCGCATCGAGAAGAGGGACGTGCACAAGAACGAGCTCTCTCATTCAACTAACCTGGTAAGAAGTGCACTAGCGCCTTTCATTACCCTAAATAACACCACACCAATGGAAAACAGGCAATGTAATGCAATCTGCAGTAATCTGATTAGTTGTAAAGTGTTAGAATCGGTAGCCTCACTTCACATTTTAGGCGTAATTTATTTATCCACTTACAACAAAAAGGTTTCAAAGCCAAGTTATTGTCCTTAAAGGTACACCAGGCAACTTTGTTTGTCTCCATGGAAAAAAATCTGCATTTTCACAATATTCATTTTGGCTGCCCCCATCTATTTGAAATATTATTGACCTATAGAATGTTGCAATATCATCTGAAACCCAGCATTTTTTATTTGAATATTCTGCAGCATGGCATTAAACTCATTATCTCCATGGTGACAAGCAGGTGACATAACCAGGCCAAAGTTACTGGTCAGAACTGTGGAGACGTGATCCCACTGATAGTACGAAAGCATAGTTTTAAAAATACCTGTAATCGAAGACATGCTCTTAGACAGGTTTAATCTTATACTGACACATCTTACAGTGACACATTCCACTCAAAGCAGTAACATCTCTACAGTACACCTTTAAACTTCGGCTCGTTGCTCCCGTGATGCAGTAAATCCGCTGTGATGTCATTAAAATCAGGAGGTCAGAGGGTACAGGGCGTTCCTGTTTTGGTCATTAACATTGAAAGGTTTTGGAGGAAAACAGTGCAGGGGTGTGACAAGAGAGAGACGGGGGGGAGGGTCTTGTTGTTACAGATGCTCTGGTTACTGACTGATGGGGTGGAGTTGTACTGTAGGGTTTCATATGTCGGCACAGTATTCTATAGCCTGTCGTGTTAAATAATCTAATGATAATAAGAGGTGTTGTTATGTGGTTTGATAAAAATGGTGAGATTATAATTTCCTGAATCTGGAATCAACCAGCAATGAGGCATCACTTATGAAGAAAAATCTAAACAGAAAATCTACAAATGTTTGATTTTCTATTACGAACTGTGCTTAAATGGTTTATATTGGCTTAATTGTCTTAAAGTCCAGTCGCACCTGCGTAATGGACTTTACCTCAGTACAGTTACAGCAAATACAGTTCGAATCAAGAATCATAATTGCCAACATATGATCATAAACCCGACGCAAATACCTGAATTCAACATATAAATTTGACCTGTTCACCGTCTCGATTTAAAACTATTACCCACATTACTATTACCTCTCACAGTGGTCCTATTGATCCCCCTCTTCCACAGCTGCAGGTATGGCCTCTGTCTCTGCCCCCCGCTGTGGATACCTGCCTCGGGCCATAAGACCTCTTTGTATGTGCCCCTGTCTCTCCACCACTGCGCTCGTTTATCAAGCGTGTCCAATGACATGTCAGGATAAAGGGGGTCTGTCTTGATTTTTGCCGAGTGTCTGCGCTTTTTATTTTGTGAGCTGGGAAATGGTTGAACAGAAATCCCTCTTTGTGTGAAATAAGTGTGGTCAGTAATGGATCAGTGACGCTGGAGAGGAGGTCAGAGCGAGGCTTTGAAGAGGCGGGACGTGTACAACACAGGCAATGCATGTATTCACAGTTTGAGGATTGTTAATGGTATGCCAGGTCTCTCTATAAATGAAGGCTTTGTCTTTGGTGTGGAAGGCTGCAGGTTCAGTTTCCCAATGTGCAACGAAAAACTTCCGCTGTAGGTTTTGCAGGTGTCAAGATTGGATAAATGAAGTGTTGTTCTGTTATAAATGGGGTAAAGTAACTGGAACATGTAATTATAACATTATTGTGTCCCATTGTTGCCTTTTTGCCTTTAGATGGAGTCATGAACTTTGATAGCAGTTTTTTGTTTTGTTTTCAGTGAGCTATTGGCCTGTCATGATAATTACTATATCAAGTTATCATTCAATATATGTTAGATAGACCGAAAGTATCTGTTTGGTTGCTGTTAGGCCTGTTATTTGAAAATCACAACTATCTCTTGCCCTGTTGCCTAGTGCTTAGAAAACAATCAATGTATCTAAAAAACCCATTGCTCTGTATTTTTATAATATAGTTTTAGCACTAGACTCCACGGCCTGATTTCCCTATGCTCTAGACAACATAATCGCTTTCAGAAAGGTCATGTGGGTCGAAGGCATCTTTGGTATTGCCCCAAATGTGCCGCCCCAAATGTGCCACCCCTCCCATCCCTCCCGCCCCTTTGCCCCTTCTCCTGTTGTCCCGTGGCATGAATGAGACTTTAAAGAAGAGAGGAAGTGCCCCGATATGCCCTCTGTCTGCTGCAGTGCCTTCATTAAGTCTGTCTAAGCCTCCAGTCGAAAGGAACTGGGTGTATCCTACATTGTAAAATAAGGAATGTCTACTGTATCTTGATAAAACAGCTTATATTAGTTTAGTTTGTTTAAATAGGCCTGGATAAATACGACTTAAATAATGCTTTACTTCTTACTTCTTACGGCCGATGAGTTCAGAAAGTTTATTTTTCCTCTCACACTTTCAGAAGATAAAAAAAACTATGTAAATGATGCATATATTTGAGAAATCAACTGAAAAAACTGGCCTACATAAATGAATACATTCTCAACTAGTCATAACTACTCATTATACTATATGCATGGACTGTACAATGCCTTTTTACCTTGAGAGTGGACATCAGGAAGAATAGACTTATAATAGCTCAGTTTAAAGCTACCATCTGTAAGTTTATTAGATTTTTTTTTTCACCAGTAGATGGCAGATGTGAAACCTGTCCCCCTTCCCCTCACGTGGCCTTTGTTCAGGCTTTCTGTCAGGCCAAAGCTGGCACACGATCAGACTGCAGTAGCATAGATAGTGTCCAGTGGTGATAATACAACAGTGGTGGGTCGGCCAGTCTCATAACAGATGGTAGCTTTAAGACTAGTAAGGGATCTTTAAATAAAGTCTGAATTGAGGTAATGTAAAGTTTTTTTTTTCACAGTGTGTTTCCATTTTTCCATGCTGACTACACTTGGCATCACATTTAAACTGAAATCCACCAAACCCTCACATTTAGGGGTGGTCTTCCAACACCAGATGAAAAAAAAAAAAATCTATTTATTAAAATGTTACATGCACCAACTTCCCTTTAGATGCCCAATTAACTGCATTAAAGTCTTAAGTACAATTGGCTGGTTTTGTGGTAGGAATGATGCAGAGGGCAGTGCATTTTTACAGTCTCATGACATTCCTCTATGTTAATTTGAAGCAGGCTGCGGAATACGGATCATAACATTGGACTCTTTGTTTTATTTATTGAACTTACAACATGAACACGACTGTTTAACCACATTTGACTTTTATGGTTTTACATGTAATCGCATCTGTTTTTTTAGAATTTACTTTCAGCCATATGTTCCTGGATTGCAGTGGTTTTTAAACTTTTCAAACAGCTGGAGAGGTAACATTCGTGGTATGCTGGCTTTTTCTGGTTGAATTTAGTCAGTAGATAATTTAGACCTGCTTTAGTCCTAGTTTTGACCTAGTTAAGTTTTGTTTTAATCGTACTTGCTGAGTGCTCTTTCGGAAGTTGTTTATGTACCCCAGGATACTCCTTTGGTGAATTTTGCCCGAACTATGACTCCTGACAATGCCTAAACTTGTTTCAGACCTACTATAGCAGCACTGGTTAACCAAGACTTAAGTAAGTCTGAACCCAGATCAAAGCGAGTCTAGTTTAAAACCATTGTAAACTATCCCAAAGTCGCCAGAGTGCCACAAGATTACATAAAAAAACAAAACATTTATTACACACAATTTTGCTTTTAACTATGTTTTACTGCAGTTTTCTAATCAAAAGAATCAATTCCAGGAGTTGTATTTAGTTTCATTTCTACAGGTTTCAGTGTTCCTGCATATTTATTCATTCACCCCCGCAATTTGGCTAACCCAGGTTCATAATATGGCAAGTTTGAGAATCGCTTCTGTATGGCTTTGCTTCTGTAACTCAACCCATTTTATTACTATAGAACATTTTACAAACAAAATTCATTTCCAAAGCACTTCACATAGCAACATAAAATTAGCTAGTTAACTGCCACTCTCATCTAGCTCAATCCTTGTTATCTTGTTGGCCTACATCACATGTGTCAAACTCGAGGCCCATGGGCCAAATGTGGCTCTCCACATCATTTTATTTGGCCCTCGCCAGAGTAAATTAAAAGGTATGATGATCTTAAAATATAATTTTATCAGGAGTTACGCAGTTACACAGCCATATTTTTACATCTTTGCAAATGCATATGCAATATTTGTAACTTGAATAAGTAATAAATACAGAAACAGTTAATTAACAAGTTTAAAAAGTAGTTACATTTATTTTACATCTGGCCCTTTGACGGCAGCTATTCCCCTGATGTGGCCCTTGGTGAAAATGTGTTTGACACCCCTGGCCTACATCATCAGAGGTATAATACTCCCTACAAAGGAAGCACAGTCAGACTGGACTAGACAAGACTGTGACTGCGCTGGTCTTCCAACACCAGATTTTAAAACATTAGACTGGAATGGACACTGCACTGTCACAATGTCTTGAAGTTGCATGTCTTTGGTTGCTGGGTCTTATACTGATGGTAAATAAACTTCTCCTGTGTTAGAACTACAGCCTCCTGCCTCTTCTCTTCAACTCTCGGGCTACTACAATTTATTCTACAACATTAGAACCGTAAAATATACACTGTAACTACAATCTCTTTTTCTCTCTGTGTGTTTTTAGTCTTGTTCTAACGTTGAATGCTGGACGCTTCAATGCAACGTGGGTCTTCTGGAGCGAGGAACCACAGCCATCCTCAAAGTGCGCTCCCGAGTGTGGGCCGAGACCTTTATGGAGGTGTGTGTGAAAAACATGAACTTTTGCCTTATACAGAGACGCTATTGTAACTACTGCACATGTGTTTCCATCAGATCACAAAGGCTAAGGGAAGGCCTGTGTGTGTGTGTGTGTGTGTGTGTGTGAGAAAGACAGCCATAGATTAAGATTTTCCGACTGGCTTCTGTGTCAAAGTTTGGCAGAATACAACTCTCTTCAGTGTTCAAGAAATAAAAGGTTGTTCAGTAACATAGCAAGGCCAGGCTGATATAAACTGTAAGAGTAGTTTGTGTAGTTATGTGGAGGTGGGTAGTAGCTGCTGTTAGTTAAATACGTTCACTTCAGTAACTTTTTAATATATGTTTACTGTACTACTGCTACTACTTCTACTGTTACAGACAGACAAAAACTTTATAAACAATATTAATGTTTGCCCCTCCAGTTTCACTAACTTAAAATCTTATTATAAAGCATACTTTACATCTAGAGTTACTTGAGTAATTACTTGGTACTTCTACTTAAGTCATTTCAACAGTACTCTTACTAGAATATATTTTTGGCTACTCTACCCACCTCTGATTATATAACAAACATTATTTGGCTTATTTCACAAAATTTCTACCTACTCCACTGACAAATGTTTGAGTTTAAATTCATCATATTTGAAACCAGTACAAAACACATCTTAAACCTACTAATAAACACATACATATGTAAATATTTTAATACATTTCTGTTTTGGGTGCTGCTTAATAGATAAACGTAATAGCAAAACACTATGCCATATCAGTACTCACATCACTGCTGAGTGGAGGTCAGATAATTTGCTGAGGGAAGGAAAATGAAGGAGAAAAAATTGGCTTCCTTTGACTACCTTCTCTGCCAGAGCCCCAGTCATTTCCCCGTGCTTCATATATTAACTCTACAAGAATAATCATACTCACCTCCCACTTTATGCCACAACAGCAAGAATACATATGTGTGAATACATTGAAAACTCATTAACGCAGTCATAATGTTGGAATCTGGATTTGTTTAAAGGGCATGTATTTGTGTGAGTGTTTGTCGCCATCTAGTGTGTCCCAACGAGCACTGCACCCATGTTGAATCTGCTGTGTCCATCTTTCAGAGAGCCTATAAGCAGTATGTGCTGGAGTGCCTGGCTCGCTACAGTGTGGAGAAGATGCCGTATGCGATTTTGCCTAAACATGCACCAAGTGGGCATAAAAAGGTATGATTTTTATTTGTTTAAGTTTTTTGTTGTAATTTTCTTATCTGTTGCATTTTCTTGTGGGGAAAAAAAGCTTTGATAAGAAATTCTACAGACACACTGCAACATTTTTTTACTGGTCAGTGAGAAGTATTTTAGATAAAGTTTGTTTTAATTTAGGGTTACACAATATATCTGAACACAATTTGAATTGGTACAATCAAATTGCAAAGGCTGCAATTGTTTAAGGTGATGTCTCCTGCTAAGGTCAAAATATAGATTCTTGCATTAGTTTAGTTGCTCATTTTTCAGGTTAATGCTCCTGTTTATTATGTTTTTAAATGTTTTAATGTAAAAAAATCAAATCATATAGCCATTTTTTGGTTTCAAATAATTAAGAGGAATTACATGTTTATATTGCAGAATTTTCTCATTTTGGCTATATTGACATGAAGCAATGGATCATGGTCTATGTAGTTTGCTGTGCTAGTTTCGTCAGCTTTATCATCTACAACAAAACCATGCAATTTCAACCTTAGAGCATGCACATTTATGTAGTATAGATACATATCTTTGGCCTTGCTACATCATGAGATTGCCAATGATGTCCCAATGCATCCTAATGACTTTCTTTCTTAATCTTCCTGCAGGTGGTGACTCCGGTCGTATGGAATAAGCCTGATATTGAAAACTCAGTTCCTCTTTGGATCATTATCCTGGCTGTTTTAGTTGGACTACTTCTGCTGGCTCTGCTCATTTACATCTTATACAAGGTCAGTTCTACGCTGAATGAAAACATACAAAACATTACAGCTCATTTAACCTGCCGCTTCCAGTAAAACATGTTTAGACGGACACTTCAGCTCACGTAATTCATCCTTCTCTAATCTGGCAGTTTAGGGTTTCTCGCAAAAAAAAAAAGAAAGAAAAAAAAACACTAATGAAAATGCCAATCTGATACTTCAAGTTATAATTCTGACTAGAGGTAGTTTTACTTCAATTCAGTGACAGATTGTGGACAAAAAGTTGAAGAAAAGTACAAAAATACAGAAAGTAGTGGTGGTCTAAACATAATAACTACCTACCTACAGTATGTCAGCAACACAGAAATGTCCATCCAAAATGCAGGAACAATTAACACACAAGGAACATATTTTTCTGGCAGTTTAAACCATAATTTAACAAAGAAGTAGCCATTTATTTTTATTAGTATAATCATAACTATTGTGTAATTTTGTTTTGGCCCTTGTTAACATCTTTTTTATGGTGTCCATGTCCATCCAGGAAATAAATTTATATAGTAGTAGTTAGTAAAACATCTTAAATAGAATCATTTTAACTATATTTTAGCAAGATGAGTAGTTCAACCTGTCTTATGCACTTTAAACTCACGTAATTTGTCCTTCTTTAATCTTGCAGTTGGGTTTCTTCAAGCGATCTGTTCCTTACGGCACCGCGATGGAGAAGGCACAGCTCAAACCACAGGCTGCATCGGAGGCTTAACAGCATTTGATAGTTTCTACGAGAACCACAATACCTGGCCTTATGATTGCAATGACGAAATGGATTGAACGAAAGAGAGTGATAGCAGAAGAGAGGAAGAAAGAAGAGAGACCACTGGAACTCCATTGTGCTGCACTAAACAACAATCCAAAGATCTCCAAACCAAATGAATGTTTTTTTTTTTCATGTTATTTATGTTTTTATTTGCGTTTTGGGACTGAAATCAAGCAGACGTTTTTATCAGTGTTACAAATCGACTGCCGAGAATTACTAAGAAGTAGTGAAGAACTGTAGTCCACTTTCTGACAAATGTGTGGATTTCAGAAGAAGCCTGTAACGTCCGATTTTTGTGTTTTTTTGGGACAAATTTGAAACCACCTGTAATTTCCTTTGGTGCTTGAACTGCTGTGTCCACTGTCAAGTGAATAGTGGACATGATGAGATGGATATGGACCCTATAGCGCTGTATACCAGAGCTGTGTATCATTATTACAAAATCATAACTTCAGGACTGAACTAGGGGTGGGCGATATTGACACAAAATTAATATATCGATATTATTTTGCATAATGTCCATTACAACATAAGGCTGTATTTTAACAATGCAAGAATATACTTAAGTACATATACCTTGTCAAGGCTGTAGCAAATACTTATAATTTGAACATAAGTGCAGCAGATAATACCTTTGCGTCTTCTAAAGATACAAATTGTGTTTTAGTCTTATTCTGTCAAATGATGGAATGAACAGAAGCAAAAATAAGCCAGTTATAGGTATTAGCAATCCCTATCACTTTATACTCTTGTTTGGGAGATTACACAAGGCGTTTCTCTCTTTTTAAGGTAATTTTTAATCATTTTAATTGCAGACAATAACTAAATTCTAGTTTCAACAATCGTGATATTATCAGTTTGTCAATATATCGCTCATCCCTGTATCGAACCCACTTGTGCAGGGCAGTGAAATACGCCTCAGGTTGGTGGATAGTACAGACGGAGATGGACTCAAAGGAATCTACTGATGTTAGACCCAAAGACTGACTCCTTCCTTTGATATCCGGACTCTGGTCTGTACAAACGCTGCAGTGGCTGTTGCTAACGACAACTGGGAAGAGACTGGACCACCCCTGACCACCTGAGAACCTCAATGAAAACAGTGGGAGCAAAAGAAACTATATGTGTTCTAAGTAGGGCTGAACGATTGTGGAATTGTGATTAGATTTGCAGTAGATTTGCAAGTGGAAGTATTCTGTTCAAAGTCCACATTTTTTACCGGGAGCATTATCATTTGAGAGAAAATTTAACTCTCAACTGCTAAACCAAAGAATCAAAGAATCCCATGCATTTGTTGGGGTCTAAATTACAGGGTCATCAGCTTGAACACATGATTAGACAGAATATTTTATTGTTTGCAGAGGAAATTGTGACCTAAGTAATTGCAGTCTTAGCGATTTCCAGCCCTAGTGCTAACAAATGTTTCAAATAACCCACAGGAGATGTAGCCATAGATTATCAATACGAACCAAAAACAATCAGGAGCAGCGCTGTAGCATCACCAGTCCTCAGGAGCTCACCGTGAGTTGCTGTACTTTAGTCACCCATCGAGTGAAACAAGGCCCATGCAACTTTTCTGCTCGAGATGTTATTGCTTTGACCACAGTGTTGCACAGTATGGCATTTAACTCAGCTATCTCCATGGAGACCAGCAGGGGGACCCACAGAGTAGAGTTGTAAGTCAGATCTATGGAGACGTGACCCTCCCACACAGTAAAACACAGTAAAAAATGCTTTTCAAGGTATTTTTGAGCAATAGAAACACCTGTAGCTGAATTTAGTGCCGTACTGTGGAACATTCCAGGCATTTCTATGGAGTCAAGCAAGTGGCAGACCCAAACCAGAAAAGTTACATGAAGCATCTTTAAGTAAACTACATGGTTAAAGTCACTAACATGGCTCCAGGGACATAGACTTTAAGTTCATTATAAAGAATTGTTGAGTGCCTTAATGTAAATACTGTTAGCGGGTTGTGTGCATGGAGCGAGAGTCTGTACTCAAATGCATGAGTGAGTGATGTATTTATGAATATTTGAGTTTGAATGGCCTTCCCAGTGCTGCGTTCATCCCTCCAAACTTCACAATAATTAGATCTTTAAAGTGTGTGACAGGTTTTTACGACGCTCTATGATTTTTACTTATGATTTTACTAATACCTGTTTTGTGTGGGGTTTTTTGTTACATCAAGAAGCAATTTGCTAAAAAAGCTGAAAAATATGTTGAAAATTATAGGAAGTAGAAAGCTCTAAACACACTATGGAAAATTCTCATAATGTTCTGTCCAAGAAACACATTATTTCAGCAAAGTGTATTTTGATTTGTTAATGATCTTAACTGTGTGCTGGTAAAAAGAGTGGTCCAACCTGTCACGGGCACTTTAAACTAGTGCAACCATGTTTTTGTAGAGTGACTTTGTACCTCAGACAAAGGGATCACGTACTGGCACTGGGAACAAGATGTAGTTTGAAAGTGCAATATTTATATTCACCTTTTTTCACCGTTTTATTACAGTGAGTTTTATTTGTGACTGCTTTCTGATGGAGCAGAGTGTGTGGGTTTGTGCTTTCACTTACTGTACTCTCACCAAGCCATCAGCAGGAGTGCCATACTTACTACTAAGATTTCACACGTTTGAGCACATTTCTGGTCCACTTTCTCCTCCTATTTCCAAGACTCCAAACTCAATTTAGCAGGGACTGGGTCATTTTAAGTTATATGTGTCTATAAACCAGTTAATACTATTGGACAAACATGCATTTGTCTTATAGTTAGACCTTTTTCATTTTTTATCCAGTACAACAAGCCTGGACATCAGAATCAGACCATACGACGGTCTAGTTAAAGACTCATTTACTCCATATTGATTCTGGATGGGATTCGCTCCAGTACGGTTACTTCAGGAGAAAGCACTGGGTTTTTCTTAGTTCATGTTCTGGCCCATTTTTCTAGCTCTCTCTGACTTTAAAAAGAAGTTGTACATATTTATGACAAGGAGAGTATTTGGATTTGAATGCTAACTAATTTGTTGTGAATTTTTCACCCCATATTGGGGACATCATTTTTGTGGGGGGATAAAATGGGTTCTTTGGAAGTCAGTTGTTACCTGTTTGTTTAATAAAGTATTTCCATTTTTACAATTTGTCTTACTTTTCAGTCAGTGAAAATAAATTATTTATAAAATTCATATCAAATTACAAGCATGCCTCTTAGTGGTTTTGTAGCCAAAGTGCTGATAAAATACTAGTATATACAATATGTACATAGATACAAAAAGCCATGTTAATGGCTGTAGAATGTCTCACTCATCAACTGAAAAAGTAATTTATACATATGTTTTACCTTCAACTGTGAGTATTTCAGTTTCATTTTGGTAGCTTTGACCATGTAAAAATATGCCAGTGGAAAAGATGTATTGTCTTTGTAAATCCAGCAGTAACTGTGAGAGCTACTCAAATTCAAGTCAGTAACATTTCTAGATATTACCTTTTATAGAACACTGTAGATGTATATGCAAATATATAAGTAAAGTAACTTCACAGCAGGTGTGGTACAGCCCTCCATAAGTCTGTGTGTCTGTTATCCACATGTCCAGTGATGACCTGCTTCAGTCTGACAGAAGAAATCCATATTAAAGTAGAGTCTAGAGTCTAGAGTCCTCTTGTGTAAAAGTCCTCATGTAGGTCCAGCTCTAGCTCTCGAGGGTCCTGGACAGCTGAGTGAGTCTGCGCTGGCCGTCGATCACCTTCAGGTTCAGGACATAGTGCCGGATGTTACTGGGCGTCTTCAGAGGGTGGGCAAGTTCAGAGTCTGAAAGAGAGAATTCAACATGAATTCAGTTTAAAGCTTTTAGACTGATGATAATGGACGGACGGACAGACAGAATTGTTTTCAGTTCAACAGATGCAGTTCATCATAATATAGTCAAATTATTCCTCAAAATGAGAAAGAAGCTGCCCTAACATATCTGAGAGACAGATGGGGTATAATCATTTCTGAGAGGACTCCCAATAGAAGGTAGAGGACCTTAGATGTTCCTCAGAAAATAAAGTTAAGTAATTGCAAATACATTTGTCATGACTATTAAAGATGATACGTACCAAACATCATTGTCCTGGGTTAAATTTAAATAACACCATAACGACATCATTAAATAAATAATACCCTTTTATTTAAGAGAATTATGGGTATAGAATAGAATTTTCACTTGTAATGAATTTAACAGGCTTGTCAAAGCCTCTCAAAGCACTACACTATAGTCATTACTATTGTAGCCACAGCTGCCCTAGGGCAGACTGACGGAAGCAAAGCTGCCAGTTTGCACCATCGGCCCCTCCGAACACCACCAAACATTCGCGCACACACCACTTTCATACTAGGCAATGTGGGTGAAGTGTCTTGCCTAAGGACACAACGACAGAACTCAATTCTCCAACCTTTGGGTTGGGGGATCAATGCTCTACCACTGAGTCACTGTCATTGGTCACAGGTCATTTCATTCCTTTATTCTTTCATAAAAATACTGAAAATATTCACGGTAACAAATTCAGAGCTTCAAAAGTAGACACTTTTATGGTGGTCACAACTGTGTCTGGTGGTTGAAATGGGTTCATCTCCATTAGGAGAAATTACATTTTACATTTTGTACACTGTAAACTGCATTATTGATCTAAAACGGTTTAATGACATAAATGGATGCATTGACATCCTGTTCAACACTGCAGAGCTGAGAGACCTCACCTTCATTGTTACATTCCACCAAAGCAAGCAGCAGATTCTCATTTAGGTTGTTCACTGTTGGAAACGGCCGTGTACATTTTTGAACCCTACATGTATGACATGGATTATAAAGACGTGGGCAGAGATGGTCTGGTGGTGGTGAAAACTACACTCTTTTGGTGAAAAAATGTTATCTTTAACAAGCACAAGCATATTATCCACTCCTTACATGTAGATATTCGATTGGCAGGTCCATCGAGGAACATTCGATCTGCGAGACCTCTCTGTGGAGACGAAGGCACTGGAAAATGAACATCCATGTTACTATTTGAAACGCTAGACAGTCATTAAATCTGCACAATTGAATTTAATTTGTAATGTTTTATTTTACATTTTTGTGTAATTGAATTTGACCTGTAATGTCTTATTTGTGCATATGTTAAATGTTTGTATGTTGAGGAATGCAGGAAAGTGGAAGATGGAAAGTAGCTTTGTGCTAAATCTGGTGCAGCCATCTTTTTAATGTAACTGCACATTGTCCTTCAAATAAACTAAACTAAACTAAACTAAACTAAAAAAAATCATTAGTCAGAGCTCAGTAAACTTACCATAAGGCTGACTCCTGCATCCTCTGATGATCTTCATTGTCTTTGCAATCATGCGCTAAAATGAACAACATGCAAAGTGATCTAAACACCAGTGATTACATTTGAGATAAAACAACTATTCTGAACACAATATTTGACTGTACCATTTTCTCAAAGTTCACCAGTTTGTCAATGTAGTTAGGATTCCCTTCATGGATGAACGTCATATCTGGATTGACGACGCCAGGGAGAAAACAATTTCAGAAAAAAACGAAAGTATTTGACAGTGGGCAATATTATATTTTGTATAATTTCTGTACCTTTGAGGAGCAGAGGCATAAACGGGATGTAAGGAGGACTGAGTTTAGCCACAGCGAGTCTGTATGCTCTGTGGTTCCGAGAGGGGTTCTGAGCATTAAAAAAAAGAAATAATAGATTAGAAAAACTACATTTTGATCATAACCATAACATTGTTTTAACTCACCATTAATCTTTCATACTGGCAGTAAACTCTTTTGATTTTGCTGGGTATTCGCTATAATCAGAAACAGATATTAAGTACATGATTAGTTTGATTTATTAATGAGTTAATTGTAGTAGATGAGATAATTGTACGAGGGGCTGTTACCTCCCAGGTTTTGTGAAGCCTTTGCACAGCGCTGTTGTTCAAACCAAACATAATGGCAAAAAATGAATTCAAATTCCTCTGCTCTTTTAATCTGTGAAAAAGAGAAATATCATGTTCATATTAGTCCCAATATTTACCAACAGTATGCAGCATGATCCAATACATTATGACCACAGCCCATTCAAGAGTATCTGTTCATGTTTTTTTTTTTTATTCAACCACAACAACAATTTCTCTGGCTGTTTAGTATTTTCAACCCACTAAAAGTTGGGTTAATTTACATTTTGTCCATTGTAAACAGCCGTATTAATCTAAATCAGCTTAATAATAGCAATGGTACCACCGAACACACAAAACACAACTCCAGATATGTTTTTGTGGAGGTTTTTGTGGAGGCAACAGTATTATAACATGGCTTAAAGCTCACGAGAATCCATTTTGTGTCATTTAGGACTTTTAAGGCTCTTACACAGCTGCGATCTTGATGAACTTCTTGAGTAAAATGGCTCTTTTCACCAGGTCTTCACACAGGCACAGCTCAGTCACCACCCAGTACTGGACCTCATTAAAGCGTCGCACACACCGCTCCAGGTTCGCTGTGATGGACCCATTGAATTTGTGTCGCCCAAAGACGTAGTAAACCAGCTCCACCTGCACAGAGAGGGACAATGGATTATTTAGAAACTCCACAAAGATCAATGTGGCTTCAGAGTAACAAGTAGAAGTAATTGAAGAAGTAGGTGTTTTGAGGGTTAGGGTTAAGGTACACTTTTTCGTCCACATAGGGATGTGCAGTTTAACTGATACATTTCTGACAAAATGTTTAGCCTTTTTAAACTTCTTTGAGCAAATTTTGAGGTCTGGAGAGAGTAACAGTAGCACAATTTGAGGGATTATGTGTGACTGAAACAAAACATAATTCCAGTCCAGGTATATATATTTTTTTTAAATATAAGATGTTAAGTTTTCACAGTAGCAAACACACGCCATCATATTTATTTATACAGGGGAACCCAAAGAGAGCACCTAGACCAGGGGTGTCAAACTCAAATTCACAAAGGGCCAAAAGTAAAAACTGTGACTAAGTCTTGGGCCAAACTAAATATTTACTGAAAAATTTCAACAACATCTGCATGTTTTTCATAAGGGGTGGATTAAATTTGAGTGAGGTCACAGGCAGCAGATGTTAATGATTGTCAACAGAAGTGTTGGGGGCCGGCGCCAACACATTTGCAAAGCACTCTGGGATTCGTAGTATTAGAGGTGCATGCACTATACAGGTGCTGCAGCTGGCGGGCCAGCTCTAATACATATTTGATATGATTTCGTGGGCCAATATAATTATAGGCCCATGGGCCAAATTTGGCCCACGGGCCTTAGCCTGACATATCTGACATAGACTCTCTTTTTCATGGGCACCCTGTTCAAAATACAATACAAACTAAAAACTAACTGAATAAATAAGTATACAAGTCCATATAAAACATTACAAACAGGTAGATGTGTGTATAAAATAACTAAACTAGGACTGAGCTAAACCTGGACTAGACCAGGACTAAACCAGGATTAGAAAAGCACCAAACCAAGTCTACATCAGGACTGAGCAAATCAACAAATAAAAGTGTGAACAAATAAAATAAAACAATATCAAACAAATTATAACTTTAATGTAGCTACTGTAGCTATTTTTTGGGCTATAAGCCCGACTTAAAATCCTTTAATTTTCTCAAAGATCGACAGTGCGCTTTATAATCCGGTGCACCTTATGCATGAAAATAGACCCATTCACTGATATAGCGCCTTGTAATCCGATGCACTTTATAGCCCAAAAAATATGGTACACAAAGTCACAGCCTCACATGTGCACTTACTGTACCTCGTGCATGGCAGTGAACAGTTCCCAGTCATAACTGATGAGTTCATTAGCGATGTCTTTGGAGCTCATATGTTCCAGGACATCTGCTGTGCCCTGCTCTGGCCCCAGCTGCTCCTTTAGGGGGCGCTGTGGCACAAAAGAAAATCAATCTAATGTTTCTACATCATTAACGACACAACATCCTGAGAAATGATCCGTTCTTACCAGCTGTTCCACCTGACTGCTCGTACAAATGAACAGCCTCTCGTTCAGCCCCAGGGCGGTGAACACTGCGGTGGAGTCGAGCTTCAGCTGGGCTCTCTCTGAAGACATTTAAGAAAACATAAACAA
The DNA here is from genome assembly GCA_019594935.1 of Periophthalmus modestus. Classification (NCBI taxonomy): domain Eukaryota; kingdom Metazoa; phylum Chordata; class Actinopteri; order Gobiiformes; family Gobiidae; genus Periophthalmus; species Periophthalmus modestus. The sequence continues at coordinate 27,648,265 of JAIEZT010000084.1, forward strand.
GAATAAATACAATAAAATAAGCAATGTATTATTTGAGTATCTGCTTGAATTGCAGCTCTGGCCGGTGTATTCTGTGTCGGTGTTCTTGGGTGTTTTCTTTCATTGTCCATAAACTATATGCAGTCTATGGTATTGTCAAAATATTAAAGTTGAGATACTAAAGAACACGCTTGATACTCAATAATACTCATTTCAATAGCATAATGATAATACATAGTAATGAGAGTACAGTTTCTAGCTTAAAGAAATACTAATACTTTTCTCTATGGAGATGACAAAAAGCTGATCTACTGCTGACCAAGAGACAGTGTGAGGTATAAAATATATACAAGTACTGCAGAATACTCACCTCCGGCAGAGTTCATTTTGACCAGGACATGATCAGACTCGGGTTTCAACACAGCCGACATCACTTCCTGCACGGAGGAGTTCACTGGGAGCATCACAGTGAGAGGTTTGCGATCGGGCTGGTAGATCTCATACAACACTGAAGGAAAGGCAAAAGAAGGAGAAGTGTAAAATCAACCAGGCAGTATTTACAACATCCTTCTATTGTTCCTACGAGGCCTGTCAGGATAACACATTTTGAAGAGCGATGTAATGTCAAAGAAAATCATTGTAAACGTTAGTATTGAAATTACTGAGACATTAAACCTAAAAAAGTATAATTCTAGCAACCCAAACTATGAATTTACTACAGAACATTTAATACAAGACCACATGATTGTATAAGTCTAAGGACTGGCCACTCCAGACCTGACATGACTGTTTCACAAAAATGTAATACATTTTTGTTCATATTTAGTGCCGCAAATGCAGTTTAATAATCTGGTAATGCATTTTTATAATCACACCACTAATCATCACTAATCACTAATGTTTAAAGTGACTTTTTTTGTTTTTTGTTTGTTTTTTCTGTATTTGAACAGGGCAGCCATAAAACAGATAGTCTGGGTCCTATCACTGGACTCTCCTTGTATAAATAAAGATAAATACAAATAAATAGAGATAAATAAATGTACGATATTATTAAAAACATGAGCTGCAACGAAACCCATGCAGACAATCCATTTTGAGACCCCTAAAATATAGTTACATTAAGTTTTGGCTGTTTAATCATCCATTGTTTCTCTTTTGGTTGAGAATATGCCACGCCAGACCAGTCACTTAAAACACTAAAGTTTCTAAAAAGCAAAGGCTGAAAAACAAATGTGGCAGAAATACTGTCCATGCCACTGTGTCTGGTTCTTAGAATTTTGCAACAGTGACCTATTTTTTTGAGCAGAAGTTTCAAAATGGTAAATTATTTAATAAAAACCCAGAATCTGTTAACTCAATTCGATTTTTTTCACGGCACACCAGTTTTCAAAGAATTATTCACATATTCTTTACCTTTATCCTTTGCTCTGATCGGCTGTAACCTTCCATTGGGCTCCTCAAGGTTTGAAAACCAGTCAAATTGGTGGATCTGTTATAGACACGAAAGACCCAAGAATAACATTAAAACTGCCAAAAAAAACTTCTAAAGGTTTATATCAAATAGTGTAACATCGAGAAAAATGCTCTTACCCTGCCAAGAGACTGGTAGCCATTTTCCAATCTGCAGAATCATAAAACAGTTTATGATACAAGCATAAGCATTAAAATAGTTACGTTACAGTCTGTAGAATGTTAAATGTATACAATTTACATTTTGGCCCTCCTCTTCTCTCTGAATTCCTTTAGAATACTGTAGAGGCGGTAGTCCCCAGCTACTTCCTTTCTTAGATTCTGTTCAAATGGTAAAAAAAAAACAGATTTAATACAGATTTCAATGCTATAATATGTTTCAATTCAAGACATCTTACCTCCAAAAAGTCCACAGCAATGGGGTCCTCTTTGAGCATCACGGCGTACAGCGCCACCCACTGGCCAACCAGCTTCACCACCTTCTGTTTCTTGTGCAGGACGTACGCAGCCTTCTCCTGCTCTGAGCCTTCTGAGAGCTCGGTTTGGTAAGTGAAAACCATGTCAAGGACCACAATATAATGAAAGGACTGATGCACACATATTCAAAATCTAAAGTCTACGAAAAAGCACAAAACACTCCAAAAGTTCACCATCTTGCCAACAGTCTGCAGTGAAAGGTGACGAAGTACATGTAATAAAGTACTGCACATATATTTCATGTCCTCCGCATGTATAAAAAATGTAGAATGAAAGTTTTGACTGATTTTGTTTAAACATACACTATATACACACATGAAGCAAGACATAAGGAGTTTGTAGCAAAAAAAAAAAAAGTTAACTACAGAATATTTTTCGACAAAGCAAAGGGTGGCTACTTTTATCATTTGAATATAAACTAAATATATTTAAAAAGTAGTTATTTACCATTTTTCACATATCTTACATCATATATTTAATGTCTTCCGTGTGTACCAGTATATAAAATGTAGAAAACAGTAAAAATAAAGAGAAAAGACGGTGTGTCCAAACTTCAGCTGATGTATGTTACCTATATATAGAAAATGTTTCAAAATCATATCTGTTATATTCATGTTTTTTTTTGTATTTACTTGCCATATCTTGCCTTAACAGCAAATGCAGCCATAAAATTCAATCATGCGTTCCTATTGGCTCATTAAAATCACCTGACTGCGTCCTATTAGCTTTGCACTTCCTCATTCCTTCTCAGTTTGTAAATATGTCAAAACTCTAAAAGCCACTGTCCATATGACTCACAGACAGGTTTAGGTCCATGTACTTTCGTGTGTGTGTGTGTGTGTGTGTGTGTGTGTGTGTGTGTGTGTGTGTGTGTGTTATACAGGCGCAGCGGCAGCCCAAGCTTATCCTTATCGCTCTGTGTGTTATCAGCTCATTGGTCGTTGCAGGATATTGGTGCTGTAGAGCAGGACACAGCTGACTGGAGGGCATGAAGACTTGGTGAGTGAGCAGAAAGTCACTCACACATGGATCTGTACGAAAATAAAAATATATTTAAGGTTAAGGTACACTTTTGTCCTCTGCGTATTTTTTAGTTCAACTTCTCTTATCAAAAAAAAAAAAAAAAAAAAAAAAGTTATCCTACCTATAGTGTCATGGGAACAATCCAATTTTAGCGTCTCCAAAAGGTGCTCCAGGATTTTCTCAGGAGTACCCGACATCACTGTGTACCTAAATAACAACAATGCATCAGTAATAATAAATGTCCATATTAATTTTTAAATCAATAATATATTTTATTCGTAGTCGTCTTTTTCTTAACACAACTATAAGAACACTGGAATGCATGTGATAATAACTCAGAATTTTCCTAATTTTCTCATAATTTTCTTTATAGGTAATTTTACAAATAAGCCTTAGGTAATGTCATATATTACTTAGTAGTAGTAGTAGTAGTAGTAGTAGTAGTAGTTGTGCTTTGTTTCAGTCACACATGTTTGAGTAATCCTTTATTATTAGTCTGTCTACATCTATAAAGCTCAAAATGCTCCGATCCACCTTGTGATGTCATGAAGTGCTAGTTTTTAAGTTTTTAAACAGCTACTTTTTACCTTGTGTTCAGTAGAGATCAACAATTCCAGGACTGAAATGATCCAAATGATTGTAGAAATGAAGGTGTGTGGAGTTTAAAAACACAGTGGAGCACTTTCTGTATTACCACATGACATCACAAGGTGGAACAGAGTGTTTTCAGCTTGAAAGAGCGTAAATATGCAGGATTTGTGTGTTAAACATGTGTGAAAGAAACAAAACTCAACTCAAGATATGTTTTTGATGAGGAAACAACATTATAACAGATCAGAAAATAGCGTAATATGGCTCCTTTAATATGTAAATCAAAATTAATGAGCTAAGTCTTTCTTCAGGCTAATTAAGGTGTAGTTATGATTCAGTATAACAGTTTTTTTTTATACATTTACACCACATTTGACACTGTTAATGTGATAATAACATAACATTTGCTTTAGATCATCGTAGTAAACCCTGGGAAGATGTCATAAAAGCATCGTATGTTCCTGATGGTAATGACAGTGGAGCTAATAAAGGACAATATAATGTTCATTTAGTGTTTGAGGAAACCCTTCAGCACTGACCGTCATTACAGAAGCAGGGCCCAAGTCCATGTTTAAACTGTGATGTGGTTCAGGCTAATTTTAAACTGACAACAATAAAAGAGTTTGACAAAGAAATGGTTCAAATAATGAATATACCACATTCATGTTGACACGAAATAAGTCAATATTTGGGGAGTTCTAGACGTGTGCTCGGTTGGACTAAATATGCCAGATGTATTTAGAACATTATGTATTTGTAGTCACAATGTTAAGAGTAGAAGTAATAGTATTTGCAGTAGGTCTAATTTCAAATAGTAACAGTGGTGCGATATGGATTTTCTTTGAGCCGATACTGATACCCAATATTGTGCAATCTGGTCAATAACTGAGATTTGCTGGTGCTAAGGTGCTGATTAAGATTTTTAAAGTTCACTAATTAACTTGTAAGAATAATAACAATTTATCTGGGTTATAAAGTAAGTTGTTTCGTGATTCTTTAAACATACACCCAAATGTTTTAGCTCATACGCTCTTCTATTTAACGATTTGTCCAGTTGACAGATTTAAACTTTGTCTTTTACTGTGGATCAGACCTGGACGACTGAGGGATTACACGGATATCAACTAAATTTACAAAATCGGACCGATACCATAGACTGTATACCGAAGTGGGCTAAGTGAGTGTGACGTCAACCATAGCGCTCGGTTCCAGTCAACGAGGCTAGAGCGGTTATGGCGGTGAATTTGGAGTCGAATCCATGTTGGGAATTACGACTGTGAGTATCATAGCAACCAAAGAGCCAATCCGGAGTGACACTGTTGAAGGTAACGTCTCTTCATTTCCCCATTCAAACATGTGTAACATTATTCTGAATTGCCGTCGAATAGCTTTAAAACACATGCACAGAGTCGTGTCTTACTTGCTGTTGGTCCCGGCTCCAGGCTCAGTGGACTCTGCACTTTTCTCCAGCACCAGCACAGTTTTCCCATGCTCCTCCAGTCGCACTGTGTTTGCCTCCACATCCTACACACACACAATATTACAGCATCAGTAACTCAGTGTTCTAACCAAGGCTATACAGTGATACTTCTGCACTTTTGTGGGTAATTTTAGCAATTTCACATTCATCTGCCACTAATACATTTAAATCCATGTTTCAACATATTTTCCTTTTTGTCAATATTAGGGTTGTCAGAAAAAACAAAAATCAGATACTAATCGATACTAAAACTAGTATCGAAACTAGACAATCACTTGAGCTGGTATCGATAATAAAAAAGGCGCATTTACAGGACAGAAATGAACCTTTTCTGAATAACTTTAAAATGATTGAGCTGTATCAGGACAAGTTTAAGACACATAGACTAGTGAACGACCATGGAGGGATTACACAGATATAAGGCCACATGGGGATATAAATAACTGTCTAAATAAAGAGCATTTTTTATTATCATTGTGGTATCAAAATCAGTATTGAGTATCGATTTTAATCTTTAGTATCAAAATCCAGTTTAAAGTATCATGACACCACTTAAGTATATATTACAAAATTAGTTTAACACAAAACCAAACAGTGTGACTCAATGTTAATGCCACTGCTATGATTCAAATGATGTGCAAGCCAAGTTAAATAATAAACAAGGGTGGCCCAAAAGTCACTGACAGTTGAAAAAAAATCATAACTCTTTTCTTTCTAAATATTTTTCTTTTATTTTTTCAGAGCATTTAGAACTACACTTCCGACATTAATATGAGCAAATTTAGCACAGAGGAACAAACCCTCATTGTACAGTGGTACTTTGAGTCACATGGGTCAAATTCAGAAACCTAGCGGTGTTACCGTCGACATTTTAATACCAGAGATGCCCCAAGTGTAAATGCCATTAACAGAATAATAAGTGTTTTTCAAAGACAGGGGGCAGTATGTGATCTCCACAAACCTGACTAGTCCTGATTTCTTCCTGTCGGGCTATCTTAAAGAAAAGGTGCTTTCTGAATAAATTCCAGACAATTATGCAAAGTGTGTTGGATTGGACTGTTCAGTGCGAAACTGAAAATGTTGGACACTTTTTTAAAATTAGGTCATTTTTACTTTTTTAAGTAGTGCGATAAGTTCAAGTGTAAGTGAACAATTATAACTGTATATATTTCCAAAAATCTCAAAAAGTTCAGTTTACCTACTGTTAAAACTTTGGTGAGTATAACTTAAGAATTATAGGAGCTACTGAAGATTTAAAAGTGTCAGTGACTTTCGGGCCACCCTGTATTAAAGAAAAAGTAGGACTGAACCCAAACCTACTCTGTAAATCTGAAACCATCCCATATCTTCCCTACCTTGAGAATGCGTATAAAGTCGTGCTTGTCCACTCGTAGAAAGTGGCTGTTGTCTTCTCTGAGGATGATGGTGGCGGCACGAGGAGCGTCATTTAACAAGGCCAGCTGCCCAAAGTCCTCCCCTTCATGTAACGTCGTCACAACACCCTGAATACAACACAAGTACTTTTACCTTCACGATACTCATGAAAACGCCATTGTTTGAGTGACTTTTATAGAGCTGTTTGTCTTACTTTTCCGTGTGTGATGACATTGACAGAGCCCTTCCAGATGATGTACCATGAAGTTCCTTTGTCTCCCTGACTAAACACTAAATCAAAAATATGTGCATAACAACTCTATTAGATACACAAAGAAATGCTACGACAGATATGAAAACCAATTGTGAATTTACATAAGCATAAACAGTGTTATTATTCATGGGTTTCAGCTTGTTATTAGTAGGTGCCATTTTGAGTACTTTTCACCATTCAAAAGATACAATATTTTGTTCTGAATGCTAATTTTACATCACTTGGAAACTCATGAATAGGGTTGGTTCACTTTGTTTTGTTCCTAGTTTGATCCCATTTTAATCATCCTCATCATTAATTCAAAAAGGAGGGTTTTTAGTGCAATAAATGTGATCAAATTGAAAAAAAAGCTAAAATGTTACATACTGTGGCTGTGAATCAAAATAATCCACCTCGATAAGAAATCAAAACACCCAAACCACAACCACAGCTGCCTGTAGTGAGCGTGTATGAATAAGTATTGTATTTTTGAAGCATGCTCCGTTGGATCCACACAAGGCTCCCTGTGTGTCCTGTCTCTACACCCTCAAATGTCAGAGGCACTTACACACTGTTCCAGCTTTGGCATGAGATTCAAAGAGCAGCACCGCAGCCAGCTCTTTACGCACCTACAACACAAAACACGACACTCATTTACCATTATACTATTTATTTATACTACATTTGGATTCACAATGTCTTCATATTAGGCACTACTGTATTTAAAAGAAACAGGAAACACACACATGGGATAACAAACCAAATTGTTATTTTTGGTTATAATTTAAGTCTAATTACATGGTTTGTGTGGATTAGTTTTGCTTTACTTACATTTTTTTGAGACAAGAAACATAAACTCTAACGATTATTCACAATTATTGAATGTTGAATAGAATTTTCTTCATTATTAATTTGTATATGACTAATCCCGCAGCTTTTGCCACGTTCACCACAACGAAAGGACCAATTAATGAAAAAATATATTAAAAGTACGTCATGACCATAGACTGTATAAAGAAGTGGACTATGGGAGGGGAGAGTGACTATTGTCTATTATTAATGTTCATTTCTTGATTTACGGACAAAACTGTGAAATAAAACACCATTTTTACTGAAAATTCCACTCTAGCTGTCCCCAATTTGACTGAAAAGTACAGACTCTCTTACATTTGACATCATGATCTCACCCAAATGAACAGGATACTACTATGATACTTGTGCTGTAGGAGGTAAATGTAAAGTTGAAATACTGACTGAAGTGGAGAGATGTGCTGCAGCCTTGACGTGTAGCAGCTCCTCATAAATCACCTCCAAGTCCTCTGCACTTCTCTGACTCGGGCTGAACTCAAGAAAAAAGCACAAATGAAACACTGAAATATTTCAAGCTGCTTTATCATTTTCATATGTCATACACCTAGACCTTTAGTCATCACAATTTGGTTCAAACTTGATGCAACTTTCATAAATCTTTGTTCAAATGTAGTTGTACATAGGACGCTGCAATTAATACAATTTTAATCAGTCAGTTCTAGTTGTTAATGTTTTGATTTGATCTTTTTAAAGGATAATTCTACTGTAAACTCTCTGGCAACAAAATTCTATGATTTCGAGACAAATTCAGACTTTTGAGGAAGAAAGTTGACAATTTTTGCGTTAAATGACCATAATTACAAGCCTGTGGTATTTATGTTAAGGAAATCAATGTGTAAAACCATTTGTGTTTTTAATAAGCAATAATCTTGTCCAATCATATGAGGAAAAACACAGATTCACTATTTTGCTCCACAGACCTTTTGCGTAGAATCATTGTGAGCAAAGCGTCCGGCCCCAGCTGTGAGAGCAGAGACAGCGCCTCCTGCAGCTCCTCCTCTGGAACTTTCTCATTGGTGACGTGGTTCAGACCAAAATCTGATTCCTGGAAACGGTAGAACTGTGTGTCTTTGTCCAGGAAGTTCAGCTCCTGCTTCACTGAATAAGGAAAAAACAACACCAAATGCCATGTTGAATTGAATAGTTTAAAGCCCAAAATGTGTGACATCGAAATCATTTGACTTATAACGTGACAAGCTCTTTTCTTCATCTTTTCTCAGTATAAATCCTGTTTTATTATGTTACTTCAGAAACACCACATACAGTTCTTTCACAGACTGCTCACTCTGTATTTCTGTGTCCTTTTTAGGCTGAATGAAACTGATTCTCAATATTTGGATAGTCTGGACCTATGGGAAAAAGCAAAATTTAACTTCCACACTGATGTCATAGAGCTATGTTATAGGCTTTGTATTATGAGATGACTTCCCAATGTATTATTTTAGGCAATGCAACTGTCAAAAAACTCAAAAAGAACTAACTCAGATCCAGCTTCACATTTTGAATTCAAGTCACTTTCACGTGTTAGCCCTGCAGCTGGTTTGTAGTGCACAATCACAACGCATTATCTAAACTCTATGCAAATCAGAGCCTCTCTAAAAGGAGTGATCATCATAAACATCTGATAAGCCGGTCTGAGCTGATTGAAGTGGCCCCCTCTTTGCAGACACTGTAGACTTTAACATAACCACAGAAGCACTTGACTGGGCACTTTTGAAAACCTAAGAGTGATTTTTGAGCCAGAATATTCCAAAACACTGCAAATTTGCTGCTATTCCGCAAGTGGGTGAAGAGACATGCTAAATTGGAAACTTGTTGTCTTCCTTTGACTTTATCCATTATCTTCACAGGATTTAAATGTGTAGTTGATTTAAGATGGATTTAAGCCAGATGTCCTTCAATGGGTAAGCACAAAATGACCTTGTTGACATGATTCTGGCCTTCAGAGAGGACTTTTGCAGCATTAATGAGCATATATTATACATTCTTGTGGCTTTAATCCCCTTTTAAACATGCTTTGGGTCAACGTGGGATCAGTATTTCACATTTTCAAATTTAAAATAATGTCTGCGTTTGGAAAATATGCTTTATAAACTACACCTTTGTGTCCAGTGAGACATTAAGGCACTGGAGCTCCCCCTGCTGTCAGCAACGGGAATGAACAACCATGAAATCAACAAATTAAGTTCTTACCCCCATAAGTGTTATACAAATAGAGCCATGGGTTTGCTGTGAACACGATTTGACCTGACTTCACCTGGGCTTTGTTCTGACTCACCTGTGCTTCCTGGTCTTCTTCTGTCAGACCAAAGCTGGCACACTATCAGACAGAAGTAACGTAGATAGCATCTAGTGGTCACATGTGATAATACCACACGATCGGGTTGACCAATCTAATTACAAACCAGCCTTTGGATCAGGGGCAGTTTAATCTCTCTAACTGAGCTTCTGCCATGTACCACGTATTAAATAAATATCCAAGTTACTTCTTATTAAGGTATTATCATTTTTGTAGTGACCCAAGTATTATAACAAGCTTATTCTTACCATGTACCAGGATGCCCTCGTCCACCAGCACCTGCCACATGCCCACCGCCTGACTCCTGGACTGGATCACCTCGTTCTCCCTCATCAGCCAATCAACAAGCTCCTTTCCTGAGCAACACTGTCTGCAGCACAAATATAAATGCGGTTAATACAGTGTTTTACAAATGTTTCACTTCTTCGATCATATCCTTGTTGTACAGAATATCATTTGTACCTGTATGTTTTTAGATGATACTTTCTGTCTCTGATGAGGCTCCGGCTCTTTTCCAGGATCACACAGTACACTGACCTCGCTGCTTTCACCACTCGATCTGAAAGAAACTGGGAAACAAAAACAAGATGTTACTAACTAATATTCTAATATAAACTTGTATACAATATTAACTTGTATATATGTAAAAAATATTAAAAAAAATTGGATAAACATTTAATTGTTTATATAATTTTAATGCATTTTCCTTAAAAATACTTGATGCCATATTCCAAAGTATTTATTTTTATTTATTTATTTCCTTTTAATTTATTTTTTCATGTTGCATTGAAATAAAACAAAGGACCAAGGTTGTATGCTTTACCATGCATCTACAGTATATTGTCTTTGGTGAAGATAATGAAGTACAAAAGTAAAAGTACAATACCCGAGTAACATTTTTTGGATACTTTTAATTTTTATTTCACTACTTTTGAAAGCAGGTATCTGTACTTTCTACTCCACTAAATTTTAGATCTGGACTGAAAAGTAAAAAAGTACTTTTGTTTTATGGTTTGAGACCTGCTAAAATGGCTCAAGCGTATTTTTAAAATCAGCCAAAATCTTTATCAAAATCACTATACTAAACAGGTACTTCAGTAGTTTTACTTAAGTTGATTTTTTCATGTGATACTTTTACTTATACTTGAGTAATCTTCTGCCCCTGTATCTGTACTTTTACCTAAACAACAAAACTGAACACTTCACCCACCACTGTATATTGTTGGTATATACTGAGAATGGAGTATGAGTTAAAAAAGACTTTATTCATCCATCTAGACTTCTTTTATTGTTGCTGTCATGTGACCATTGTGTGCATGTGACCTACAGCGCTGTGAGCCCGAGACAAATTTCCGTCTGGGGACAATAAAGCTGAGATCTGAACTGGAATGTGCTATTGCGTTGTACATTATTTAACTTTCCCCTTTCATTCTACTTAAAGGTGCACTATGCATGTTTTCTGATGGGGTTTCAACACCTGCTTGTCTCCATAGGAATATTATCGTGTTGCCTGAAATGTTCGACAATATTGTATTAAACTTATCTCTTTTAATGGAGTCAATCATGTGTCTCTGTATTAAGTCAGTAGACTAAGTAAGTAACGGTAGCATATCCATCGAAGTTCGTCGAGGTGCACAAACTTGTAGCACAAACGTGAGCAACCTCGGGAAAAGAAGGCGTCTCTGAGCGATGTTCATACATTGATTTACAGGCACAATAGCGGCACAAACTTGTATAACAAACCAGGATCATGGGGAAAGAAGGCTTCTCTGATTAATACAAACATTTGAAGACCTAGGATCAAATGATGATTCTGACAGCCAGCCGCAGTTACAGAGAGAGGGGCCACAGTTTTTTTCGTGTTAAGTGAATTGGAGTCAGAGTCAATGCGGCAGCTAGCGGGTTAGCTATGTCCATTTATATATACAGTGTATGGTGAGATCGGTGGAGAGGTCATCCCACTCACAGTAAGAATGCATGGTTTTCGAGTTTTTTTGTTTTTTTATTTCTAGCAATAAAAACACCTGTATTAAAGGCAGCAGAGACAAGTTTACTGTGGAGCATTCCAGGTACAGATCGACAACTAGACAAGTCACATAGTGAAACTCAACTAGAAAAGTCACATTTTCTGCACCTTGAAGAGCGCTTACCGACACGTTCCGGACGAGAGACTTTGCACCTGAAAAAACTGCAAGCTTTAATTTAAGGTATCCCACGTAGTAAGTATGAAACAATTAGCTCAAAAAGGGCATGTAACCTGCGGATGCACTTGCTTTTTTTTTTTATCAGTGGCTGCAGGAATGTTCTGCGTCCTGATTGGCTAAAGGAGCGCCGCGCCTCCTGTACAGGAAGAATGCGTTCAGACAAAGGAACTGAAAATATTCGATGCAGCGTGGCTCTGAAATAATTGGACACCTTTGTATTTGAGGACTAACGCCTCCGAAATGCGTTTGTGGACCCTCTGGCGTCCACGACACTGACTCTTTACATGTGAAAGAAAAAGTCAAACAGAGGGCGACATAAGGACGACAGCAGAGTAAGTTTTAACAAGGAGCAAAAAGGGCTGTAACCTGCGGATGGAGTCTGCTTTACTTTGTCATCTGTGGCTGGGCAAAATGTTTTTGGCGCCATTACGAGACAAAAAAACGGCGCCGCAGAATGAAAGTAGAGAAAAAGTACCGGAGAAATAGTCCTGAAAAGCCGGTATTATGTTTTCACCATTGCCAGTATGGTTACATCTTCAATAAATGTAATAATCAAATCAAAAATGCAGCAGGTGGTCTTCTGTCAGCACCTCAGTTGGTAGTTACTATTGTTTTTGTGTGGTCTGAAAGTAGTTTTACGTTTCACATTTTCCCACAGTATTGAAGCCAAATGAGGTGTTACATCATACCAACATAAAAGTGTAGGTGTTATGGTTTTGTATCACGGTTTTGCCTGTGTGTGTGGGCTTCTACAAGTTTTAAAAATGTGTTATGATCTGCTATCCTAAGCTCTCCCACTGCTCCCTCCTGCAAATCTCCAGTCAGTCTGGAGCTTCAGCCGCCCTGCTGTACTCAACTCTGTCTGAAAATCCCTCACTAAAGTGTTACTATTTTTCAGGTTAAAATCCTCCAAAAATAGGTCAAAAACGGTCCGCTAGTGATGCAGAAAAATCGATTACGTAACATAAAAAGGACCTTTGTTACCGACCCACTTTCACTCTTGGTACTCAGTGTTAAATTAAAATGCAAACGAGATTAATTTCTGCTCCAGTAATATTTATAGTCTCCATAATGATTGACAGAGGTTTTTGTGCAGGGTCTACTTCTTAAGCGCTTTGCAGTCTTGTGATCCCACGAGCGGAGCAGACACAGACCGCCTTTTCTCTGGCGTGCTCCTCGTGGTTGTAGAAGTTTGGTCTCGAATTATGATTCAAGAATTAAAAAAAATAAAAAAAACAGAGGCACTTGGAGACATTTGGCATTACATAGCAATGGTAAAGAGTATGATTTTGAATGGGGATACCTTCTACTTTATCAGGGGGTCATTTTGATAAAGGTGTTGGCATAAACGAAGCATCATTAAATAAAAAATACGTCTTTATCTACGCTTTAAATCTAAGAAAGATACATGCAGTTAAATGCTGCAATCCCAAACGGGTGTCCTGCAGTGACATGAAAAAAAAAAATCACACATTTAAAAAGACAGTTGCACAAAAACTAGAAGGAGCTCAGCTGACATGTGTGCACCAGGGGGCGCTCTGAGGTTAAGGGTTTAAAATACAAGCCAACATTAGTAATTATAATTTTGTTATTTTGTAAAATCCACCTTTTCTGAAAAACTTTGAACCAGTGTGATGTCCTGCGGTGTGACAGCTGTATTTCATTATATTATTTTTTTTTTAAATTATATTCTTTATGATGGCACAGTTACATCATTATTAAACTGATACTACAGACATATTGAGTAATTTATCTGAATTTTTAGCATGGCACATTTATAGTGAGTGTCTAGAGGAGTGACAGGAGAGGCAGGGCTAAAATGTGTAAACCTAAAAGTTACACTAATAATGATGTAATGCTTGTGAAAAGGACTCCTTACAATTGTTGTTGAACTGAGTTGTCAGGGCAGAAAAAAGGCGTTACACCCCCAAACGTCAAGTACACAATGACTAATCCGTTAACGTACTGACCACTATTTTCTTCTTACTCACATAGAAACAACTGTGTGAAGGTCAATTTCTGACCTGTTCAAAAGGTATTAAGACAATAACTGGTAAGATAACCGATGTTATAACTTCTATTACAAACAATGAATTATACCACTTGTGGCGCTTGTGCTACTACCACTGTCTGTGTAATTCCTCAGTCCTCCAGGTCTGATCCATCGTAAAAGCCAAAAGTAAAATCTGCCAACTGGACAAAACAGTTGTAGGAGTGAAGACGTTTCGCTGCTCATCCAAGTTCATTCAGCTCTGGTCAGATTGTTGGTGGACACTGCCTTATATCTGTCTGAAGGGAGGGGCTAACCACACTGAAACTGCAAACATTTATTGATTGCAGTTTCTGTTTGTAGGGCAGTGTGTGTGGATGTGTGGGTAGAAGTCTTCAGGAAACCCACACAGACTGACCAATACCTGCTGTTTGATTCACACCATCCACTGCAGCACAAACTCAGTTATCCGTACATTACAGCACAGAGCCCAAGTGGTTCCCACAAGCACAGAGGGAAAAGTGAAGGAGCAACACGTGGAGAAAACCCTCTCGTCTTGTGGGTATCAAAAACGGGCCTTCAATCTATCTAAGATCTAAGAGAGCTAAAAAACAGGACAACAGGGACTCTGAACCTAGAAAGAAAGGTGTAACTATTCCCTACACAAAGCGGGTGTGTCTGAAAAGTTGCAGAGAATTTTCAGACAGAATGAAATCCTGGTCTATTTCAAACCTACAAACACTTTAAGACAGACACTGGTTCACCCAAAGGCAAAACCCCGATCCATGAACAAAGCAATGTGGTCTACTCCATTCAGTGTGGTGAGTGATGTGAGCGTTACATTGGAGAAATATATAAGAATCTATAAGAGAATGTGCCAACACTGCCGTGAGAGCTCCTCGGGACACCAGTCTGCTGTACATCACCACCTCAAAGCCACTAACCACTTATTTGAAGATAGTGAGATTCAGATCTTAGCCAGAGAAAAGAAATGGTTTGAGAGGGGAGTTAAAGAGGCTATTTTTGTTAGGAAAATGAATCCTTCCTTAAACAGAAATGGGGAGCCTGAGACATAATCTCTCCCCCATCTATAACTCCATCCTCAGATCCAAAGCAAACAAAGGAAACAAAGAGAACTATAGAGCTAACCAGGTTGCCAATAGGTGTGGAAGCAACCATTAAAAGATTGAATGAATATGCTAATTATGACTCAGGCACAGTGCACACATAGTGTAGCTCATTAGACCAAGCCTACATACAGAAACTGTAAACAGTAGATGTTTCCAGTTTCAGTGTGGTTAGCTCCTCTCTTCAGACAGATTTAAGACAGTGTCCACCAGCGATCTGACCAGAACTGAAGAAGGGTCTTGGATGAGCAGCGAAACGTCTTCAAACCTACAACTTTTTTGTCCAGTTGACAGTTACTTTTGGCTTTTTATACTACTACTATTACTTATACTACTTCCACTACACCTACTAGTACAACTACTACTAGTACTTGAACAATTTCACGGCAAACACGACCTCTTTCCTGCCTTAGTCGACAATATGTAGTACACTTATACAATCAGCGGCATTAACTTACAGCAGGAGTTAAGTAGGTTTACATGCTTTATTTTACAGCTTCACTTTACGAGCTGTAGTCGTTTAAACTCATAAAAACACTTGTGACTGTCAGTGCCTCTGTCTCATAACACGACTTTTGCCCTTTGCGTATTTGTGGTCAAACACACAGCCCTGTTAGCTCCCTCTTCAGAGCAACATGCTAAATCTGACGCATAGCCTGCAATAATGAGGCGTCTCCGTGACAAGTTTTGCTGTTGTGTTTATTGTGGGAATAATTCAAATAAATATAATAATAACTGTAAAAAGAAAAGTGAATTGACATCAAGGAACCACTCACCCAATCACACACAAATTCACACTCCAGAGTACGCAGACACTGGGGGCGAGGTGGGTTAAGTGTCTTGCCCAAGGACACAATAAGAGCATCCATCTGTGGAAGCTGGAATCGCACCGACAACTTGTGAGACTGTGGATCTCCCCACTCAACCAGTGACATTTAAGTTGAGAGTGGGATTCGAACCGCGAACCTTCAGATCGTTGGACAAAAACTCCAACTCCACCAACTGAGCTACTAGCTGAATCGTGCTTCAACATTTAACAATTTTTACAAACTGGTTTATTCATAGTTTTAGCTACCTATGTTTAAAGATACATTATGTAACTTTTCCGATGGCCGGTCTGCCACCTGCTTGTCTCCATGGAGATGTTACTGCTTTGCCTGGAATGTTCCACGGTATAGCATTACACCGATCTAGCTTGATTTCAGTTTATTACATGCATTTCTATGGCTCACAAAAACATACATTGACAGGATTTCAAAGTTCCTCATTTGACTTTCTCCCCTAGCAATGTAAAAGTATAAGTGATTGTGAGAATTATTTTTGGACTCTACCAGCAAAAACTTAGAAATTGTTACTTGTAATTTGTTTCATTCTTTTTAAATTAAATCTGAAAATTATTTTAAAAAATCACTGATTCTTGACATCTCAAAGTGTATATAACTCTATAGTGTGCATTTATCATCTATATCAGGCGTTCCCAGACTGGCTGACAGAGTAATAGATGTACCAGACTCTCTCCTGTGCCCTGTTGGTATTAAAGTGTGTGGAGGTCACTACATTTCCCAGAAGCCTCGTCTCCCCTGGGCTCCTACAGCCACATTCTCAGACATGTCAACATCAAAACATATTATAAATGTTACTTAGGTTTCCATTACCTACCAGAGCAGTGATAAAACACGGAGAAGCACACGCACCCACCGGGCACTGGGCGTTTGTTAAAGGTAAAGGGCCCACACGGGGGTTTGAACCAGAAATCTTTTAGTGCAGTGGTATTTTATTTTTCATTCACCAATATATCATCGTAAATGTATCGGAGTTATTTCACTGGCAGGTTCCAGCTAAAACATTTCCTAGAATGAAGTAACAAAATTTTACAAGATGTATATGACTCATCATTGGAGAGAGAGAAAGACAAACAGAGAGAGACAGAGAGAGACAGAGAGAGAGAGAGAGAGAGACAGAGAGAGACAGAGAGAGAGACAGAGAGAGACGGAGAGAGAGACAGAGAGAGAGAGGGAGAGAACAAGACAGTCAAAGAGAGAGACAGGGAGAGAGACAGAAAGGGAGAGGGACAAACAGAGAGACAGAGAGAGGGAGAGAGACAGAGAGAGAAGACAAGAGAGAGAGAGAGACAGACAGAGAGAGAGAGAGACAGAGAGAGACGGAGAGAGGGAGAAGACAAACATAGAGAGAGAGAGAGAGAGAGAGAACGAGACAGTCAAAGAGAGAGACAGAAAGGGAGAGAGACAAACAGAGAGACAGAGAGAGGGAGAGAGACAGAAAGAGAGAGAAAGAGAGAGAGAGGGAGAGAGAGAGACAGAAAGAGAGAGAGAGAGACAAACAGAGAGAGGGAGAGAGAAAGAGAGAGAGACAGAAAGAGAGACAGAGAGAGGGAGAGAGAGAAAGAGAGAGACAGAGAGGGAGAGAGACAGAAAGAGAGAGACACAGAAAGAGACAAACAGCGACAGACAGACGGAGAGAGACTGACAGTCCAATCCAGTACACCACTATTTACTATATACTACTACTACTACTACTGTAACTACTACACTATACTACCACTACTACTACTACTAGGTTATACCTACTTTAAAACTAGGACTAAATCAGCACAATTATGAACACAACTACTATTAGTACTACTACTACTACTACTACTTCTAGGTTATAACTACTACTGTAACTACTACTACTACTAAATCAACGATGACAACCCAGGACCAAACCAGGACCACATCAGTACAATTCTGAACACAGCCTGCAACTACAATGACTACTACTACTGCTACTACTACTACTACTACTACTATTTTAACTACTAGCCTACTAGAACTACTACAATTATACTAGTCTAAACAGGACAAAGGACAAAACTAGGACCAAACCAGGACCACATCAGTACAATTGTGAACACAGCCTGCAACTACAACGACTACTACTACTATTGCTACTACTACTACTACTACTACTACTACTATTTTAACTACTAGCCTACTAGAACTACTACAGTTAAGTTACTTTACTAGTCTAAACCAGGACAAATGGACTAAACTAGAATCAAACCAGGACAGAATCTGTACGACTGTGAACAGCCTAAATTCTTTCTAAACAAGTCTATCTGTCTGGTGGCACATAGTACAATAGAATACAACAGTTGGGATTAAGCACAGAGGTTTTCTGACCGACTTGCTTTGTTTGGCGTTTATCGAATAATGCTATCAGGGTGAAGCATAGGCAGGAGTCATATTTCAAAGTCAACAGTGAGTTTCCCACAGGTGCAGGGATGGAGAGACAAAGTATATACTCCAGAACTGGATCTGACGATGATGAATGAGACACCTGCTGAACCTTTGGACGAGAAGTATGTAAGTATATGGTGAAGTCACAATGTCTTAAAACCATAGACTGTATATAAATAGACATAGCTAACCTGCCACTAACATGGGTATGCTTCTGGTTCTGTCCACTCTGGCTCCAATTCACTTTCTATTGAAAAACTGCCGCCCCTCTCTCTGTAACTGCTGCAGTGATCCTCATCATTTTGGTCTTAAAATGCTCCTATTGACCCACTCTACATGATTCTGGTGTTTTTATTTCGCTATTTTGTCCATAAATCAAGGTATGAACATTAATAACAGACCAATCAGGCACTCTCTTTCCCTGAGGTCGCTCCCACTAGCGTTAGCAACAGGTTTGATTGACAGCGTGTAACTGCTACCCTTTGAAATTATTGTTATATTATTATCAGTTATTTTGTAGTGAATGTGTTGAATTTGAAAAGTTTTAAAGTGAATTAAGTGAGTATGCTTAAAATGTCCACCACTAACTCCTTTATTATTAGCCTGTCTACATCTCCAAGACTCAAAATGCTCTGTTCCACCTTGTGATGTCATCTAGTGGTAGTTTTCAAGTTAACAAATACCTTTTACCTTCAGTTCAATAGAGATGGGCGATTCCAGGGCAATCATGAAATCATCCAAATGATTCTAGTGAAGGTGCACCGAGTTTACAAACACAGTGGAGCACTTCCTGTATCACCAAATGACATCACAAGGTGGGACAGAGAGAGGAACTCAGCCTTAATATGCAGGATTTGTGTGTTAAACATGTGTAAATGAAACAAAACACAACTCCGGGTATGTTTGTGATGAGGAAATAATATTATAACAGTGTAACATAAGGCTTTTTCAATAGTTTGACACGTTTTGCAAGAAAATATCTCATGTCTTTAACATCTTTACACCAGATTTACACAGTATGGCCATATGCTTTCTACACTTGTTTTGACTGGACAGCCTTCACCCTCACACTGTGTGGTCCTATAATTCTTCAGTGCTCACATGTACTTGTCTTGTAAATGTGTTTGAAGTTGTTAGGTATATTTTCTCTTTGAGAACCAGATCTGACTGTGGTGGGTAGCTACAGATGAGTTAATGCAGAGACTTTGCAAACTCAACAGACAAACCCAGTTCTTCCAAACCACTTTTATACTGAAGATGTGGAGTAGGCCGTTGTTATTAATTGAAAATACAATCGATAGTAAAACATACAGAAAAAGCAAGGTGACGCCACGAGACCAAGTTACAAATCAGATCTGTGGAGAGGCGAGCCAACTCACAGTGAGAATACACGGTTTACAAGGCAATAAAAACACCTGCAGTTGAATATGTGCAAGATGTAGAAGTGTAGTGCTATATTGTGGAACTGTCCAAGCAAAGAAATAACATCTCCAAGGAGACAAGCAGATGGCAGATGATCCACCAGAAAAGTTACATAGTGAACCTTTAAATGTAGTAATGAATCTTGAATAATCTTTGAATAAATGCTGACATCCCTGAACTGGAAAAAACACAACAGAACTCAAATGCAGATCTTATCACTTTGTACTTTTTTCCTTTCAGTGTCAAATAACAATAGAAAGCGTGTCCCTATCTCTCAATCTCCTTCATTGTCTGTGCAGAGGATTCATTTTTCCACGTCAGAGCCTATATTCTATCATCACTGTAACAAATCTACCTTCAGGAAGCTGTTAAAAGTATGTGATAACACAATGGTAAGTGGTAGGGAGTCTGGGAGGAGGGTGGGGAGGTCAAACGCCTGGGACCTTGAGTGGCCTTTAGACTCCGTGTGACTGAAATGCCTGGACAGGAATGTGTTTTTAAGGCCCGCTTCAGTGCTAATGCAGGATATTAAAACAACAAAAGACTGAGTTCAGCAGTTTAAGAGGATGCTAGCTCTGCAGAGTTGATGATAGCAGAGGTCGTTTATGCTGCAAGTCACCAGATTTTTATATAATAATTGGCAAGGTTTACCGATATAGTGTTTTTTTTTTATAGTGTTTTATGTAGTCAGCCTTGTTGTGTTAAACTCTGCATATTGAGGCTGAGTTCTTCTCTCAAACGGAGAACACTCTGTTGCACCTTGTGATGTCATGTCGTAATACAAGAAGTGCTCCAATGGGTTTTTAAACTCCATACGCTTTCACTAGAATCATTTGGATGATTTCAGCTCTGGAATTGCCCATCTCTGCTGAACAAAAGGTAAAAAAAATAGCTGTTAACTTGAAAACTACTGCTTCATGACTTCAGGTCAGACTTCTTCAGGTCACGGGACTATAAACCGGGACGAGGGGGCATTTTTACTCTCACACACCTGGGACACTGTATTGAAGAAGTCTGACTGCAAATGGTGCAAATGGCCTCCACTGGTATGAAGACAGCTCCAACACCTCTTTAAATCAATTGCAACTCTTACTACTTCAGGTACTACATCAGTTTACTACAACTGCTACAGCTACTACTGCTACTTTCCTTTTGTACTACCAACTACCATAACCATAACTACAATTCTACTGCGATACTACTGCTAAAGACACAACTACGCCAACTTCTACCAATCATATTAGTACCATTGTTGTCACATGACGCCAGCTACTTTTACGTCACATGAAAAAGTACTGGAAGTAGGTACATACAGTTGCCTTTAAGCTCTGTAGTGGGTTTGTAGAATACACACCTGCTTCATGGTGTCTTTCGAATCCAGGGCTTCAGGCAGTGGAGTCTGAAAAAAAAACAAAAAAACTTTATCACAAAACGCTGAAACAACATGATAACTGTGTGGGGAACAGCACAATTTAAAGTACTGCAGTGAAAGATATCCGCACTCTGTTACCCCACATTACATGATATTAAACTGCTGGACTTCTCTGATAGTACAAGTCATTATTTTGTTCATAAGGTCAAACAAATACATTATCTCAACACTCTAAGATGCCATTGTCTGCAGTGATGGAGGTGGGTACGAGTGGGAGGCAAAGCACACAGGAAGAGGACAGCACTTTCTATCACTTTTATACCAAGCAATTTACTGCGATAACACTAGTACTTTGGAAACACAACCTTATACTGTATTAATACGTTTTTTTATACTTATATTACACCTGTGCATTCGGAAATAGCTTATAGAAATACTGCTATTACTTCTGCTAACTATTACTTGGAAATAAATGCTCGTATTTGTTGTTAAGGAGGAGGACATAACATTGTACCACTGGGTTTTTTTTATACACATACATGTTCTTTTACTGCACTTTCACTTCACAGAGAATACTTGAAACACAACTTCAACATCTGCAAATAAACTAGTTCGTGGCAGTTCTGCTTAGCTTGGGATTTTATCATTTTTTCTACCTATTCATGGGTTTTAAGCTACGGTCATGGTCCACCAATGATCCTCCTCCATCGCCATAGCAATTAAGCAATTCAAATTTAGATATTTTATAGTTTGAATGTCTATGGTTTGAATAGGGAAAGGTCCTTCATACAAATCTTCAAATCAGGAAGGTAGTTACTTACATGAAACGTGAATAACACCTGTATTCAAAGCAGTACCCTGTATACCTAGACATTTGCAGAAGTCCTCGTCTATAGATAATGCTGCGTACTTCAGATGGCATCATGTGTTAAGAATGCCGTTTTGTCCGTCTCAGTCTTTGTCAGTTAAAAGCACATGGACTGATAGAAATCTGGCACAACCGTCGCCTTCGTCGTAGTTACTGTGTGTTAAAGCAGCCCTTGACTTTTCAGAGTTTCTCTTTTACCCACTCAAAGTTGTATTTGGAGTGATTCGTACATGTTTCAGCAATCTTTAATGGCTTAATTTTCAAGACGCCATATTGCAGACAAATCCCCCTTTGCCCGCTGCTCTGTACAGTGGTCCCTCTTTATATCGCGGTTCCCCTTTCGTGGATTTTTTTTGGGTGCAATATGAACGTGCATTGTGTTCTGCGTCCTGATTGGAAAGAAGAAACTGTAACCATTGTCCATCAGTCTCCTCCGTGCCGTGTCTCCTGTACAGTACAGAATGTGTTCAGACAAATTTGTACAAATGTTTGATCGCCAGCAGTGTGACTCTTAAGTGCTGTATGTTTGCAAGTTTTCAGCAAAACCCACAATGTCAATGAAATGTTCTGCACTGACAAATTTCAGAAACAGTTTGGACTTAAGTGTTTCTGTGCATGAAGAGGTGCCTCTGTGGATACCGCTGGAGCAGAGGCACGAGACCAACGCATTTAAAGTGATCATCAAGGAAGGCGGAAATCTACTATGAAGGTTTGCACTTTGAGAGTGTTTAAACAAGAGAAATGTGAGAAAATGTTAATATCTGTCTGAGAAAAGTGTATAAAGTGTGTGGTGAGGGGTTTTACAGCCTTAAAACATATATAATAATAATAATGTAAGCTGATTAATTTGCGGATTTCACCTATTGTGGGTTATTTTTGGGACATAACTCCCGCGAGGGAAGGAGGAGGACCACTGTACTTCCTTCATTCTTCAATTCTATTTTCTTAATGAGTGATACACGCAGGATTCGGCAGCGTTTGTATAATTTTGGTACAAATGAAAAAAAAAAATCCGCTAATCGCTAGTGTGATCTCAGCTATCCATAGGAGGGGCCGACAGCTGATCAGCTCCCTTTGGGCACTGTCGTTTTCTAAGGTGGAAGTCAGCGGACTTGTTTCTTTTTATCAAGTCATTCTACATGAATATCGCTATTTAAAATGTGCAAATTATAACATAACGATTCATGGGTGTCATAGATTATAACTATATAGCAGACACATGCACAATAGGTCTTCTTTAAGTCATGTTACAAATGTGTAAGCTAGGCCTAATGATGATTCAAAACGTCAAAATGCACAAGAATATGATAAAACATGACAACAACAACTACTACTACTACTACTACTACTACTACTACTACTACTACGACTACAGCCACTACAACTACCACTACAACTACCACTATTAATACTACTTCAAGAGGAATATGGTTATACCAAGTTCATAAGGTTCTGTTATTCTATTGAATGCTATTCCATCCTCGCTGCGTTCCTACTTTCACATCTGATTACAAAAACAGAAACCTTTTCTTATCTCACTCCAAATACACGACAACTGAAAGTCACGTCAAAATACAATCCTTCTGTTATGTAATAAACCTGCAAGAAAATACACATTAACGTTTGCTTCAGCTCAATCCATCCCTGATAATTTGTCTGTGTTTCAAATCATTTCACAGATGTCCTTTGCTGATAAGTGAGAAATGCTGTCGAGCCAGTATCCTTCACATTTGTCTCGTACAGGGTGATAGACAGGCACCTTTAGGCATGTGGGGCATTTGGCTCTGCGTCCTCTCAGATCTGATTCTAGGTAATAGACAGGAGGCATGCCCTGCTATCTCCTGATCATGACAGCTGTCTCACGCCATTTGTTTGCACTGGAGTCAAGTAATTAGTATAAACAAATAAGATTGTTAATGCAAAACTGCAAGATGGAGAGGTGAATGGAAGTGTGAAAATCTTCCATGGGCATCATCTGTAAATGTGACCATTAACTTCATTTAATCTTGACAGGGCTTGATCTCGGAAGCTAAGCGGGATTGGGTTTGGTTAGTACTTGGATGGAAGACCTGCAGCAATAAGCAATAGCTCTGATGTGAACTGATGTTGTGTTGTATTGACAGCAGCAGTTACAGACAGAGGCTTCAATAAAAAGTGAAAAGGTCGATGGAGCCGGCAGCTATATGTTCCATTTATTAGCTACAGTCCATTTCTTTAAGGTCTCAGGCATGATACTTCACTCACCTTGTAGTATGACTGCAGTGTGCGGGTGAAACATTGGTGGTGGTCGGATGGGGCGATGGCACAGATTGGCAGCCTTGTCTCCGTCAGCCTACCCCAGGGCAGCTATGTGTGGCTATAATACTTTATCGAATAGCTATATGGAATAAATGAGCAAAGTACTGTAAAGCACTCTGGGTGTCCTACAATTTAATAATCTAGTAACTCATTTTTATACCCACATGTGTTTGCAAAGTTTTAACTGGACTTATATAGTTATTTGTTTTTGTATTGTTTGTATTTTTTCTGTATTTGAAAAAAAAAAAAAAAAAAGAGTCTAAGCGTTCTCATTGATCAAATAGAGATAAATAAAATAAATATATAAATCCACTGCATTAACCCAAACATTGACGGATGGACCCACACTACTAGCATTGTAGAAAGAAAAATAAATGTAAAATCTACTAGTTTGCCATCTTAAGAAAACTGCTTAAAACTCCCCTTTCTTTTACTCTTCCTCATTACTCAGTGCACTTCACTTTAGGTCCGCTCTTTGGCGCAGAATTATGCCGAGTCATTAAATAGAGAGAGGCCTCCTTTGGCACATTGCTCGTTTAATTAGCGACGCTGGGTGTGTTTTTGAGTGATATGCTGTTGTGTGTGCGTGCGTAACTGGTTCTCAGCATTACTACGGCATCCGATTAATTGCGTGTGGTTACTCAGACTAAGGTTTAGGTTAAGGTTAAGGCTTTTTCTAGTACGTTCTAGTACATCTCCACCGCGCAGCAGCAGAACCATCAGCCTCCTCAAGTTCTCCATCTCCTCTTCACCACCACCAATAGGAACCGAAGTGAGATATTTCCTTAAAGGTGATTTACTTAAGGGCCCATATTACGCTATTTTCTGATCTATGTTATAATATTGTTTCCTCATGACAAACAAACCTGGAGTTCTTCTCTCAAACCAAAAACACTCTGTTCCACCCGGTGATGTCACACTCCACACACCTTCACTAGAGTCATTTAGATGATTTCAGCTTTGGGATTGACATTCTTGACTGAAATAAAGATAAAAGATGGCTGTTAGCTTGAAAACTACAGCTTCATGACATCACAAGGTGGGACAGAGTATTCTGAGCTGGGGAGATGCAGAATACTAATAATAAAAGTTTGCTGAAACATGTGTGAATGAAACAAAACACAACTCCGGGTATGTTTTTAATGAGGTAACAATATTATTAAAAGCTCACAAGAGTATTTTTTTTGTAATATAGGCTCTTTAAAGTTTGACTTGGCAACATTACATCCTAATCCTGAACTGCGTCGATCACATTAGAAAAAGATGAAGCTGCTTGTTTGATATAAGCTTATACTATGGAACGTTTCAAGCAAAGCAATACTAATAGTAACAATGCACATGGCTTCACTCAATTCACCCCTCAGCCTGGTGGTGCTAAGCCACAGCTGCCGTGGGACAATCTGGCAGAGACCTGGCTGCCAATCTGCACCAACAAACTCTCCAATTGCAGCTCACAACATTCTATAAGCCATATGTAATACAGATAGGGAGCAGCTATAAATGATTTATAAATGATAAATGACCACAGGGGACTATGACATCACATTAATACACTTCCACTACATTTAGGGTGAAGTGTCTTGCTTGAGGACACACCATTAGTCTAGGATCAAACTGACAACCTCTGTATTCTAACCACTGAGCCCCTGCAGTTCTGTGCTCGGACTCTGATTACAGAAGACGTGAAAGTTTGTCCATAACCTCACATGTTCCAAGCAGGATGCAGTCAGCGGAGAGTTACGGTCACCACAGACAAAACTCAAGTATATTTAGCAGTGATGAAACACTTTTTGTCCCAATCTCGCATCCTGTCTTCCTGTGACCTGAAAACAAAGCCTAAACGAATCCTGTAAATACGGGTGGACATCTACAGCTAGTACGGAGGACTGTTGTGTCTAAAGGTGAGGTGAACAATAAACAATACCACTATTAATAACTGGAATTTATTAAAAAAGGAAAGGTTTGCTTGTTGTTGGCTTCCTGTTCCTCCGCTCCCCAGCAGCTAAAACAATAGAGAAATGTGCACGAGGACGGGGCATTTAAACCTCCAAGTGTTTGAACCCGAGCGTGACAATACATGGGAGGAATTTCAACATACCTGTGACACAATATTTATAAAGCTTGTGGTCTTGTCCCTGCAAAACCGTTAGCAGTACATACAGAAGCCGCCATGCAATAATTGAACTTATAAATTAATTACTATTCAAATCAATATAAAGTAGATACGCACTGAATAAGTATCTACTGAAAAATAATCTCTTAAATAGGACAAGATGGTTACACACATAGTACTCACATGGTAATACTAAGGAAAGCACACTTATTTTGTGTAGTAATTTTGAGTTGACAATTTAATTCCATTGTCTAAACAGTTTTTAATCATCACTGTATCAAAAGTACCAATCCTTCCTTAATGGAGTTTGAAATGTTTGTACAGCAGTATGTAAATGTCATATATACATCAGTAGTCCAGCCTACAGTACTACACGCTAAAATAACTCAAATGAAGTAGGGTTTTAGTGAGCCACGACTATTTCCAATACAATTTCAAGTGGTCATGGCATTCTACTGGTATGAAAAGTTACAGGGGCTGTTCCCATGAGTCCTACCCAGCTGATGCCTCGTATGCACGGCTTCTCTCCTCCGTGGCGGTCCGGGAACACTTGATAATGATAACTCCGAAACAGATGCATCTCTTGTCAGTCCTAAATCAGCCAAAAATCAACTTTCCCAGTCGGAAAATGCGCAATGACCAGCTCCTGACATCGCTATGGCTTTTACCGCGCACAGACGACAACCACACTTAAGGTATCCGCATTTCTTACCCGCAAATCTGCGCCGGTGCCTATCCAGATCCCACTACAGAGCGTGACAGGCTGGTTAGGGGAGCAGTGGCTCGGTTTCACGCATCCTCGCTGCAGAGGGAGGACGCGCTTGGGATCTACGACGAGTACTGTACTGTAGTTACGTGCGCTCGTTGGCACGGAAATACGCGGAGTCATCAAACAGAAAGGGACGGCCTCCTTTGGCACTAATTACTCTGGGTGTGTGCTTATGACAGGTTAGACTTATAATTTCACCGAACCATAGATTGATTCATTCACGTAATTATTTTGTGTTACGTTTTTCCTAGTTAACCCATGCGTAAAGGCGATTCCATAACTGTTACCAAGCAATCAAAAATGTTAACCTGTCTACATTGCACAATAGTTAATAGGTATAATAATCAGACAATAAAATAAATGACATCACCTTTATTTTGTTGAATGAATGTTTAAACAGACAGAAAAAATGCCTCCCTTGCGCGTAATTTTCACTGCATTTTGGATTCTTCTCACAACTTGCCACTTGATAAATAGTTAGCACAGGTACTATTCCTCCAAATCGACTAATAATTAGAACAAAACCTGAAAACCTGTCATATTCACTGTAAAAGACAGGCTTTGTAGTTGTTTGTTGCGCGCGTCTGCTGTGCGTTCTGTCCTTCGCCTCGCCATGACGCCATCTCATCCAGTTGTGTGTGTTTACTTATAGACTAGGATTGTTTGAACGCGTGGCTTTCATGTCGTGGAATGCGTAAAGTGATAATACGAGCGAAATGGATTTTAATGAACAAAATCCTCGGAGTCGACTGTGGAGATTAGCGCGGGGCACACATAAGCACGTCAAATAAGCTTTCAGATCTGTGGTCAGCTGTTCGTCTAATTGCGCGCTGGCACCGTGGGTCAAGGTAAATAGAAAAAGGGGGCAAAATGTTCCACGCAGCCTAATCCTTCACGGTCTAGTGCGCTCTGCAGCCTAAGGTTACGCGCGCTATAAACTGTAAGAGTTAAGACTTATCAGGCCGTCCAGCTGTCTGCCTCGGCCAGTTCTGAAGGGGCATGGACAAACTGATAAATAGTCTCAAGGGCAGGGGAGAGAAGCTGAACTCTCTGGTGTTTACCTATGTGTGCTATACTATGGGAAAACTCACATGAACATACGAAGACCACTTATTTCTACACTGCAGCCTCCATCTGATAGGCTTCTACATAGACTGTAGATTGTTAGACTTTCATTAAACCCTGTGCCTCCATTAAACGACAGGTGACACCACCAGGCTACAAGCCACTGAGTTACAGGGTCCAGCCTATGAAGAGGCCCAGTACAAAGCAAGATACATTATGTTTTAAAGGTTTAACAATAAAAAAAAACACCTGTAACTGAATAAATACATGGTGCATATGTTTAACCTCCTAGGACCTGGCGTCTGCATATGTGGACAACACATTTTTGGGTTGTCTAGGCCAGAGTACAATTTTTTTTCTCTACAAGGTCCTGGTGCCCACATATGAGGTTATTATACTGTCACTTAAATGTGGCAGAAGAGTATAACACTTTATAGTTTAGATTGAAGATGGGAGGAGGCCCCGGGGAAGACCCAGGACACGCTGGAGGGACTATGTCTCTCGTCTCTGGCATGGCCTGAGAACGCCTTGGGGTCCCCCCGGAGGAGCTGGAGGACGTGTCTGGGGTGAGGGAAGTGTGGGAGTCCCTGCTTAGACTGCTGCCCCTGCGACCCGGCCCCGGATAAGTGGAAGAAAATGGATGGATGGATAGATGGAGTGAAGATGGACTTTGTCAAAGGCCTGTGTCTGCACCTGTCAGCAGCACCTCAAATGAGACGCATTGTTCCAAGAGGCACAACTGTTGTTTCTCATTTTGTTTTTACTGAGGAAAATGCTGCTATTTCAGGCACTTAATAAATCATTTTTTTGCAAATCATTATTGAAATGTGACTTTATTGTTTGTATCAAAATCATTAAAAAGTAGAATGAATGTCCTCATATGTGGACATAATTTTTCTCATAATGTAAAAAGATAATTAATTGTTCTCTGGGCTGATTGGGACCTGACGAGGTCAAAAACAAAATTAATAAAGCCGCGAAAGAGCTCGGGTCCTAGGAGGTTAATGTCATACTGTGGAACATTCCAAGCAAAGCAATAACATCTGCATATGGACAAGCAGGTGGCAGACCCCCACCAGCAAACTTACGCCGTGCACCTTTAATGATGAGGGCTATCCCAGTCATGACATAAACATCATTGGTTGGTGGTGCAATTCCAGCTCGCACAGATGAATGATGTCACTGTGTCCTTGGGCAAGACACCTAACCCACCCCGTGTACGCTGGTGTGTGACTGTGTGTGTGGTAAAGTGGTTTGAGGTGGAAAAGCAGTAGTTACAGCACCAGTGGTAAAGATGCTCTAAGTGTTATCTAGTATTACAGCAAGTTGCCAACTACCGTCATCATCCCTATACTTCTTATAACCTAATGCTCCTCTCTGAAATTGACTTTGGGCGGTTTATTAATGAACCAATTTACTTTGATGCTTTTGGTCATTTTTAGACTTTGCTGATTCAAAAGTCACAAGTTCAAAAGTAGATATTTACCCTGTTCTATCAAGGGAAAAATGAAGAAATCCAGTACAAACATACATAACTATTACTAAACATGTTTAACACACAAACCCTGCATATTTAGGGTTCTTTATTGAAACTGAAAACACTCTGTTCCACCTTGTGATGTCATGCGGTGATACAGGAAGTGCTCCACTGTGTTTTTACACTCCATACACCTTCACTAGAATCATTAGGATAATTTCAGCCCTGGAATTGACAGTCACTTCTGAACAAAAGATAAAAGGAGCTGTTAACATGAAAACTACCACTGCATGACATCACAAGGTGGAATGGAGCATTTTGAGCTTTGGAGATGTTACAGACTAATAATGCAGGGTTACTCAAATATGCGTCAATGAAACAAAACACAACTCCAGGCATGCTTTTGATGAGGTAACAACATTATAACACAACAATTTAGTGAAATAAATAACATTTGAGCCATAGAAGAAGTACTATAGGAGGAAGGCCACTTACTTCTGGAGTGCTGCGTCTCGGTGGGAACCATAACGACTTGATTACATTCTCCATAATGATGTTTAAGACGCGACTTAAACGGTGTCTGTAGAAGAAACAAACACCATGTGAGTGAGGACACAGTGAGAAAATGGAATGTATTTTTATACAAAGCAAATGTTTGTAGTCTTTAACCAGCAGCACTAGCGCAGTATCCTGATCGCCCTGCAGGCCACAGTCAGACGTGAACGTGTTACATAAGAGAACAGATCTTAAACTCCAGCCATTGTTCCAGCTGAGGTCTGCGCTTCCTGCAAAAACCAAAATACATTTCTTGGTCCAGTTTGATGTTGTGTGAAGTGAGAAAAATACATTGTCTCTACTTTATCCAGTTATAAAAGGTCCCATATTACACAGTTTTCTGATCTATGTTCAATGTTGTTTCCCCATCACAAACATATCCAGAGTCGACATATTTAGGCTGATTTCTTCTCTCTCTTCACATTCTGTTCCACCTTGTGATGTCATGTGGTAATACAGGAAGTGCTCCACTGTGTTTTTAAACTCCACACACCTTCAATAAATTCATAATAATTTCAGCCCTGGAATTTCCCATCTCTGCTGAACTAAAGCTCTTTCATCCCTGGAAGTGACTGTCTCTACTGAACAAAAGGTTAAAGATAACAGTTAACCTGAAAAAACTACTACTGCATGACATCACAAGGTGGAATGGAGCATTTTGAGCTTTGGAGATGTAGACAGACTAATAATAAAGTGTTACTAAAACATGTGTGAAGGAAACAAAACACAACCCCAGATGTATTTTTGATGAGATAACAACATTACAAGAGTCAATTTCGCATAATATAAAACCTTTAATGCTTTCTATTGAATTTCAGATAACTTCCTAAAGATGCCCTCTGTAACTTTTCTGGTGGACACGCTGCTTGTCTCCATGGAGATGTTATTGCTTAGCTTGGAATATTCCATAGTACGGCATCAAATGTGTCTATGCCCATCGAGACAAGCGAGATCAGATCTGTGGAGAGCTGATCCCATTCACAGCATGTTTTTCAAGAATAACTGAAAGAAAGAAACATGTGTATATGTATTATTAATGCCATACTGTGGAACAATCCAAGAAAAACATAGAGGCAAGCGAGTGATGGACCCTCCACCAGAAAAGCTACACAGTGCACCTTTAAATCATAAAGCACAGGCACATTCTTCCTCTTTTGGGCACTCAAAATGGCTAGCATCCACACACATATTCATACTCCGGTGTACACAGACACACAGGGCAGGGGTACTTAAGTGTCTTGCCCAAGGATACAACAAAAGTCTGCACAAGTGGAAGCCTGGAATTGAACCACCAACCTGCTTAACTGACATGTAAATGGGCAAAGAACTTTATGAATGAGTTAGGTTTAAGATTGGATTCTTTTCTTTGTGATAATTCTTATGATACTAATAAAATACTTGCCCCCGCCCCGTCTGGGAGAGGAACAGTAGCACGTTAGAGAATCTGAAAACAGCCAATAGTTGTTCACAATCTCCCTTTTTATATTATATTTTAATCACATGACATCCCCAGTCTTTTATCTGATAACGAGATTCTGTTAAACTAGTATGAATACATAGTTTAGAAACACGCACGCATCAATAAAATCACATGGCATTTTTAAGAGTAGCTTTGATTTTTAGCAAAAGAAATAGCCTATATGTAAGATTATTCTCAAATATTTCATAAACGTTTCCTGTTTGAGATTAAACCCAGTTTTGTCATGTTTACAATTTAGCCAATTATCTTATCAGAAAGTGAAATGAACACATTGGGTTGCCAGATCCCATGACCAAAACAGTGCAATCAAGAGCTTTGTGCATGATCCATCCCCCCATGACAGCTATGGCATCCTTGTTTTTCAGTTTTTGCATTTTTACATTTACCATTTGACCATATATTGCTGTGTATGAGTGAAAAAACACTGCCCTCTAACGGCGAAAGACGTGAACTGCACTGTGTTTTAATATAAGCCTTAAGCACATTTTAGCATAACATCCAAGTGCTATGTGTTAATTAGAAAAACCCAGAAGTCTGCATTCAGTCCCAGTTGTAAACACTGTGTCCATGTGCTAATCTTGTCCTGTGTTTGCACTTGTCTCGTTCGGGTCCTCGGGGGAATGGGAGTGGGATTTCCTGCAACATTTTTACGCCCAAACTTTGTGGTCACTGCCTGCTTTCTCCAGTGTGGTCGCTCTGAGGTGACAGGGAAAGAGATCTATAGTACATTGCACTTTAATACAGTGTCATTATTACTACTGTAAGTCTTTTTTATATTGTAAAATAACAGAAACAAATATCGAAATTGCCAAATAATTCGCTCACAGGTTAAATAAGGTAAATATGACTCAATATGATTCAATAGAGAGGAAAATTTCACTTTTAAAAACTTAAATTTGTGTTCTATTGACTATTTATGAGTTTCAGCTTCTTTTTAAAGTGTTTGGAGAACTATAAGACTATAAGAGTCAAACATTTGTAAATTACTCTCCTTCCATTACATGATTTTTGCTCTTTTTTTTGTAATTTAGCTTTTTTTATACAAGAAAAGCCCAATGACCAGACTCTCTTTTACATGAGCGCCCTTTAAATTCAGCAAAAACAAGATTTATTTCACATTTTTCCCTGATTGTGGGAAAGATGGGCTGGTGTGGGCAGAGT
The DNA here is from genome assembly GCA_019594935.1 of Periophthalmus modestus. Lineage (NCBI taxonomy): Eukaryota > Metazoa > Chordata > Actinopteri > Gobiiformes > Gobiidae > Periophthalmus > Periophthalmus modestus. The sequence goes on from JAIEZT010000084.1 coordinate 27,681,221, forward strand.
TGTGTTTTAGTTTTGGTTTTTCCTCAAGTGATGCAGAAAAGAAGGAGCTACTGTGTGTGTGAAAATGCACTTAAACACGTCTCATAATCCAACAAAAGATTCACTGATCTGTGGATATCATAACATGCAAACAAAATGAAACTATATAGAGCAGCTTAACTGAATAAATCACATAAGTATTGTCAAAACTGCCATATCAAAATGTGGTGAATGTAATGATTTCATTGTTTATTTCTAAGATCACAGACTTAAATGGATCTATTACATAACACTGACTTTGTAGAACTCACCAGAGGAGATACTGGACCCAAAGGCTTCCGTGCTTTGTGTTTATATTCCTTTCTTCACAGCTCCAGCTCCTTTCATGTGTCCGATTCCCCTCTCACTGGAGTCTATGGGAGTCGCGAGGGGAGAGGAGAGAGCGGGACACGGCTTCCTGTATCTTTGCAAATTAGTAGAACGATTGGCCCGGGGCGCTTATATCGACAGAGCACACTGCAAAAAGAGAATACTGGAGTTAAAATGAATATAAAACATGTTAATGAAGAAGTTTGAGCTAGTTTTGACATTTTTACATATTTGACCTCAAACATTTGACTGGTTTTAAGATGTTTCTGATTTGTTTCAATAGTTTCTGAATGAATTTGCAGCTAAAATATTTTAAGTATGATAAAAGTAGAGCTTTTTTCAACTGTGCACATCATCAAATTGCGTCTAAACTAGAACTAAACCTGGACTAGACAAGGACAAAACCAGAAGCAAGTCTATATTAGGATTAACATGGGCTCAAATCATTCTAATGACTTGAATATAGCAAAAATATCACAGTACTAACTATAATAATGACTCGAAAGCAGTAAGCAGATAGTCCAAGTAAACCATTACAGTGTGAGCAGCAGAAAATACATGAATAAACAGATTGAACCCATGATCACCCCACTGCTGTACAGAAAGAGTAACTACTGAACCCTAAAAACAAAGCTCCAACTATCATTTATAAGTAATTATCGCGACAGCTCTACTCACATGCAGTATTTTCTTTTGCAGTACAGGATGCACGTGTGAGGATGGGCTCGATCGAGGGGCTTTTGCATTTGTAAATCAGTTCCATCAAGTTTCATTTCACACAACCACAGGAAATCTTTGATGAGTAGCTAACCAGATTTCATGCATTATATTCAGTGTATATTCAAGTAACTAAAATACATGCACTGAAATACATATTCTGGTACAGTTACTCTTTCATTCGGTGGTATTCAGAGTACAGTTACTTTTCTCATATCGATGGATTGCAGTATTTGATCGCACACTATTCAAACTGAGTAAATGTGAGATTTTTCCCTCTTTAATCAGTGATAGGAAATGCAAAACCAACAGTGAAACAAACTTAAAGCTGTTTTTAATCCTATGTCGTTCTAATTTAAATGCGACTCCATGCAGAAGTATTCAAAGTATTCAGAATACAGTACTTGGAATGAAAATAAATGTGCATTCAGGTATTCACTATTCTATATCTAAATACACTTTCACAGTATTCTTCTCATCATTGATTATATTTATGATGTGTTGATTGCATAACTGTGAAATTTACCCTCAGATGTGTAATTGGTGTATATTCCCATGTACGATGAAAGTTGAATATCTAATTGTAAAATCAGAACCAATGCTGTAAAGCTACTGTGTGTTACTGTGTGTGATTACAATTTGACGGCTATTTTCAAGGTTATCGTGCTCCCTATCATTTTCCATTAACACTGGACCATTACATTGAATTGTCTGGTTTTATGGATGCTGACTCGTGTTAAATTATTACAGCATCGGCAACACAACTGAACTCCACTTCTTATAACCAACAGAATATTAAATTTACACCTGGCTAAGATTAGATATTCCAAAAAGGGTATTGTAAACAAATTTTATAGAAAGTGGCAACCATTTATTGGCTTTTTTGAAACTGCCAATGAAACTTCTTCCTTTTTTTTTTTTTTTTTTTTTTTAAATTTTTTTTATATCTATTTTATTATTTTTTTCATCTTTTCATTATTATTACTATCATTAATATTTTTTCTATAATGCATAATATTTTTTATCATTATTTATTCTGTTGTGCTCTTCTTGTTCATCTATTCACTCAAGATTTGTGTGATTTATTTATTAATTTTTTAGTTTTTGTTATATAAAAATGAAAAGGTGCGTATGCATTTGTTGTCTAAATGACTGTAGAATATTTGTTCACACATCAATAAAAAAGATATGAAACAGAAGCTACTTTTCTTGTAAATAAAATAAAAAATGCAGAAAATTGTTTATTTTTCTGAGCTGACAGCGCGACATCCGGCCACTAGATGTCAGTAAAGGGTTGAGTTGGATACACTGACTGTCACTATATTTTATTATCTTAAACAGTGTTATCTTTGGGGATTATAGTTATTAGTTATACCCAATTTGCTGAAGCTCAGTGTTTTTGTTTGATTATAATGTAGTTTGTAGCTAAAGTCCATAAAAACACATTAGATCAGACCGTAGGCTGAGGACAGACGCGTATTTCCCCGTTGGCTTAAGCCCAGGGTTCAGTCTGTTCTGTTTCTGGGTCACATTATCAGGACGAGCATCAAAACAACACGGTGTAACTGCTGAACTGCCATTTCAATCGCATCATCACCGCCTCTTATTCGACTAAAACAGTGGTATTTCTCGTTGGATTAATGGGAGCTGTGCTGAGGCGTCGCTCTCGTAGTTTAGCCGAGGACATTTAGCTTGTTTTGTGTTACGCGCGTTACATAATGTGCCAGCGCTGAGATATGTCTTTTAACACAAACCTATAGCCTGACTCGAGGTTTTATAACGCTACATTTTGCTTATACTCGAATTTAAACAGCCATGGCGTTCAAAAAGGTGTATTTTAGCATAGGCTATGCTACTTTTGGTACGCTAGTCGGACTCTCTGCTTTCCTAACCTGGAACCTCGCGTATAAACAGCACTGGACAGCAGCTATGGGAGGCCTCTCAGGTAAATCAACTAGTTATTTGTAATCTACTTAAGTTTTTATGATGGTTATGGACATTTCTCTTAGATTATGTCGTGGTAATGTGTATTTTATAAGTGGTTACTGCCGTGCGTAATGGTCTTTATGTTCAAATTACGCACGTCCAATAAACAATGCACCAAGTCTAAACTACATAATTCTGTAACCTTATCTCTAATTAACTTCTATATCAAAAACGTAATTACACACACAATAGAGTAGTAATAACTATACAGATGACTCCATTGTTTGGAAGATTATGAGTCACGCTTAAGCACATGACCAGACTTATTGCTACATCCTCCTAAAGCTTTTTTTTTTAGCACTGTTTGTTTTAGACAACTGTGTTTTAACAAATGCCAATTGATAATGCGTCCATAAGTGTCTAAGTAATGTCATTTGTATCTGAATTATGTATGTTTTTGTGTCATTTCAGGCGTGTTGGCTTTGTGGGTGCTGGTCACTCATATCATGTATTTACAAGACTACTGGCGCACTTGGCTCAAAGGCCTCAAGTTCTTCATTGGTGTTGGGATGCTCTTCTCTGTTTTGGCTGTTTCTGGATTGGTCACCTTCCTGACTCTCGCCATCACACAGAAGCAATGTAAGACTTCTGCATGTCACACAAAATGCAGAATTATTGAAATGCAACAGCACATCAACCTTATATTGCAGAGGTGCCCAAACTTTGTTTTATTGAGGGCCACATCTCAAAACATATGCAGTGCAGTGCTTTAAACACAGCTTTGACAGAGCCGCTGTGCATTAATAAGGCTTGAAACATATTAATTTTAGGTCTGTATCACATTGCAATGTGATGTTTCAGGTTATAGTGTTAGAAATAGTTTAATTTGCTGTTAAAAGTACTGCTTATGATCAATTGGGCCAGTTCAGTTCAGGAGGTCTGAGGGCCAATATAAACTGATCTGAGGGCCACATTTGGCCCCCGTGCCATAGTTTGGACACCTCTGTTATAGGGATTATCATGTTATTAAAGATGCACAATGGAACTTTTCTGATTGAGGGTCTGTCTACCTTCAGCTTGTCTCCATGGAGATGTTCCACAGTATGGCGCAGTACCTGTCTTCATGGAGGCAAGCAGGTGGTGCCACCAGGAAAATATACAGATCAGATCTGTGATAAGGCAACCATGCTCAGAGTAACAATGCATGTTTTTTTGCGCAATGAAAACACATGTAAATAAGTAACATCTCCATGGTAGTCGACATCCACACCAGAAAAGTTCAAATCTCAACCGTTCAGGTCTCAACCGTTATTATCATTATTTAAAACCCGCCTCTGTGTTTTTCCTTGGGCAAGATAAGTCAACCACACTGCCAAACATCCGTACAAAGTATCTATAATTCAATCAGAAATGTACTGTTTTATAGTATGTATTGTGTTTGATATATTCTGATTTTAACATTAATTTGATCTGTTCTATCTGTTTTCCAGCGCTCACTGACCCTAGGAGCCTGTACCTGTCTGCAGTGTGGAGCTTTCTAACTCTAAAATGGGCCTTCCTCCTCTCCCTGTATTCACACAGATATCGTCAGGAGTTTGCAGATATCAGCATCCTCAGTGATTTCTAGTCTGGACGCACTTTACGCTACCGTCAGTGGACTTACTGTGAAGGTTATCAATTTATTATTCAACTTTAGCTGCTGTTTAAAGTTTGATAATAAAAGAGACAACCTGTTACACCTAAAGGAGGAGTCACCTGGGTTGTAGTACCGCATTGAATTGCACTGAACAAGCTTTGTTTCTGTTCTAATCTGCTCTCCTACCATGTTACATCCTACCTGTTACATGTTTGTGGTGGCTGTCTCTGAGAAGACTTGGTCAATGATTTGCGTATTTGTATTTTCAAAGAGGCAGAATGTGTTTTTACTAGTTAAAAATATGAATTATTGTGTACATATGAGATAAGACAAATTAGTCTGTAAAATGCACAAAAATGAACAGAAATACCTACAGAAATATTCCTGATCATGCTACATTTGGAAATCACATGTGTTGCCATTTTAATTGAAAAACTACAAGGGTATTCCTTTGATGATTTGCTGCTTGGTTTTATATAGTACAGCCTCACAGTGGAAGTTTTATTCTTGCTTTATTACCATTTTATAGTCCTGAAATGTAACCACTGATTTGAAAACTGCAAGTTGAGGTTTTAATGTTGTAAATAGAATTCTAAGTCGTCAATTTTTGCAGTCTTTGCCCTTGCTTTACATGTCCTCCAGGGGGAGACAAACTACATAGAATAATCTTAACATTCCTCTAAAACAGACAGAAATGAATTTGATGACAAAAAAATGCACTTTAGTGTTAATATTGATGCCATGCTTTTGCACAGATGTATGTTATCATTCTATATTACATATCTTATTGTCATTTTTACATATCTATTTGGTATACCGTGGTTGTGTACAAAACCTTTGTATTATTTTGAGTATTGTTTTAGCCATGAATTAATATATGTATTTTTGTTTCTCATTTAAAGCCTGTTGTTTTGTCTATGAGGGATTGAATGACTTGTGTCAAATAGAAATTCCACCTATTAAACATACATCCAATGTTCCACTATAATAACCGCTTTCTTAGTTATTTTGTGTCGATTTTACTTTGTTACCTGTGCTGGCCAGGGCTGGTGGGTAGAGTAGCAAAAAAATGTATATAAGAGAAATTCTACGTGAAAAATAACAGCTCAAGATCACTTACAAATCATAATCAAAATAAGAAAAAATATTTGGTGGACTAATTTGTCATATAGACATTTGTATTTGTGATGAGAAACATAGAAGGTACGATACAATCCAGTCACATAAGCATCTTCATAATGTCACAGAAAACTTATGTCACTTGTTCATAGTTACAGTTGTAACTCTAAATTTAAAGGTGCACTATGTACCCTTTCTGGGAGAGGGTCCACCCCCTGGTCATCTCCATGGATTTATTGCTTCAGCTGAAACATTCCAAAGTGTGGTATTAAATTTATCTTTACATGGAGACGAGCAGGTGGCTCAACCAGGCTAAGTCAAGAGAGGGGACCTTCGGTAAGAATGCATGTGTTTCAGTGTCAACTAAGAGAGAGCAGTTTAATGCCATACTGTGGAATATCCCTAACATCTCCACAGAGACAAGCAGATGGGACGTTCCACCAGAAATGTCACATCGTGCATCTTTGTGGAAGAGTAGTGTATTGTTAGAATATTACAATATAAAAGTAATACATAGTGTGTGAAAACTACTCTTTCATTTCCCCCTTAAATGTACTTGTAACAGTATTTCTACGGCTTTCAGTGTTGCTAATCTTATAACCAGTCTACTGCCAGTTTCTTGAGCTCCGCCTTGACCCTGGACAGCGTCAGAAGTGGACAAATAATGAACAGGTCAAACATGAGGGCACTGCACATATCAGAACACAAGGTTTGGAGTCACCAGCCCTCATTTAACATCAAGGTACTGCTTTGTTTCCATTTGTACTTTTTAATGGTGCATTTTTTCAGATTTTCACTGGATTTTACATACACATTCAAAATCAGATTAAGATCAGATTTTTTGAGTTTTAAGTTTCCAGAAAGAAAATAACATTTAAACAGATTCACTTGTTTCGGGCTGACACTGGATTTGAATACTTTTAGGGTCATATAGTATTTTCAAGCATGCACCAGGAGCAGCCTCGCTATGTGATTGACAGAGCTGTGTACAGCCTCCCAGACTTTGACCGAGAATTTGACAAGAAGAGTCGACAGTTTCCCATTGAAGAGAAAGTAAAGAAATTCTTCAGGTAAAACACACGGTAACACTTTATTATAATGTTGAATTAAGCTTAATAAAACTTGAATAAAACTTCATCATGAACAAATAGTTTTATTAAGAATGATTCAGGCTTTGTATCTACTTAATTAAGTTGCTCGGTTAGGGTAAAGTAATTATAAGCCTGAATAATTCTTAATAAACTATCTGTTCATTATTAATTAAGTCTTAGTTCATGCTTTATTAAAGTGTAGTTACGATCAAGTCTTACCCTTACATGTATATTCCATGATGAAGTTATTGTAAATGCTTTATGATAGAAAGCAGAGTTATGTGCACATTTAAAGCCACAGTATGTAACTTTTTTTGTTTTTTGTTGCTGTCAGATGCTCAGTGGACAGACTCCGTGGTCTCCTCTTCCGGCTCTTGCCCATTCTGAGCTGGCTGCCCCGGTACAAAGCGAGAGAGAACCTGCTGTGCGATGTCATCAGTGGGGTCAGTGCTGGGACTATACAGGTGCCTCAAGGTCGGCCATGTTTTTATTATGCACTTTAAAGAGGACATATGATACAAACTCTACTTTTATGTGTTGTAATAGTGGTACCTCATCACTAGCTTAGTTAATGTTGGATTTTGATTGATCCACGCATTTGAATAACCCTGTATTCTTTCATTAAGGCTTCAGCACTCGAAAAAAATTATTTTTCACACACACCCCTAATTAGCTCTTTATTACTTTAATTATTCAAAAATTCAGACATCAGACCATATAACATGTCATGTAGTATTTTTTTTTTTTTTTTTTTAACAAATCTTCTTAAACAGGAACTCAGTACTGGGGTTTACAGTGAACAGAATAAAAATATGAATGACATATGTTATAGTTTAATAACAAATACTCTAATCTAAAGACCTTTTTATTTAGAAAGCTTATTGTTGATGTGTTTTGTTTTTTTTAGCATTTAGCAATTAGTTTTGGCTTAAAGTTTTGTTTTATTGTAGCACTCTGAGATTATTATTATTATTATTATTTTATTTTTTTATTATTATTTATTATTTTTTTTTTAATTAATTATTTTTTTTTTCTTTTTCTTTTATTATTATTAATAGTAGTAGTACTCAAGAACAAAAAGTAATATGTCTTCTTGTACCTGATTTTACTGTCTTAAAAACAGTTTGTACTTATTCCTCACTTGCCTTATGCATTCCGAACACTGTAATTATTCACAGTGATGAGTTTATAAGTGCTTTTCAAAACTCTTAGAAACCAGTGTGCACTTTTGCCATGACAGTACTAGTATCTCCTGACGTGCCCCTCCTGAGTATTGGGACAATCTAATTAAATGCAGACAGCTCACAGTGGACCTGTTTTAACCTCAAGAGCTGCTTATACAATATATCTGTACTGAGGCAAGACAAATACGTACAAGTACATCAGAAATAAATCAGGTACAGACTCTTTAATGACAAAGACGTCATGTTTAGTGCTGAAAGTTGTGTTGTTCTCCAGGGATGGCGTTTGCCCTGCTGGCAAATCTCCCTCCTGTCAACGGCCTGTACTCCTCCTTCTTCCCCCTCATCCCGTACTTCTTCATGGGCACGGCTCACCAGTTGGTCCCAGGTACATCGTTGGCTGTTTATATGCACATCACAAATCTGATTTATATTTTGCACGTGCATCACAGTGATCTGATTAATCTGTGAAAGTTTTGAAAAGTAACTAACGTGCTGGGATTCAGAACACACAGATGTGAGTAAGTTGGATTTCCTTCTGTGTGGACAGGTATGCTAAATATAAATAAGAAAAGAAAAATATCACAGAAGACTGAAAAACACTGCGGTTTTCTGAAAAATCAATGAGCAAAGCATAAACTCTGTTAATCTGAGGCGAGATAGATTAGATTTTATTTGTAATGAGCTCCTTTGTTTCAGATCTGATTGCACGATCACCGGACTTGAGACGCAACAGAGGATGTAGGGGGACCAGACTGATATCAATCTGTGTAAAAAAGATTTACCAGCATAAATGAAAAACAAAACAAAAATGAAAGAAAACAGTTGCCTAACGATGCCTAAGTTTACATTCACAAAAATCTGATCAGTGTCAGGTTATTAAAATGACTTCTAAACAGTTACATCTGATGTGCAGGTTTGACAAAAAAAAAACATTATACAAAGAGCAAACTAGCGGTTTACTGGCAAATCCACAATGATATCTCTGTGTATTTGTCACCACACCCTCCGTTGTGTTTCAGAGACACAAGTGAAACAAAGTACAAATTTTTTTAATCATTTACAAAACCCCCCACAATTCTCATGTTTAGTGCTTCACTCATTGATTCTGCAGAATATAAAATGTTAAAGTTTGAAACAATTACAGTTCCTCTAAAAATCCATAGATTAACTGACCAACACCGCGAGGTCAGAGGTCAGAGGTCAGAGGTCAGAGCTTGAGCTTGTGCCCAAACTCCTTTCACCGTGGACCATATCTTGAAAAATATTCAACACGGAGGGCCACAGACCAGTGTCAATACAGTCAATTATTCAGATGGTGCATTTAACATAGTTTTGACTTCATACTTTAAATAAGGCTTGAAATATAATGTTAGGTCTGTTTGACAACGCAATGTGATGTTATTTAGGTTATATTGGTAGGATTACTCACATTTGCCGTAAAAGTACTGATAATGATCAGTTGGGCCAGTTCATCTGAAGGCCTCAGGGTCAATAAAAATTGGTCTGAGGGCCGCATTTGCCCCCGAGCCATAATTTGGACACCCCTGCGCTATAGGTGTTTTCGATCAGATTTCTTTTGTGCGCGTAAACTCACCAAAATCAGATCTAATGGGTTGCCTGATTGGTCTAGTTATCTCGGTTTTTACTGACCACATAAACGCAGCCAGCACGATTTATCTTCAGTGGTTCAGTCCGATGACATTGATAAGTGGTTATAGCTGTAGTGTGCAGATCAGCCCCCTCTGCTCCCCTCTGGTGCCCAAAGTACAGACTGTGCATTATCCTCTGTGCTGTTTCAGGGACCTTTGCTGTGCTCAGTATTATGGTGGGAATCGTGTGTTCTGATCTGGCTCCCGAGTCGGACTTCACTTACTTCAATGAGACTCTGAACCGCACAGAGGTGGACGAAGACCTCATGAACGAAGTCCGACTGGGCGTATCTGGAACACTGGCGTGCCTCACTGCTATTATACAGGTAAGAGCAGTAGTCACAAAACACTAGTGACGGGACAAGATATCATGCCACAATATTTCATAAGGTAAACTGTGGACACATGGAGAAAATGAGAGATTTATGCAATTTTTTTCTGTGCTTGCATTTGGCTTGAACTAAAAATGATTAATGCTCGTGAATTACACATTTTGAGAAGCTGTATTTCCAAAAAGTGATCCTGTAATGACAGCAGAAACAATAATAGCCCAATTAACAATTATCTCCCAACCTTAGACAAACAAACCAGCACATGGCGCATATTCTACATTTAAACACACAGTAAATGCAGAAATTGTGTTTGTTCATGTGATTTTAAGCTTTACGATGTGACGTCACAAGGTATTTTAGAAACTGTGAAAAGCGCTAATGTGTCTCTCTTGCCCCACCCCCAAAAACCACATACCAGACACATAATATCTGACATAATACACATGTTAACTGCTCTTACATTTGTCTAGATTGGCCTCGGCTTCCTGCAGTTTGGTTTTGTAGCGATTTATCTGTCCGAGTCTTTTGTGAGAGGTTTTATGACTGCAGCTGGACTACAGATCCTCATATCTGTGCTCAAGTATATCTTTGGGATAAAGGTTCCCCCTTACAGCGGTCCTCTGGCTGTAGTCTATGTAAGTGTTTGAGTATCGCCAAAGGGTTTCTGTTTTCTAGTGCTGATGCCATCCCTTTGTAACTAGACTCTTTGGGATATTATTTGTGGCCTTCCTAAAACCAATATTGCCTCTCTCATCTTCGCTCTGGCCAGCGCTGTGGTTCTGATCGTGGTGAAAGAGCTGAGTGCCCGATACAGACACAAGCTCCCGTTTCCCATTCCTATTGAGATCATCGTTGTAAGTAGTTACTAAAAAATACTGCTACTGCTACTCCTGCTATTACTACTACTACTGCTACTACTACTGCTACTACTACTGCTACTACTACTACAGCTCCTCCTACTACTACTCCAGTTATTACTACTACTACTACTGCCAGTACTGCTGCTACTATTACTACTGCTATTGCTACTATTACTAGTACTACTACTACTACTACTACTACTACTACTACTACTACTACTACTACTACTACTGCTACTGCTACTACAGCTCCTACTCCTACTGCTGCTACTGCTACAACTACTACTACTACTACTGCTACTAGTACTACTGCTTCTACTGCTATTGCTACTACTGCTTCTACTACTATTACTACTGTACTATAACAACTACAGCTACTACTACTGACTGCTGCTACTACTACGACTACTTCTGCTACTACTACTACTACTACTACTACTACGACTACTATTACTACAGCAACTACAGCTGCTACAAATACTACTACTACGACTACTACTACAACTACTACTTCTACTACCTACTTAAAGGTACACTATGTAACTTTTCTCTTGGAGGGTGTGCTACCTGCTGCTTGTCTCCGTGCTGATGTCATTGCGTTGTCTAAAATGTTACACAGTATAGCATTAAAATTCCATTCCATTTATTACAGGTGTTTTAATTGCTCAAGTATTCCTAAAAAAACATATATTCTTAGTGTGAGCAGTGTGTAGTCTCCACAGCTCCGGCTTGTAACATACTCGAGCGGTAACATCTCCATGGTGACAAGGCAGAAAGTTACGTAGTGCGTCTTTAAGTGTGTCCTTAGTTTTACTGTTACACACTATACGCAGGTGATTGTGGCCACAGCTATTTCGGGTCCTCTGAATCTTCCAAAGGTCTATAATATGAGCGCAGTGGGGGAAATCGCTCTGGGGTAAAGTATGGCTGATATTACACTCCTTCCTCTCTCGTTCAAGTGTCATTGTCTTGTCCTTGAGCTTTGTTTTGTAGTTTTCCAGCTCCGATCCTGCCCACCGTGAGCCAGTGGAGCGACATGTTAAGTACAGCTTTCTCTTTGGCCATAGTGGGATATGTCATAAACCTGGCCATGGGGCGGACCCTGGCTGCTAAACATGGGTACGATGTGGACCCTAATCAGGTAAACTAAATGAAATTGTATTCGTCTTTAAAGTATAGTCATATAATGCGCCAAATTTCTTCTACCGTAGGCTGTAACCCGTGCCAAAACGACCCTAACAGCAGTCTCAAGTATCAATCAAAACCAGTCTCCAAACAGACAGTAAATGATGAATAAACCTTTACATCAGCTTGTCGGCATAGCAACCAAGTCACATACTAAACCAGTTACATTAAAAACAGCACATTAACAATTACAAGCGCAGGAGAGGCCAACTCTGAACTCTCTTTTTTTTCTTTTTTAAAAATAAATAGTCTTTGATAGTCCTGGAGGTCGTCACACTATTCATTATTTATTATGGGTTTCCTGTTTATAGGAGCCATTTTGAGTATTTTTCACCGTGATAAGCTATAATATTTTTGAATGGTTACTTGTCATGATAACAGCGCTAATTCACTTTGAAGCCCATGGATGAGTAGGTTACATTCTATATACGTTTTTATTTTATACAGGAAATGTTAGCTTTGGGCTGCAGTAATTTTCTTGGGGCGTTTTTCAAAATCCACGTGATCTGCTGCGCTCTGTCTGTGACTCTGGCAGTGGACAGCGCTGGGGGGACTTCACAGGTAAGGCTTTGAGATGAATGAAGTAAGGGAGAGGGAGTGCATTTGTACACGTCTTAAGAGCTGTGATTGGTTGTTAGGCAAATGTAGCTGCCTGCGACTGGCTTAAAAGAATGTGTTTTTGTGAATTTGCATATCCTGTCTTGCTGTTTTTGCAGTTTGCGAGTCTGTGCGTGCTGCTGGTTGTGATGCTCACTATGCTCATACTAGGAGCCTTTCTGCAACCATTGCCCAAAGTAAGTGCGTATACCCAGAATGTTTTAATTTAATCACGTTTTTAACATCCCACTTTCATGCATCAGTCAGTTCTTGGAGCTTTGATTGCTGTGAACCTAAAGAACACCCTCCTCCAGCTCGCCGACCCATACCACCTGTGGAAGAAGAGCAAGTTGGATTGTGTAAGTCACTTAGAATGTTCCACAATATGGGGTTAAACTTATTTATCTCGATGGACACAACCAGGTGACGCCGCAAGGCCAAATTACAGGTCAGATCTATGGAGAGGCAGCCCTGCTCACTGTAAAAATGCATGTTTTTCAACGTATTTTGAGCAGTAAAAACACCTGTAATTGAATAGAAGCAAGCCAGCTCAGTTCACATCGATAAAACATTTCAGGCAAAGCAATAACATCTCCATGGAGACAAGAAGGAGGTGGACTCTCTGCCAGAAAATGTTTCACAGTGGACCTTTACATTTCTGCATTTCTGTATTTCTTTCTCTTTCCAGTTTGTTTGGGTGGTGTCATTTTTGGCTGCGTTCTTTCTCAGTTTACCATATGGAGTGGCTGTTGGGGTGTCTACTTCAATTCTTGTCGTGGTTTTTAAAACACAGTTGTAAGTAAATAAATGTATAGCTTATATGATTGATGAATAAATAAATAAATAAATAAATAAATGTTTTTTCTAGTCGTAATGGTTCAGCAATTGCACAAATAGGTGAAACAAATGTCTACAGAAACCCTAAAGACTATAGTAAGGTAAGTGGGACTTTGGGTTTTTGTCTATATTGTAACTGCTAAAGAATATTGTAACTATCATTTTTTTTTTTTCCCCCACAGAGTATTTCAATAACTGGTATCAAAATCCTCAACTATTGCTCCCCTATTTATTTTGCAAATGCAGAGATCTTTCGGTTGAGGGTCATCAAAAAGGTAGTGTGACTAGTGTAATGCAGCTATGAAAGTTTATCCAAATTGTGAACATGCAGTTGAGTCTTGTGTCTGTGCCTAGACTGATTTTGATCCCGGCAAACTGCTCCTGACTCGACAGAAGTTCCTGGAGAAAGAAAGAAAAGAAAAGGCCCAAGAGGAGAAGAAAGAGAGTGCGAGGAGGAGGACGGTTACCTCTTTAGTGACTATGAAGACTCAGGTAGAAAATGCAACACTGATATCAAAGTCTATTTCTTATTTTACCATACCTGCCCTAAATTAACCCTATTGTCTAACTCCTTTAACTAAAACAAGCTGTCTGTGTAATCCCTCAGTTGTTCAGTCTTTATTTTTCATTATCAATCCATAAATAAAAGCAATCAGATAAGCATTTCACACAGAGAACACTAAAACAGTGGATTACCCGGGGTCCCCACTACAATATAATTAAACAAACGTAATATATGTACAGTATATATCATAAAGATCTTATATTATGTTGATCCAAACAAAATAATTCGAAACCAGACTGTCTGTCAGGAGTCAAAACGCACACCCGATCTGTGAACCTGATTCTGTTCTGAAATTCAGACCATATCTCAGCTCGAACTCCAAAACGACTTTGATCTCACGGACGCTACTCCTACCACTCCCCCGTCCGACCTTCCCACCAGCTACATAAACTTCGGCTGCAGAGACAGTGAAGAACCCGGGCAGAGGGAGACCCAGGACCCCCCCGGCCCCTCTCTGCAGTCCCACCCGGTGCCCTTCCACACGCTGGTCCTGGACATGGCTGGAGTCTGCTTCATCGACCTCATGGGGATCAAAATGCTGACCAAGGTGCCATGAATTGTTTGTCTTTTTTATGTTTTAGCTGGTCCTGCTGGCATTAGAGCTGCAGGAATAATCATAAATTGCAACCATGTTCTGAAATGTTAGGTTAGGTTAGTTAATTTGCCATTTGTAGTTTAAAAAAGCATTGGAAAAACAGATGCAAGAACCTCAAAGTGCATCAAGAGACATTAAAAACAACAGTCATTACCGACGACATATTGGCACGGTGAAAAAAACAAGCTACAAAAATTAAGTAGCTAAAATATTAAGGTGCTGCATCAAAGTTCAAAGTGCGCTGAACCTATAAGAGCTCGTGGAAAGAAGCGAAAATGTGATTCTGTTAGTAGTACAGCAGTCTTCTCTCAATCTTTCTCTCAAACGTTCATGATTCTGGATAACAGACTTAAAAGAATCATTTTTTTCCCTTGCAGATGAGTGCTAGCTATAAAAAGTTGGGCATCCGGTTATATCTTGCCAACATTCAAGGTAATATAACCACTACACTTTCACATTCACAGCTGAGATAACTGTTTAACCTTTATTTGACAGTGGCATTGTTTATTCCTATGACACGTTTCCTTGTCGGCTTTGATACAGAGCTTTATCGGTTTTTATCTTTGTATTTGTTGCCCATAGCTCAGGTGTACCAGGAACTCAAGGAAGGAGGGGCCTTTGAAGACGGAATCTCCCGCTGTGATATTTTCCTTTCTGTGCACGATGCCGTTCTTTTTGCTCAGCAGACGGCAACTGAAAGATCCGAGGTACAGAATACAGCGCTGACTTCAATACACAGAGAAATTGTAGTTAGTAGAGTCTATTTAACGTTTTTTTTTTATTATTATATTAAAGCCACAGTATGTAACTTTTCTGCCAAAAAAAGACTAAAATAAAATCATGTTTGTTTGTTTTATCATTTCGTTAATTTTCTGAAAAACATATGTCCTAAACTTTGGCTATAATATTCCAGATTATGGCATAAAATGTGTCATATATATATCACCATGGAGAATGTTCCGAAGCATTTCCATCACCAGAAAGTTACGTACTGTACCTTTAAAGCTGGAAAACCTGATTTTCTTTTTTGTAAATGACTAGAAAGAGCTTTATATGTAACTTAACCTATGCTTTGTTTTGGGATGAGAGCCTTCAGATTCATGAATGTAAGAACGAGATAGATTTAAAAAACATACTTCCTCCCTTCATGGTTTGAAAATCAGGAACCTCAGCTTTAATTAAGCAAATACATGATGGTAGCTGCAGCACTATCAGCTCATAAACAAGGTCGAGGAGATTGGCTCGTTCCATGAAGTACGGCTGATTGACTGATAAATATTTGCTTATGGTGTTTTAGGGAGAAAGAGAAGCAGGAGACCTTGACTTTGAGTTTAATGACGGAACTGATCTGGAAAAGGTATGGCTTTTTTTCTTTATCTCAGAAAATAAAATGCAGTTTTACAATACACGTTTTTGTAGCAATTAATGTTTTTTTCTTTGCTTTTCAGAAAATGTTTTATGACTGACCATCATCCTGACAATTACCCATTAAGTTTACTCATTATTTTAAAATTACTCTTTAGGAAATAATAAATTCCTGATTAAATGTTGATGTCTTAATTTCTTGAAGATATGTGAATATTACATTTTATTTATTTAAATCTATGACGTCCAAAGTGATGAAAAATTAGGACTATTCCCATAGAAATTAATAATGTACAAAATATTTGATTTATTAAATGGTCTTAGTCTTCAAAATGGTTATCAGGCCATCCAAAACCACACGCTTTGAGAAAACTTTAAAAAGATGTCTGGAGCCATATCCCGTCTCCCCAGTTCCAGAGGAAGTAACTGACAGGTGGATTAACCAATCAGAGAGACGCATGGTCCGTTCATGTCAAAACAAACATGGCAACTTAAAAAGAAAAAAAAAATGACATACAGAGGACTGAGAAACAAGCGAAGCACCAAACTTATTTATCTCAAGTAAAACAAATACTTAGTACTTAGTATTTTTATTTTCACGCTCTAAAGTTTGATTCCCAACCCTTCTGGATTCAGAGTATAGACTGTATATATAAATGGACATAGCTAACCTGCTAGCCATTACAAAAAGGAAGTGAGCTCCAATTCACTTTCTATTGAAAAACTGTTGTCCCTCTCTCCGTAACTGCTGCGGTCAAGCTCGTAATTTTGATCTTAAAATGTTCGTATTAATCCTTGCTACATGATCCTGGTGGTTTTATTTGGTAAAACAAGATATGAATATTAATAACAGACCAATAAGGCGCCTTCTTTCCCTAAGATCGCTCCTGCTAGGTTTGATTGACAGTGTTGCTAAGCGCCCGCTCCCTGCTAAACCAGCGGTGTGGGCACAGAGGAGCGTTACCTTCAACAGACTCACTCTGGATTGGCTCTTTGGTTGCTATGACACTCATGGTCAGAATTCCAAATTTGTCCCTATAACTGCTCTAGCCTCGATGAGCTTCACTTGACTGGAGCCAGACGTTCTGGGTGACGTCACACACCCTTTGTTCTCTTCTTTATACAGAAAGCACAAAACTCATTAATAGGGCTTTCCTATGCAGACACTGCTAGATTATTCTTTCACAAGTAATCATACTGTGAGATAAAATTTGATAAAAAAAAAAAAAATAAATAAAGATATTCTGAATTGACGAAAGTAAAAAACATCTTTATATTAATTTTATGCAGTGTACTTGCTTCTCCTATAGACAGCGTAGCACAAGAGACCATAACAAACAGCATAATGAGGTCAACAGTGGCTGTGGGCTCGTCCTACACAATAAACCTGCAGTAACCTGCTGACTGTGCACCACTGTACAAGTGTTACAGTAATTAAGGTGAAGCAGGCGCCTGACCACAGCTGTGAGGGCCCATAGCGAGTCTCAGCTAGCACTCCCGCGGAGGCAACAAACATAAACCAAGGTAAATAGCATTAGCACATTCGCTCAGCTTTGTCTCACCATTTTCTTGACAAAAACAACAGAGAAGCGTGGCCAGATGAGCCAGGAGCATCATTAGAATAAAGCAAATTAGCCCAGCAGTTGGTCTTGGAGCAGGTGCTTAAAGGCCTGTGGCGAAGGGGCTATTAAGGGTTTCAAATGGCTTCACTGTAGAGTCCTCAAGTGAGACTGCAAAATAGCTAGTAATTTACTCTTTGTATAGCAGCAACATTTGTTTTACTGCAGTACAAATATTCCAATTTCTTTACCTGATCAAACCACTCAATTACATGTAGAATATATAGTTATAAACATAATAACTGTGCTTTTCCAAATTAACTGATCAGTATAGACCTGCTCCCAGCTGGTCAGGGATAGAGCCATAACAAACCTATTTCTTTGTGATTTAGCAGATTTTTAATGCCAGATGCCCTTCCAGTCCAGGAGCCAGGTGCTTTACTGTGACTGTGTGAGCAACGGAGGTGAGGTATTGAGGTACCTGCTGAGACACGACAGTACGCCCTGAGTGAGATTTGACCCAGCTACCTTCTGGTTGGATGGCGAATGCTTACCGATATTGCAATATTGTTGTGTCAAGTGTCAATCAGTGTCAGCATGTGTAGAATTCCTTCAAAGTTCAAGGTGCATTTACATTTTGGATATTTAATGGCAAAGTACAATGTAATCAACCGGAAAACTGGCTTTTGCCCCCGATCTGGAAGTATGACATCATTTGAAATCTACCAATTCTCTTTAGTTTAAAATCAAGCTGAAGGGCAGGTCAGTTTTCTAGCATGGAATTTGCTGTTTGACTCTCAGACTGCAGATTTATTGACCTGGTTTGTAGTTAATATCTATCTACACCGGGTCTATTCACATGAAACAAAAAATGACACGAAGCTCAACGTCTTCTCTGCCACTATAAATATGCAAAAGGGATTTTTTTTCTGCAGTAGCCTCAGAAAGTGGTGTAGTTTTTTCCTCTAAAGGTATGACTATCAGCTGAAAGGACGTTAAGACATAAGATTTATATTGCAAGTTTGTGGACCTGATCCAAATAACAATAAAGTATAGGCAGATTTCTATTTCCCATAGAATTATATAGGCCCTTTCCCACCATCTGAGATTATGACTTTGTTAAAGTTTAAAACATGAAGGTAACCTGCTAGACAAATTAAAAACCACAGTTCACAAAATGGGTTAAAAAAAACAAACACTAACCCCCATTATGGTCATCTCTCACACCCAGAGACTGCATGTCGTCTCCTTACACTTGTACTTGTAATGAAAATGCAATAATCAAATCAAATAATCGATACCAGAAAACTCACTCCTGCCCTCTACTGAGACATAGACGTCATTAAATTCAATCTAAAAACAATAGTACCAGATTTACTACAGTGTTGTGTTGGATCTGCAGTGTTTTGTTAGGTCTGCAGTGCCTGAATAGATTTATTAAGCTATTAAGACATCATTCGGAGGTATCCTGGCAAACATCTGCTCCATAGACCTCCTGCTACCATCTTTCTCCTCCGTTCTCGCTCTCTCTAACTCATTCACCACCCTTTCACTCCACCCCCCTCTCTAACCCTCCCTCACCTCTTTCTCTCTCTTTCCCCCCTCTCTCTCACACACACACACTATTCACTTCACCCCCTTTCTCACCCTCCCTCACCTCTCTCATCTCTCTCTTTCTTACTTTCTCTTTCTTTCTGTCCCTCTCTCACTCTAACTCTCTTCCTCTCTGTCTCCTTCCCTTTCTCTTGCTCCATCCCCAGTCCCTCCCTCTCTCTTTCCCTCCGTCTCTCTGTCACCCCCTCTCTCTCTCACTCCACCCCTCTTTGTCTCTCCATCTCTCCGTCCACCACAAGTGATTAGATTCCTGTGGCCATCAGCTTTAATTTGTAGCACAGGGCTCTCATCACTCACTGTCTCTGCAAGCCAGTGTGTTTTTTCTTTGTTAGCAGCTTTATTGTCGGATAACTTTGACAG
Organism: Periophthalmus modestus; assembly: GCA_019594935.1. Lineage (NCBI taxonomy): Eukaryota > Metazoa > Chordata > Actinopteri > Gobiiformes > Gobiidae > Periophthalmus > Periophthalmus modestus. The sequence goes on from JAIEZT010000084.1 coordinate 27,700,760, forward strand.
CATGCACAAGCAACACACTCATAACCTTCTGAGCAATGGCAAGTTATTTAAAAAGATACATAAATAAATGAGAAACTATTTACATTACTTTTAAAGCAATTGCGCTAATAAAGTGTTTCAATTTGTATCTGCATTACAAATGTTCATGGCCCACATATAAAACCTACGCCAAAATAAACTTATGTAAAATATAAAGCTATTTTGAGTAACAATTCTTAGGTGACGCAAACTTAAAAAAGCTGTTCCTTGACTGTTTTCTCATGTATTTGAGCTAAACGTGTCTTGCCCCAGTACAGATATATGATATAAGCATCTCTTGGTCATGATAAATGCTCACATTTTTATACTGCGCTTTTCCACTGTACACTGTAAGTGGTCAAAGCGCTTTACATCAAGGAACCACTCACCCATTCACACACACATTCATACACCAGTGTACACAGACACTAGGGGTGAGATGGGTTAAGTGTCTTGCCCATAGACACAACAACAGTAGTCATCGGTGACAGCTGGAATCACACCACCAACCTGTGGGTCAGTGGATCTGGAAACCAACGATGTTTATGTCGAGTGCGGGGTTTGACCGGATCAGAGAACACCCTGTCAACTGAGCTACTGTCGCCCTCTTGAGGTCAAAATATGTCCCCTGCAAGTAGTCTACAGCTAATTAAAAAGCATTTTATTGTCTGATAATGGAGTGCGCATTAGCATGTTTGTTAGTGTTTACTTTATCGTCACAGGATTCGAGGGAAGTGTGGAATAACTTTGGACCTCTGGAAAGCATTCAAATGAACGACCTATTTTTCAGGTTTGTAAAATGTCTACATGCACAGACTTTAAAAAAAAAAAAAAAATTATAGCTTTTTTTTTTTTTTTACAGTTTCTTAAGTACTCTTAGTACACGGGAATTCACATGTAATAAAATATTCTGTCTTCAGTTTTATTTGTTGTTTTTAAGAATATATGTAAGAAACCACAGTTAACAACAATTTAAACAATGGGCCACATAGACTGAAATCAAATATAAAGCAAAATCTAATATCACATTTATATACATGTGTACTTATGACTCTTTAACCCATGCACAACACCTACATTTTTCCCAAATATAAATCATTTAAGCTCTAGTTCTTTATTTTCATATTGAATTCAATTTCAATCTTGCTTGACTCTTTGAAACCTTCCATATTTCACTTTTATTTTGCACATGTCTCGGTGACCCATTAAAACCTCATCGTTTCAAAAATAATTATCACACTGAACAATGGAACGCTTTGAGTCAAATCCATTTCTAAATTGACTTATAAAAGGCTGTATACATTTCATATTGAGCTCATATGAAAATTAATTTTACACTCCCTGCACCACCATAGACCATAGTTTCATTAACAAGGCTCCCTTTCGAAGGAGAGATTTATGTATTGAATTTGTTTGCACGCCGTGTGGTTTCATATTATGGAAGCTAATTGTGTGGTGTTGGGGCATCTCCTTACTGAGGGCTGGACCATGTCTTTTATCATGGGGGGATTCCCTGAGAAAATATTCAGCTTTGACCTTTGGTGATAAATGCTTAAACCACGTGGCACTCACTCTATTAAAACACTGGATGCTCTGTTTAATTAAAGGACTTATAGGGTCATAAATATGGTGCTGCCCAAATGTATTCAGACTTATTAATATTCATTTCTTATTTAACCAGGAAAATTCCACTATTCAAAATGACTCTAGGGGAGTCTGTGGCCCAGGGGTGGCGCCAGGAAGGGAGGGGCTTGAGGAGGCACCAGTCTCCCCTAGAAAGCAAAAGACAAAGTTAAAATCTGTCAACTGGACAAATCGTTGTAGGAGTGAAGACGTTTCGCTGCTCATCCAAGCCGCTTCTTCAGTTCTGGTCAGATTGCTGGTGGCCACTAACTAATTAACTTCATCTTTTGCGATTTTAACTTCATCTTCATCTTCTGAAGGTTTACACAGACACAGCAATGGCATTTAGCAAATCTGTGACGTCACCAGTCACGTGCGATGAGGTTCGTGGCTGGTGAGGCACTGATGTTGTCACAATCTCATTTACAAACATATAAACCAGGTGTCAGTACATTTGGTCCCGAGTCAGTTTCTCTCCCAGTGACTTGGGGCCAGAATAAAAAAGAATTTCAAAATAAAAGTTCCGAACTGCGCATGAAATAGCTCTAATAGTATGAAATAAAAAGCAAGCTGGTTTTGTATTGTTTTTTATCCTTATTTTGGTTTCCCAATTTTCAGTGGATTGAAGTAATTAAATTTCTTACCATTTTGTACGTCTCTGTTTGAAAAGAGCGAGTCTTTCGTACCGTCGTCTGGAGCAAACCATTTAGCTCCTTTAGCGTTGGTCTCCGTCCTTTAATTATAACCTCCTGCTTCCACTGAAAGTGAATTGCTAAAGTTGACTTGATAACTCTAAATTGTAGTTTGCGGCCCCTATTCTGCAGGAGTTGCAAGAATCCCTGGGCTCACGAGCGCCCCCTAACATGAGGCAGGGTAACTGCGTGCCTCACCCGGCGCCTTTTCACAGCCGCTTAAAGCAGCAGCTTAGCACACAGCACAGTCAGTCCGCAGTGAGGCACGAACAGCCTGTGCCTCACCGCGTGTCTCTTCTCAGGATTTCAACAGTAAACGTAAAAATTCGGCGATTTTGAGTAAAAAAAAGAATAAAATTGCAAAGTTAAATAGAAAATAACTTTAAAGTACAAATTATTGGATAAATATAACTATTTCATTTATTTTTCTCTGTGATGACAGGTGAGGGTGAATGTGGTTTATTCCTAGCTCAGTCCTTGTTCCTGGTTTAGGTCTGCCTTTAGTGACCTACTGCTATATTACAATGCTAACATAGCTCTAGGTCTAGTGACAGATCAAATGTAATTCTGGAACACCAAAAAGGTAATCCTGTTTAAGTCCTGGTTTAGTCTTGGTTTAGTCTTGGTTTAGGTCTGCCTTTAGTGACCTATAGCTATGTTTAAACACCAACATAGCTCTAGGTCTAGTGACAGATCAAACCCTATTTAGGACCACCAAAAAGGCAGTCCTAGTTTAGTTCTGGTTCAGTGCTCCAACCCCCCCTTCCCTTCCCGTAAGACGTTATTCAAAGACGTCACCACTTCTTTGCCGTACACTTGGAAATGCAGCTCTGTGTAGACTTTTTGTAGTATTTCATTCTCTTCTCGCAGATGTTCATTTTTGTTTTCCCAATTTAGATTTTTGACCATTAATGTGTCCTGTTGTTTCTTAACCTCCCTCAGTCTTAAAAGCTCCTTCTTTAATTTGTCATTTCTTTGCGACAGCCATTTTATAGTCTTCAACTCAACTTTTGGTGAGCTAGCCTCTTTGATAGACTGTTGCAGTTTATAAATTCCACTGTGCAAGCAGTAGAGCCTATTGTGCTCTACCGTGTTACATGTAAATCCATGCATTGCTTCATGAGCCTCTCTAAGGTCAAACATTTTGTTGTTGAGGTGTTCAAATTTCTTTCCCAATTCCTTGTTTTTAGCTTTTGTAAATTCTAATTCCTGATCAATTCTCATATGAGTGTCAGATCTGACTTTGGTGTTTATAATTTTGCTCTGCATTTTGACAATTTCTTCCTGGATTTTGTAATTTGATTCCTTTAGACGCTCTATCTCACAGAGTCTTTGATCGTAGTTGAACACTAGCACTTTTTCTTCACCACATTCTTTGACACCTTTTGTTTGTTTATGTGTTGCTATTGAAACTGCTTTTGTATGTGACACTTGGTTGCTATGACGACGAGTTGACATGCAGGTTCAATTTCCAGTTGCTGGTCAGTGCGCCCGGATTTGTAATTTATTAATGTTCATATCTTGAGCAACAGACACGATAGTGAAATAAAAATACCAGGACCACGTAGAACAGGTCCACACAAACATATTACCACCAAAATGATGAGCCTGACAGCAGCAGTTACAGAGAGAGGGGCGACAGTTTTCTAATGTAAAGTCAATCGGAGCCAGAGTCGCCGGATGCACAGCCCATGATAACTTCCTATTTGAAAGTTATGTCCATTTATATATACAGTCTATGGTTTCCTCACACCAGAACACTTCACTACTGCTGGCACACAAGCATTTATTTTAATTGGAGATTCATTTTTCTATTTCAAGTATTTAAACCAAGGCTAGAACTTTGCGGTATATAAACATTTAATGATTTGAGTCATTTTAACTAGATTAAGTCCATAGTATATAATTCAGGGTTATTCCCGGTTTAGCCCTCATTTTGCCCTGGTTTGGTCCTGGTTTGGTTGGAACGCTAATAGTGAGGTTGCCGTGCACTACTGCTCACAGAACCTATTGTATATGGTTTTATTCATATATTTCAGCTTCTTCTTTTTTCCAATTCCAAACATATAATATTTTGTTTTAAATTGTTCACCACTATGGCAAATGTCCTAAATTTTCATAATCCTGAAACCCCTGGATTTCAGAAACCAAAGCAGCACCCAGAGCAGACACAAGCCCCACCCGACCAGACAATCAACAACCTGTAAACCGTAACGTCTCCATGGTGACAAGCAGGTGTCGGACCTCCACCAGAAAAGTGACGATACTATGCGGAAAACCAATTCTTATGTGTTCAGAGTTTTAAAGTAAGAGTAATGCATAGTATACATTGGATATTGAACAATAGGAGGCATATCACATGACTTTAGCTGGAGAATTTGAATTATATAGTGTAACATGGAGCCACACTCCGTGACTGATGGAAAACATGTTTTTTCTTTTGTTTTTCTTTTAGCCTCTTGCACATGTAAAGGCCTGTTTAATTTCATGGTCCCACTCTCATGACGCTATAAGACCAATCACATCTCAGTTAATTATTCCAGCACAGTGACCTTTGAGGGATTAGTCAAACAGTGGGCTCAAAGTGATGCTCTAGTGCGCTTCATTGTTAGATGTAGTATGGAAGAGGAAATGACAATACAATACTTATTAAAAAAATGTAAAAAAAATAAAAATCCAGCTAATTTGTTGCCTTTAAAGCTCTAGTATGTTACTTTCTTATCATGTTTTTCCATTATAGTTGTCTGTATTGCATTGAAAAACAGAAAAAACATTCATCCTTACACTAGGATTAGACTTGCATCTCCATAAACCTGACTCTTGTTTGGTCTGGAGGAAGGAATACTCACTTCAATGTTATTTATACTGTAGAGCACATTAAAAATATTTCAGGTGACCAAAGTGCTTCACATTAAAAGTAAATAAAAAAACAAAAAACAAACAGATGATACAAAATTTAGGGAACCAAAATATCCTGTCTCGCTAGAGTTAAATGCCAGGGAGAAGAGGCGGGTTTTCAGTCTCTCTGTTGTTTCTTTTGGCTATACTATTCTGCAGTATAGCATAAAACATCTCTGTCTTCATGGAGAATATTCCAAAGTATGGTTTTAACTTTCTACAGATGACTTTCCACACAAAAATTGCATGCTATCACATTTTCCATAATTACTACAAATATAGATCCACGGTCTTGGATTAACTTCCCTGCTCATTTCCTGAAATGTAATGAAATCACTTAAACACAAACTCAGAGTCATGCGCTTTATGTTTTAGACGAGTGGGTTGACTATGGGGTTACTTTTCACTCCTGCCTCACTTTGCGATCTAAAAAAGCAGATACAAGTGCCCAAAAAAGTTTATGCATGTGAATACTGGTCATGTTCCAAAGGTTTGTGAGAGCTAGTAACCAGGAAAGTAGATTTAAATACATGCTTTTCACAGTTTTAAAAAAATCTGCCATGACACTGTTACCTCATGAAAAACATACCCGGAGTTGTTTTGTTTCATTCACACATGTTTGAGTAACGTTTGTTTAGTCTTTCTACATCTCTAAAGCTCAGAATACTCTGTTCCACCTTGTGATGTCATGAAAAGGTGCTTTTCAAATTAACAGCTACCTTTTTACCTTTAGTTCAGTGGAAATTAGCAATTCCAGGTCTGAAATAATCCAAATGATTCTAGTGAAGGTGTGTGGAGTTTACAAACACAGTGGAGCACTTCCTGTATCACCACATGACATCACAAGGTGGAACTGAGTGTGTTCTGTCTGAGAGAAGAACTCAGCCTAAATTTGCAAGATTTGTGTGTTAAACATGTGAATGAAACAAAACACAACTCCAGGTCTGTTCGTGATGAGGAAACAACATTATAACGTAGATCAGAAAATAGCATAATAGGGCCCCTTTAATAACACTTTTTTTCTTTTTTAAGCCGACTCTCATGGTGATGATGGGGAAAAATATCATTAACTTACTCCATAAACCTTGACAGTGCATGTGCATGTACATTTATGTTTTTTACATTTTATGATATTGCAAGTTGCATTTCATTTTCAAACCCTAATACTGTTATTTCCTCAAAAACATGGAGCAGGCAGAATACGTCAGTCTAAAGGCTCATATAAAGTGTGTCATTGCTGTTTACCTCTCTATCAGGCCACATTAATCAGAGGACATTTATTAATGCTAATGCAGAAGTCAATTAAAATCATTAAGGGAGAGAATGAAGATTGGCAGAAGGTTTATCAGTGATACCAAACACATTATCTCTCCCCTTGTTGTCTGACTGGCATTGTTTGACGTGCAGCCCAAATACAAAACTCACAATTCAACCTTTATGCAGGATCATTTTATTGTTTTAACTGTAAAAAAAAAAAAAAAAAAGCCAGTGGAAACAAATCTTACCAGTAAAATATTTTCCAAATGTTAAGGAGTATGCCCAATAACCTGTTTCATAAAGTAGCCAGGGGCGGCACCAGAAAAAGGGGGGAAGGGGGTGTACTTGAGGGGACCTTACCCTCCCTTAGAAAAGCCACATCTAAACCTTACTAAAAATGTAGAAATGGCGCGCACAGAGTGTTCAAAGTGAGGCCACAATAATAAAAAAGAAGAATTTCATATTAACTTTTATGACTCACTACAGTCGCTAAATACAGCAGCAACCAAAGCGGCTCTTAGGGTGAAAATAAGACCTCTGTGTGCTGTCTACAACTAATTATTAAGCCTTTTATAGTTGTTAGCATTATAGTGACAGCAAAACTCCTCTCTGATCTCCGAAAATTGTGAAAAGAGCTTATAAACTCATTGTGGTGAGTAAAACCAGGGATGTAGAAGTGAGGATTAAGTTACATAATACTGCTGCTGGTTCATGTTTTTCAGTAGAAATCAGGTATAGTGCCTTTAAACAATTTTTTTTTTTTTTTTTTTGATTGTTGCTGTGCATGTGTATATGGCCCCTGTGTATCCTTTGTAAAATCATGTAAGGTGGAGTAGTTCTTGATAACTAAAACCAAAGTCATGAAATTGAAAGCATCATGAGCAAACCAAGAGGGCAGTTGTTGACTTGTAATGGCACATCTTAACCTCCGGGTGGCACTTTGGGTTTGCGTATTCCGCCGAGCCGCTTCTCTTGAGTGCTCTGTGGTACAAACTTTGAGAAAGCCTCACACTTTCCCTGGAGCAAAGTGTGGAAGACAAAGTTGTGAGTGCTGTAGGAGAGGAGATTAAAAGTGTATACATTTAGCAGAGCGGCCATGTTGTGTCCTGTGATCCATTCGCATATCGAGCAGAGGGAGAGTGATGGGAGGGAGGGGACTGGACTGGCACAGCTCTGCACAGCGTGGCCCGGCTTGCATATAGATGAGGATGCAAATCATTTAACTAAGAGAGATTTAAACAGACACAGGCAAAAGTCTGAGTGCGTTATTGAATGGACAAAGTTTGCAGCTTCAAACTTAAGTAAAGTCGTTTGGGATGTGGGTAAAAATACAAGGAAATGAACGTCTTTTGTTGGGCTAAGATACTACGCTGGAGATATGCAATGGTCAGTGGGTCAATGGTCACATTTTTACACAGCGCTTTTCCACCTTCAAGCCAGTCAAAGCTCTTTACATCAAGGAATCACACACACATTCATACACCAGTGTACACGGACACTGGGGGTGAGGGAGGTAGGTAGCTGGAATTGCACCTCCAACCTGTGGGTCACTGGATCTGACCGCTCTACCAACGACGTTTATGCCGAGAGCGGGATTCAAACTGCAATTCCTCGTCTGAGATCAACCAAATGATCCTAGTGAAGGTGTATGGACTTTAAAAACACAGTTGAGAACTTCCTGTATTACCTCATGACATCACAAGGTGGAACAGAGTGTTTTCAGCGTGAGAGAAGAGGGCAGCTTAAATATGCAGGTTTTTTTTTTTGTTAAACACAACTCCAGGTGTTTTTGGTGAGGAAACAACATTATAACAAAGATAAGAACACAGTGTAATATGTGCCCTTTAATAACTGCCTGGTGCATTTTTTTTAAAGATGTGGTCTCTTGGGAAAAATCACAATAACTTACCCCATGAACCTTGACAATATGTGCGCATGTATGTTTAAGTTTTTGCATTTTATAATATAGCAATTTGAATTTCATTTCAAATCCCAACTGTGTTATTTCTTCACAAATATGAAGCAGATTCAAAATATCAGTCTAAAGCACAGGTGTCAAACTCAAGGCCCGTGGGCCAAATGTGACCCTTCACATCATTTTATGTGGCCCTCGACAGAGTAAATTAAAAGGTATGATGGTCTTAAAATGTCATTTTATCAGGAGATACGCAGTTACACAGCTATATTTTTACATCTAGGCAAATGCATATGTAATATTTGTAACTTGAATAAGTAATAAATACAGAAACAGTTTAAAAAAGTAGTTGGATTTATTTTACATCTGGCCCATTTTGCTGATGTGGCCCTTGGTGAAAATGTGTTTGACGACCCTGGTCTAAAGGCTCAACGTTGGAATCAATAGAAAAAACATTGTGAACCAGTTTTTTGCATATTATGTTAAATCACTTATGTGTCCTAAAGCCTTATTTGAACCGTACTGTATCTTTTGAGTGAATCTTTTTCTATTGGTTGGCAGAGAGAGACAGATGATGGGAAGCAGTAACAACATCGATAATCAATCTTTATTTATAGAGGCCTTTAGCGCTTGCCAATAAAATCAACACAATATAAAAACATGCAGTATATTCAACAGGGAAATAACAGAACAAACTGTACAAAGTGTCTCTGCATTACTGAGCGATACGGAGGATTTGAGGTTTAAAAGTGCCAAAGTCTGATGTGTGAAACATAAATACAGTGTTTTCATCAGTTTCATGGGGGTATAAGGATAGGCTAGTCAATGTTTCTCAAACTGTGTGTAAGTGGGCTGCCTCTGCTGGTGTGTGGAACCCTCTGCAGTTTGAGTATTTGTTTTATTTAGAATCTATTCATGTGGTTGGTTTTGGGTTAATCCTTATTTAGAACTACCATATACATTGTTAAGTCTCATTTTAGACTTGGTTTAGACTCATTATAGACCATGTTTTGCCATAACTTAGACCTGATATAGTCCAGGTTTGATCTGGTGGAACTTTGAAAGCCAAATTTTATCCTACAGGTGATTCGTGGCGTGAAAAGAACCACAGCGCTATAGTCTATGCTCAGGTTGCATCCAGGCTAAATACTTGATATACTTCTTATGTGCCGACTGCAGCAGTAGAAGAAGTACTCAGTTTTGCTACTTAAGTAAAAAAACAGATTCCGAAGCAGAAAAATACTTAGGTAAAAGTTAAAGTATCACATGAAAGAATAAATTTAAGCAGAAGTATTAAAGTACCTGTTTAAAAATGTACTTATAGAGTAGAAAATAAAGACATTTTGCACATATTTTGAGGTTTAATGAAGCCTCAAATGTAGTGATTTTGATAAAGATTTGTGCAGAACTTTGTTCAACAGAAACCATTAAATCAGTTGTTTTTTCTATCTGTTTTTGTATATTTTTGTTTCCTCAAATTATGAACATGTTAAAAATAAACCTCACAGCCTTTTCAGTAGACCTCAAACAATGATAAAAAATACTTTTACTTTTCAAACCTTCTCAGAAATGTAGTAAAGTAAAAGTAAAACGTATCTACTTTAAAATTTACTTTTAAACAAAATGTATCATGAAAACAATATACAAAGTAAATACATACAAAAGACAACAGATGTATAATTAATTAGGTAAAATAATCAATTAAACTTAAAAAAAAGAAAAAAGGAAAAAAAAAGAAGCATATTTTATACCTGCATATTCATGTGTCTGTCACAGTTCTCCAGAAACATATCCCATGTCAGGTGAAAAGTGTTCACTTTCCTTCTGAGTTCAAATTTAATTTTTTCTAGCTGGAAATGTTTCAATATGTCATACAATAGATTAATATAAGCTGGGGGGTTATTTTTTTGTTTCCAATTCAATAAAATAAGTCTCCTAGCCAATAAAGTACAAAAATTTACTCTTAAGTACAGTACTTTACCACTTTTACGCCATTACATTCCACCACTGCAAACCAGATGTGCCCTCCTCCGAGAATCGACCAAGATGAAGTACACAAACCGAATAGTCTTATTTTACATCAGAATGGCCCCCTGTCGCCCCGGTAACGCTCCAAACATAAAATGTCAATTCCATGTCGGATACTTCCTCCACTGAGCCGTGACGTTGGTGATTGCTTCATCCTTTTGCATGAGAATGGAGGCGTGAACGTGGGGTCTTTCTGCTGCGCTGGGAGGCTAAATTCAATTCTTTGATCACATCTAAGAATTTTCTTCACAGAGATAATACAGGCTGAGCACGTTTAGTAACAGTGGTATGTTTGCATTCGCTACATTTCAGGTTGTGCAAAATGGGGAAATACTACATTGGTTTATTCACAAATACTGTACAGCCTAGGGTGACAGTCACAGTGAGTTGAGCGCACACACACCAGTCAGAGGGTAGCCAGTTCTAATTTCAAAGTGTTTTTGCTGTGTTATAAGGCACTATACACTTCCCCGATGCCAAAATGTTAGGTACCAATTTTTTTTTCCCCCCTCTATCATGGTTCTCAAATGTAGTATGCCTCCTCTATGTCCATGACCTTCTTCTATATTCATTTTTATTAAATACAACAATTTTAGCCATGCATATAGTCAGTTTTCCTCGACCATTTGGTAAAACTTTATGTAGTAGCTGCCCCTTAATTAGCCTTAAAGTGCCCATAATGCACTATTTTATGAGCTATGTTATAATATTGTTTCTTCATCACAGACACACCTGGAGCGTTTTGTTTCGTTCACACCTTTCACACTTCTCTCCAGCAAAAAACACTCTGTTCCACTTTGTGATGTCATGTGGTGATACAGGAAGCGCTCCACTGTGTTTCTAAACCTTCACCCCACCTGATAACATTCATTATATCATTTTAAATAACCAACTCACCTGCATGTGCATTTTGTTGGAAGAAGTGCTACATTTTGTTACTTGAGTTAAAGTAGAGATACCAGAGCAAAGAAACAGTCAAGTAAAAGTAAAAGTATCACATAACAAAATCTATTTAAGTAAAAGTATTAAAGTACCCATTTGAAAATGTATTTAAAAAGTAAAGAGTAAAAGTAAAAACTATGAACGTGTTAAAAATATACACCCCAGCCTTTTCAGCAGGCCACAAATTCTAATAAAAAATACTTTTACTTTTGCTCAAAAATGTGGAGTAGAAAGTACAGATACTTGTTCTGTAGTGCAAATGTGTAGTAGTACGTAGTGTAGTGAAGTAAAAGTAGCAGATACCTACATTTTTTACTTAAGTACAGGCCAGATGGTGGAAGGAGGTGAGCCATGTACTTAGTTTATTTCATGTATGTCCTTATGCACAGTTCTCTTTAGTGCAATCATGTGTTCTAATGTTGATTAATGAACTAATTGCTCGTAATGGCTGCTCCGACTTAATCTGAGCTGTCTGCCTCCTCAAGCGCATTACTGCCACAAGCACCGTGCCACTGCGGCCAAACTCCAACCATCACAGCGGATTTACATGGAAACTTCAGTGTGTGGTCAATGATTCAGACAGTCCAACGTTAAATAGTATTTTGTTGGTAAATGGTAAATGGTCATGTTAATATATTGCACTTTTCCATCTTCTAGGCAGGCAAAGCGCTTTACCTCAAGGAACCACTCACAATCATACATCAGTGCGCGCCGACACTGGGAGCGGGGTGTATTAAGTGTCTTGCCCAAGGACACAGCAACAGCATTCATTTAAGAGAGCTGGAATCGCATTCAAACTGCCAACCTTCGGATCAGTGGACAAACACTCTGCCAACTGAGCTACTGTTTTTCCAGATCATTTATTGTGAGTAATAAATGATCTAAAAAAAAAAAAAAAAGCCATTCCTGCACCTGACTTTTTCCCATGTATTTGAGCAAAATTTGTCTTCCCTCTGTTTGGATATATTGTATAAGCAGCTACTGAGGTCAAAATAAGTCCGCTGTGTGCTGCCTGTATCTCATTATAAAGTATTTCATTGTCCAGTAATCAGGAAGTGTGATCATTAGCATGCTAGTTGTCGTTAGTTGTAGTTACTGTGTTGTTTGCTCTGGTCTCTGGAACTCGTGAAATGGCTTAAAAGCTCATCACTGTGAATAATCAGGGTGCTCGGAATGCATAAGGTAACACGAGGAACAACTTTGAACCACTCCAAACCGTTTAAAATGAACAAATTTGTTTTTTCACTTTTAAAAAATTGTGTACAGCGCCTTCAACTAAAACATTAAAACTATTACGCATTTATTGATTGCAAACCCAGAAGACTGACGGTTGTAACATTAACCAACCCCCCGGAAAAAAGCTATTCTTTGTGCCCCGAAAATACATGCATGTGAATACCAAGGTTTGTGAGAACTGGAGACAAGCTCGAGAATGCCCAATCTCGTCTGATCTTGGAAGTTATGCAGTGTTGGGAATGGTCAGTACTGGATGAGACTGAGGAGACTTCCAGGTGCCGCAATCGGGCAGCTTGTCTTTCCCAAACCCATTTCATAATCTAAAATGTGAATATCTTTGCAAAACCATTCCCATCTTCAGAAAATGACATTGTTGTTGTTGTGTTTGGCTCTGTATGAATCCTCCAGCTGCTCCACCGTTGCCTGCATTGTCCCTGTTATTAGCCTCTTGAAAAGGCTGCAGGGGCCCGGGTCGGAGGGGGGCCTGGGCGAGAGGGGGCCCGGGCGGTGGGGCGGGGGGCTAGCGCGTGTGCCAGTCTGGATCATTATCTGCGGTCGATGCCAGTCGGGCACACTGCCGTCACCGAGAGGGAAATGTAAGAAGCATCGGGATCACAGCGACACCGGAAAAGCTTTGGTTCCAGCGCATCTGTCACGGCGAGGCAGCACCCCCACAGCACCCCCACAGCACCTCAGAGCACCCCACAGCACCCATGGGTCCTCTCCAATGGGGCGCAGTGAGGCTGAAGCACTGGTATGCATGTCATGTTTCATTGTTTTGTGGGTAAAGAACAGAATAACAGCTTGCATTTGCGTTTTTACTGCTAAAAAAAATCCCTAATCAGGCTTTGTTACCTGCTTCTCTCCCTAGACATACAAAAGTTACACAATGTACCTTTAAAAATATTGAGTTTATTTACAGTATAGCTTGCACGGTTCTGCAATATGTTGAATAATATGTTTTAATGTTGATGAATTAACTAATTGTGTGCTCAAATGGGACACAGTGCAGATATCTGAAGTGCTGGAGTTCATTCTATGTTTTTTTTATTTTTCTGTTTTATTTTTTTTTTTTTTTTGTGTGGGTAAAGGACTTTAAGAATATTTTGTTTATTTTTACAGCAATCTTCCCTTTATTACAATAATTTGTTCTAATGATCATTAATAAACTAATTGTGTGCACTTGGATTACTCATGTTTGCACCAAATTACCAAAGCAGTATCCTTGGCTAAAAACTGTCATTGTTCAGCTGATGTCCTCAACATTCCTCATGAGTGTGATGCTAACTGTAGGCACTGCTCTATCTGAGGCTTGTTAGACTTTAATCTGAGCTTTATTTTAACACAATCTGACCTGACAGAACTGATTTATTGGAACTACAAGAGGTAACACGCTTAAACAAGTCCCTCTCAAATAATCTTACAGCCAACAGTTTTGCAGTATGGCGGCGGAGAGGTGCACATGTGGACTGTCCCAGACTGTAGAACACCCAGTAATGTAGTGGCAGAGTGGGGAGCTCTGTCTGAGAAGGACGTTTACTTAAGCGGCGTACTTGTATGTTCTGTGTCTCTGTGCTTTGTACCTACAGGTCATCCCGAAGACAAGAAGTTGGACTTTGGACGTTTGGACTTACACCTTATCCCTGCACCTTACTTTATTTTATTCCAACTGTTTTAACGAGCTGTATCTTTGTTATGGGCCCAAGTTTTATTATTTTAACCTTGTATTTATTTTATTTTATATATTTTAGATTTTAAACATTGTTGGTTTTATTTTTAGATTTTTTTTAGCTCTCTCTTCTATTTTATACATAATTTATTTTCCGCTGTCACTTGCTAAACTTCACCTTATGACACATCACACGCCTGAGCAGGACCATGAACGCTCAAATTAATCACAGACTCCTGAAAATGTGTTATTTAAAACCATTTTGTATTTTTTCTTGACTATCTTAAAACTTTTTTGGTAGTTATAGCAAATATGGGCATTGTGTCACCATGGTAACTGCTGAACATTCCACCATAGAGATACATGTAGAACTGCAGAGTATCAATGCAAAGTGTTTTTATTGCTAAAGTTACAAGTTACACGGTGTACCTTTAAGAATATTTTGTTTATCTAATATAACTTGCTATCTTTAAAGCAGTAATGTGTTCTAATGTCGATGAATGAACTAATCGGGCATTATTACAGCTTCCACATTTGGATTCATCGGCCTAACACGGAAAAAGTACATGAGAACAGAATGGAGCCATAAGATACACAGCGTAACCAGCAGTGTCCCACAGAAGCCCAGCAGGAAGGCCCAGAACACGGGCATGATGATCACATCCAGAGGGCCCTTCCCGTACGGCGGCACCGAAGCTCTCTGTACTATCGCATCCAAGATTCTCCCGCTCAGGTCGCTCACTGAAACACACACAGGATAACAGGGTTTCATTTTTATTATAGTTTATGCTAAGATTCATTTACTTGTTCTGTTTTAACCGAGAGTGTTTTCAATCTAGCCTTATGTCTGGAGAAATCGTTCTTTTCCTTCTGCACGTTTTTAAACTAAACACCTAAACTCCTCCTAAAACCAGGGGCGGGGCGTGAGGATGTAAGAACAAGTGTGACTGGTCTAACCACACTTCAAACTCCGCCCCTGCAGTCAGGTGTTTGTGATCAGAAACACCTGGTTGTAATCAGGGCAGTCTTTTGTGATGTCATCAACTACTGGGAATTGCAGAGGCCAGAAAGCTGCAAATGTGCTTAGTTTGCGCTGAAGTTGCTAAAAAAAAATGAGTAGGGACAGTAGATAATGCTATTGAAATACCATGTACACAGTTAAGTAGTGAAAAAGTAGATTTAGTGTTTAGTTCGACTTAAAAAAACAAAATATCCGTATCTGTATTCCACTAAAACAGGCTGTGTATCCATCTGCGTCGCCATGTTTGTTTTGGTTTGTTTGGGGCGCTTCATTTTTGGCTTCCGCCCAGTCCACAATGCTGCTCCGGGACGAGTCTGAACCGGTTAACTCGGCAATCACAACATGGATTTGCAGAAGTTTGTAAACTCACAAATATCACGAGAATCCATCTTGCTGGCCAGGGTAGTTAACAACACAGTTTTAATAATGACAATAAGAATAAATTAAAAGGTTTACAAAAAGAAAAAAAAGAAAGAGAAGCCCCAAAAAAACACTCAAAGCAGAACAGATTCTTTTGTTCAAATTAGCTCATACCGCCCGCAGCTAAAATGACCAGGTGATAATTACATTTTGATTTTTGCGTCCTCTTGGGAAATACTTAGTGAAAAGAGAGTGTTGATGTTGTAATGAGCTGGCATCGTGCCCACGGCCTGGCATCTCGTCAAAACACTTAATAGATTTAAGGATCAGTGGAATCGAGGAAGGACTTGTCATTGAGGCTGAGTCCACAGGGAAAACCCATCTAGCCCCTCCCCACGGCGGCATAAATGTGACGATTCTCTCGAGGTAATAGATAGACGAGATATTCTTGAATTTGTCAAAAGTCAGTAGGAGGGCAGAGGTCAAACTTAGTCTCTGTGGGAATTATGCATGCAGTTTTGCTCAGGGGACAAAGCGGTATGTCTAAATATGTTGACCCCCATTTAAATAGATTATGTCGCCTTTTTCCGCTTTTTAAATTATTCGATAAGGGTCAGCATGAAATAATGTAATGGAAAAAGGTTGCATCATTTTTTTGTACTATTATAACACTATTTAGAGGTCTACTATATCATTTATCTGGTGGGAGGTTTGCCTGGTTGTCTGCATATGGAGATGTTCATTTTAATGCCATACTGTGAAACATACCAAGCAACACAATAACACCTACATGAAGAGAAGCAGATGAAGGGTCCTGTACAAGAATAGTTACATAGTGCACCTTTGAATAGATTTAATTGTAAAAATGTCCATGTAATCCCTCAGTTGTCCAGGTGATTCATAGTAAAAGAAAAATTCAAATCTGTCAACTGGACAAAAGTTTTGAGTGAAGACGTTTCGTTGCTCATCCGAGCCGCTTCTTCAGTTCTGGTCAGATTGCTGGTGGACACTGCCTTATATCTATCTGAAGGGAGGAGCTATCTACCCTGAAACTAACACACCCATTTGTTTGCAGCAGGGGTGTCCAAACTTTTCTCATTAAAGGCCACATTTAAAAGCACAGTCAAAGCTGAGGGCCGATTGAGGGCAGTGCAGTGAATACTTCAAATCTGTGTTATTATCACAAGTTAGACTGAACCACTAGACCTTTATTCATGCTCACATCCTCAAAGGGACACATTCAAGATTTGATATAGGCTTGTTAAAGATAGATTTTCAGAAATGTAATGTCAAAAGTACTGCTTAAGGTAACCTGTGCCAATTCACCTGGAAGCTTGAAGGCAGTTTCTGTTTGTTGCCTCGGTCAATTGAGTCATGTTTTGCATAATTGCCCAGGCCCCTAATGGATGAACTCACAACCATTAACATTTAAATTTAGGTCTGACGATGGAGTTATAAATAGGGGACAGATCCATTCAAAGAAGGATTGTCTTTCCTAACAAAAATTGCTTCTTTAACTCCCCTCTCAAACCATTTCTTTTCTTTGGCTAAAATCTGTACCTCACTATCGTCAAAGGAGTGGTTAGTGGCTTTGAGATGGAGATGTGTGGCAGATTGGGGTCCCGAGAATTGCATTTTTCTTTTATAATACTAAAAATGATTTGATCGTTTATGTCTGTGGAAAAAGAAGTACACTTATTGATTTGTGAATTTAAATATAAAAAAAAAATGCATGATAAAAATTTTGGAGCAAATTATAATCTGTCCTTTGAAATGAATCCCACTGAACTTGAAAATCACGCCCCACACATTTACCTTTGACTCTTCGGACTGTCTTGTTGTCTGCTGCTTGGTCCTGCTCCTCTGGCACGTTGAAGGAGCTCACTATTTTATGATAGTCCTCAACATATCGCTTCAAGTTCAGGAACTTGTCCTGGTTGATGTTCTTTCCCACTTCTGTGAAAACAAACACAACACTGGACTCAAAAATCAAACATTTTCTCGCTGTTAAACCAAAACTATTACAGGCAAAAAAGGAACAAGAGACAGTTTTTCCCTGTGTGTCAAGTCAGCATTATTTTGGAAAGTCATTTGCCATTTTTGGAAGTGGAGATGGTATTTTCTCTGGTAAATTCGGCATAACGTAAAGCTTTTTTTGCTGCCATTCAGTGCCAACATACAACGCTCTACTTTTTGCATTTTTAGGGCTTTGTTTCTCCAGATTTCCCTCTTATAAGATCTGGCAACCGGGATGTAAAAAATCGATAATCAAACCGAAAACTAGTATCAAAACAGTTTTAGATGATGATAAGGCCATGGCAGTGTCAAAGAAGCTATAGAAATATTCCCTGATGCAATGTTAGATTATAATAAAACAAACCGCAGACACAGTTTTCCATAGACCTGTTCAGAAATATGATCAAGTGCGAGTTAATTGCTGCTTTCTGCCACACTAGCTCGTTCCTCAAAGCTCCTGTCTGGTGTCTGTCTTCCCTTGTCTATTTTGTGCTGTGAAGGCGCTGATGAGAGGAGCAGATGGTTTGTACTGTGGCTGGTGTCATCTCCACTGAGGCTCTGTCAGATCATTTACACCTCGGCTCTCCATCGGCACCAGGCTGCGGAGTGGACTCGCACATGCCACCCAGACTGGCAACGCGCAAAACAGCACACTCCTCATAAGACCCAATTATATCCAAATCTCAGACTAATGAAGTAATTACACACTGTTGTTCAAGGCGCCAGTAATGAAGTCGTTTTTGAGAGGAAGTTTGTTGGGGTAATTGACGGCTTGTTCAACTTTGTTTAGAAATGATCTGATCTATCTCCATGGAGAATGTTTGAAAGTTTGGTTTTAGTTTTTCTATCTCCTGGAGTCATGTAGGTGCGTGTCCGCTAGGCCACGATAATACTATATGGACTTATCGTTCAGTATACAAAAGCTGGAACAATATTTTTGGGGGCTTAATATTGTACTTTTTTTTTGCTCTACTTGGACATTTTTGGTTATTTTTTTGGCTTTATTATAAGATTTAAGCCTTAGAAGGTTGAATTAATAACTTCTATGACTTATTACAAATACAAACCAAGTACTTAAGTCTTTCATTCTGCTGTTTACTTCATGCAACTCATGATTTTTTTTTTTTTTTTTTTTTTTTTTTTTACAATATTGTAGTTTTAAAATAGTTTTTGTGGTTTAAAACTACTCTTAGGTCATTATGTCAGTGGCATAAATCAACTTCAATATTATTAGTGTATCGTCTATATATACTTTAGCAATACCAGGAGTCTTACACGGTACTGCTTTAATGTTGGTATATCTTTTACAAAATACATACAAGACATGTTTTGCTCATAGTTGTGGGGACATATAAACCATTACTTCTCACTATGAACTGTTTCACATTTAACAAAATGTCACAAAATGTCTAAATTTGCAAGTTACTTAATTACCATAGCAAGAGTGCCCTCTGTTGGCAGCAATGGGAACAAATCATGCCAAAAAAAAAGGAAAGCAGCCAGCGGGGTCAGCACTCAGCATGCTAATATATTCATCCAAAAATGGAGACAGAGTGTTTTATGGCTGCTCAGAATTAAGTTACTTTTAAGCCAAGACTTCATTCACCTTTTCTTTATGAATAACAGCTGGAGCCCAAAAGGTTAATGTGATTGAATGTGAAAATACGTATATACTTTTTCCTCACCAAGGGCCACATCAGTTCTCCCGATGTGCTGCAAAGCTCTGGTCAGCCTGTTGTAGTAGATCTCCTTTCCATTCTCCACTAACCAATCAGTCAGAGCGTTCCTGCACTTGGCCTCGGTCTCTGAAACGACACATGTGTTTGTACAGCATGTTCTTTCTATACGCAGGTCTTGTCAGTGCTGCTGGTACCCTGTGCAGAGGACAGCAGCGCTCTCTTGTTCAGCGGCAGCAGTCTGAGCTGATTATTCTTTGAGGACAGAAGCTCCAGTCGCTTGAAGACGTCCTCCTCTGGACTCGACAGTGCCGCCACCAGGTCCTCGCACTCCTTCAGTGTCAGCAGCTTTACCAGGCGCTCCATCTGACGGGTGTCTATGTCCTCTTCCACTGTGCAACAGGAAGAGGTCCGTTCAGGTATATGCACATTTCTATCTATTTCTATCTCTACACAAGGGTTATCAAAAGTTTCAGAAATTAGATACGAATTGACACTAAAACTAATATTGAAACTAGAAACTCATTGACACAGGTATCAGCTAAACTAGTCACATTCACAGGTGAGAAACGAACCTTTCCTGAAGAGCTTTAGAATGATCTTGAGCTGTGTCAGAACAAGTATAAGACACATAGACGAGTAAACGCCCATGGACCACTATGGAACATACCTGGACGACTGAGGGATTACACAGATATAAGGCCACATGGCAATATAAAGAAAGTGCTATTATTAAATGCTGAAAATCATATTATATTGTCTAAATAAAGAAGTTTAAAAAGTAAAAAATCATTATATGGTATTAGAATCTGTATTGAGTATCGAGTCTATCCCTTAGTATCAATATTGAATTTGAAACTTTAGTATCGCGATGACACTACTCCATACTATGAGTTTTTAAAATACATTTTTGAATAGCCACCCTGGAGAGGAAACCCATTTCAGCCGCTTGTATCCACAAACTTTTCCTTTCGGTCATTACCCAAAACTCATGACCATAGATGAGGGTAGGAACATAGGTAAAGGTAGGTAAAGGTAAATCGAGAGAGGGTGGCTGGGCGCTCCCTTAGAGATCGGGTGAGGAGCACAGTCACACGGGAGGAGCTCGGAGTAGAGCTGCTGTTCCTCCACGTCGAGAGGAGACAGCTGAGGTGGCTCGGGCATCTGTTCCAGGATGCCCCCTGGATGCCTCTCTAGGGAGGTGTTCCGGGCATGTCCCACCAAAAAGGAGGCCCCGGGGTCGAAGTCTCTCGGCTGGCCTGGGAACCACTTGGGGTCCCACTGGAGGAGCTGCGCGACGTGTCTGGGGTGAGAGAAGTCTGGGAGTCCCTGCTTAGACTGCTGCCCCCGCGACCCGGTTCCGGATAAGCGGAAGAAGATGGATGGAATTTTTGAATAAATGGAATTAAAGACTAGAACTGTTGCCATAGTGATTAACAAAATATGTCATCTTTTGAATGGGATAAAGCTGGGACAAAACATCTAAAATCTATAGGTTTACCAGTTTAAACCAAAATATGATAAACTCTGAATGGGAAAAAAATCCTCATTGCTGCATATATTGTAACTTTTGTATGGATTTTCCTATTGCAGATACTGGCAGGAGCTGTACAGGAGACTACTGCTTAAACTTCAACTGAATTAAGCCTTGTGTTGACTTGGTGTGCTCTCAATTCACAGTTTCCTCCTGGGCACAAATCACACCTCAGGCACATAATAAACATTTGTATAAAGTGCAGCGCAACACCTTCGAACTCCATGTTATATTTGAATCTAATTAAAAGCTGCAGTGAATATAGCAAAGCAAAGAGTGTGTCAGCTTACCTGTGTCCTGTGCCCCGGAGCAGAGACTCAGGAGCAGGACACACCACACAGTATCCACGCTTCCATGTCACCTTTATTTTGTGAAATTATTTTGTGAAACTTTTTAAGAGTAAACAAACCAACCAAGTTTACTTTTAAATCGAAATCTAGAATATATTTCCCACCACCTGCCGTCATTTGCACTTATAAAAAGGCCAATAATAGATATGTCATGGGAGTTTCCATATCAACCCACACACGAGTAAGTATTAAAACTAAAGTGCATACATAGAATACTTTTTGGCAAGCATATTTTATTTAACAGATAATTTTTCAGACCAAGGTTTAGTTCGTTTTCATAGCTGACAGTCAGCTCGACTTGCTCGGAGTGGTCATGTGATATTGCTGTGACGTGTTTGCTGATTTAAACAGATTTAGGTGCCGTCTTCCTATTGGTGGAGGAAGGACGACAGCGCCATCTGCAGTCCGACTTCTTCAGGACAGTATCCTAGGTATGTGAGAGTAAAAAAGCCCCCTTGTCCTGGTTTAAAGTCCATGGGCATTCAATTTTCTTCTTAATTCAGCGATGATGTTTGCTGTCCTCTGTCCCTATGGTGATTGCTCCATCCCAGTCCATAATGTGGTTCTGTGCTTTGTGTTTTGTGTCCAAACTGTCAGGCATGAAAACTAAACTTGAAAAAAATGAATCTATTAAAATAAATCACCCAAAGACCAGATGAACCTCATTGGACTAGCTGGTTAGCATGTTGGTATTCACGTCTCTCTATATCTCTAGAAAAATCTAAATGTGAACTATTATCTCAGAAGCACTTTATTATTGCTTTGCTGAATGTTTCACAGTATGGCATTAAATTGAATAATCTCTGAAAACTAACAGGAGACACCAGGCCAAGTTCAGATCTGTGGAGAGGATGACCTGTTCACCGAAAAGAGCGCATGTGTTATGAAAGTAAAAAGCAAATGGAAAAGAGAACGTAGAACATTTCAGGCAAAGTAATAGCGTCTCCATGGAGAAAAGAAAAGTTGCATAGTGTACCTTTAAATGGGAAGTCCTCCATAGCAACCGATTAGCTGTTATAGTAGTCAGAGCTGCCCTTATGCAGACTGACAGAACCAATCACTTGAACCAAACTTGTACAAGGTAGACTAAGTGTTATACAATATTTGGTTTGAAAATGTTAATAACTATGGCAACGGTCCTTATTTTTTATCATTCTGGACCAAATCTGCTAAATGAGTCACTTTTGCTGTTGAACTTTTCCTCACCTTCAACACATTAAATCTATGGAGAAATTCTCAGTCGACCTATCCTTTCCCCAAACTATTTTTAATACTTTTATCCCTATAGTTTATACTTTTGTTTTCTCCTTCTCTCTTAAACAGTAAGAAACACATTTTAATGGCATTACAGTGCGATCCAGTGAGGGCATGTTTTAAATTGTTAATAAGTCTCATTTGCCAAACAGTAAATGGTTGCTTGTGTGGGTGCGTCTCTGGCTCTCAGTGTTGACTAATGAAAATGAAAAAATAAAAAAATGTTATTCTGCTTCAGGGCTGAGAATCAAGGCAACCTGGGTGTGGGTGGCATAATGGCTGTGTTATGATTTGAAATGTTGCAAAAGTGAAATAAAAAACACAGGAAGACGAGTGCAAAGAGGTCACGGACTTTATTTGTGCAGTGTTAGTCATCTCCAAGTGTGCAATTCTTCATGTTTCTTAGATATTTCAACTTCTGTTTTCCCATGCCTACAGCGTCATCCCGAAACTCGACACTTTTACAGATGAACTCCAAAACTCCATCGAAAATACGACTGTTTTTTGTCCCCTTTGACCTGTTAAAACTTATAGTAGGCTCATATCAATGCCTTCTCAACTTCACGCCACTGAAATCTGGTTCGGTTTTACATACAGACTCCGGTGGAATGAAGGACAGAAAACATTACATATTCTCTCAAGCAAAGCACACTCATTTTCAAACCACCAAAACACGCATTAAGCAAATCCTTATAGCGCCACTTTCACTATATGCTCGGCTGTGCTGTGGTTAAGCCTGCAGGGTGAAGTGGGAGTTGGATTCTTTGTGTTTGTTGAGTTGGAGTTGAGCGAGACCAAACCTGCCCAGGACTGAATAGCTGCAGGGCTCTCCGGGCTACTGGCTGCTCTGGCATGCAATCACAGGCCCCAGCGCAACTACTGTTAGTCATCAGGGAGAGATTGGAAGGTTCTGCATGGGAAAAAGACAACTCAAAGTCATTCTTGTGCACGTTTGGGTTAAGAAAGCTTGTAATGCAATGGCTATAAAGGACATATGCTGTGGTGTCGTGACTTAAAAGCAGATTTAACAGATTAGAGACTTGTTTTTGTCGTACTAGTTTTTCATTTTGTCTTCAGAGTTTGGCTTAGTTCTGGTTTAGTTAAGTGTGGACGGCGTGTAAGTCTGGTTCTGACCTACTTTATACCACCTTGTTAAGATATTAATATTAATTCTTGTTTGAACCAATTCAGGTTTTTTTGATCCAACACACTGTCCCTGCATTTTCTTACTCAAGTCAATTAGGCTTTTACAATGAAATCCCAATATTTAAAAGGTTGCATTTGATAAAAAACAACCCTAAAACAGTAAAAATCCCTGGCATTTTTGAACGACTAACATATACATAAACTGTCCACTGTATTAGCATCCAATAGCATGCAAATTATTCTAGAAACACTTTATTTCTGAAAAAAAAAATCCATACACACCTCCTGGAATCCTTGCGTTGTCCGTCAGCTGAAAACCTACACCTTCTAATCATCTTCGAGGCACTTCAACCCGGGTGCTACCTGTCTACTCTGGGACTTTTTTCTCCACCTGGCGCAGGTATTGGTCTTTTAGAAGGTAGCCTCGACCAATCAGATTCGAGAAGCCCAAAATGAGACCGCCCACTTTTTTTAACCACCCTAAAAACACCACACCCAGTCATTTGGTGGGCTTGTAATCAAAACCCAGGAAAAAGTTGTATTTCTGTCAAATTGTCCTGTGAACAGTCGTTGTACAAAAGGAGTCCTTTGGGGTGGGTTGAATATCGGGTTTATTTTACCACAGACAGATAATTGGAAACAAAAAAAAAAAAAGAAAAAACAAAAATACAGAACCTTGTAAATCAAGTAATGCAAACTTCATATGTTAAAGGCTTTATATTGGACTATTTTCTGATCTATGTTATTATAATGTAGTTTCCTCATCACAGATACACCTAGAGTTGTGTTTTGTTTCATTCACACATGTTTAACTCACAAACCCTGCAGATTTAGCCTGAGTTCTTCTCTCAACAGAAAAGACTTCCACCTTGTGATGTCATGTGGTAATACAGGACTCCACACACCTTCACTACAATCATTTGGATGATTTCAGCTCTTGAATTGCCAATATATTGACGAATAGATAAAAGGTAGGTATTTACCCTTTAAGGACTGAGCACATTATAGACCAGTATAGCTCACCTAGACCTTTTTTCTTTTTTTAGTCGTAAAAATCATGTTAAAGGAAGGATCAGCATGTATTTTTGCCTTTTTTCACACAACTACCTGTATTTTACACCTTTATCCATCCTTATTTTTCTTTTGACGCATCAAATAAACTTACTGGGACAATCCCGGTGGCACCTGCGCTCTGATTGGTCACCTTCGAGGGACGACGTAAGCACATTACCGTAATGACAGTAACATATTTAAAGAGCCACATGCCTCTGCTTTGAGACGCCGTTTGAATTTACATGAAGCACAATTGGTTGCGGAGTTACGGTAATGGAAAGTCTGCAACCGCGAGTCTATCGGCGGCGATAACATCCGACACTAGGGTTAAGTTGAAAATTATCACTTCATGACATCACAAGGTGGAACAGAGCATTTTGATGTTTGGAGATTTAGACAGAATAATAAACCAGGATTACTCAAACATGTGTGAATGAAACAAAACACAAAGGCAAAAAGCTCACGAGTCAGTTTTGAGTAATATAGGACCTTTAAGTACACATATATGGGCTAATGCTTAAATTAAGATCAGACAATTAGCATTTCATTCTTTGCATTTTAATATCGATCAATGTAACTGATCCTTCCCATCAGTTTGTAATGTGGTATTGATGCCGCTTGTATAAAATGCACATTCATAATTTGCATATCTGTTAAATCACTTTCATTATGAGGTCAAACAAAAGTATTTTTTTTAGTATAAGTCACTCTCTGTGTATTTCATATTTAGATTAGTCATAATTAACTTTTTGATAAGGAAATATTGGGAGTTATGTCACGTTTTTCAATACGAATCTACAATTAAAACGATGTAATTACTTTGAAACATAAAACCTAAACTATACATTTTTAATCCTAGACCAGCTGTGTCTATTTATAATTATCACAATGGTGAGTTTTGCCAATTAAAGTATAAAGCAGTGAGGAAAAGACAAATAAAATAGGTGGGCTCCACTCGTTGTGATGCAATTGCAGAGAAGTTGCAAAAGTTGGTTCTTATTGCGCTATAATGTGAATGAAAGTGTGAATGAAAAATGGGGAGACACCCTAGATCACAGAGGGTGGGAGCAGATTTTGTCAAAAGCATTCCTTCTCACAATGGAAAGGTGAGGAGAGGGGGAGGGAGGGATGGATGGATAGAGAGGAGGGAGGGAGGGATGGGGGAGGTGAGGCACAGAGAGACGGAGTGAGAAAGGTGAGGAGAGGGGGAGGGCAAATCCAAAAAAAAAAAAAAACAGTCCTTGGTAATAAAGTTGTGCAGAATCCTAGCCTAGCGGACTGAACATTCCTCTTTTCATTCAGTGATCTGTCGTATGCCTGATTTTAATGACAAGGACACCAATATTTGTGAATTACGAGAAGGGTGAGAGGTGAGAAGGTGGTGGTTGGGCCAGATAGGCAGTGGGACAAGACAGTGGGACTTGTTTGGGGTATTTTTTTCAAAGACTGAGAGGGAGGTGACAGCTGAAACACTAACCCCCTAAAACACTTCGCTCCTCCCAGGCACTTTGCTCTGTCTGCCTGATACAAATCCCACTGAGGGAGCCTGGGCCAGATTTCACACTGATAAACTTTGACACAGAATACTGCCTAAACCAATGAAAGTGTGTTACGCTCAAGTGGAATATTGTCAATTTATATACAGCACTTCTCCACCTTCAAGGCACTCGAACGGTTTTTACATCAAGGAACCGCTCACCCGTTCGCACACACATTCACACACCGGTGTACACAGACACTGGGGGCGAGGTGGGTTAAGTGTCTTGCCTACGGACACAACAACTGGAATCACTCTGCCAACCTGTGGGTCCGTGGATCCGATTGCGCAACCAATGATGTTGAGAACGGGATTCGAACCGCCAACCTTCTCATCAGTGGACAAACACGGAGCTGCATGTCTTTGCACCACGGTCTCTTGTGGCTGGAGTGTGAACTGCGTTGATAGATGTTACAAGGTTATATTTACCACAAAGGTCCCTAGACATGAGTTAAATGAAGCTTCAAACCCTTACACTGCATATAGACAATGGCCATACTTGTAGTAATATATCAGGGGCGTTGTTTAT
Source organism: Periophthalmus modestus (assembly GCA_019594935.1). NCBI lineage: Eukaryota > Metazoa > Chordata > Actinopteri > Gobiiformes > Gobiidae > Periophthalmus > Periophthalmus modestus. The sequence goes on from JAIEZT010000084.1 coordinate 27,727,514, forward strand.
TCATGAGGACGCGGGTGGACAGATGCATCCAGGGATTATTATAACTGTTCATTACCATAAGTGTCATGTGGTTCATATTTATACTCCTCATTATTAGCTTCTTATATTAACCCCCCCTAACCAAACCTTATTAATAATGGAACAAGGGGATTTTTACTTGTACCCATTGTTTTTCCAGTGACTTTTATGGTGCACACTGCAAAAAGTAACATACATACATACATACATACATAAATACATATAATAAATAAATAAAATAATAAAATAAAAATAATAAAACATAAAATAAAAATAATAAAATTAAATAATAATAATCATAATAATATCTCAATGACTAGAATTAAAAATATTAATTAATGTTAGTTTGTTGTAATGTTAGTTTGACTAGATTTATTTTATTTAATTATTTTTTTCCTAAAGTAGGCTAGCCACCTGCTTGTTTCCATAGAGATAACATCATTTTGCACGGGATATTCCATAATATGTCATTAAACGTAACTTTCTTGTTTTTATTATTTAAAAAAAATATATATCTTGAAACACATGCCTTCTGTGCATAAACTGTATATATAAATGGACATAGCTAACCTGCTAGTCGCCACGCTCCAAATAGGGTGTGAACATGGGCTCCCTTTTGGCTCCAGTTCACTTTCTATTGAAAATCTGTCGGTCCTCTCTCCATAACTGCTGGTGTCAGACTTGTCATTTTGGTCTTAAAATGTTCATATTAACCCACTCTACATGATCCTGGTATTTTTATTTCACTGTTTTGTTTGTAAATCAAGATATGAACATTAATAATAGACAAATCAAACACTTTTTTTCCCCTATCAATAGCAACAGGTTTGACAGACAGCGTCGCGAAGCTAACGTCACACTCCCTTAGTCCATTTCTTTATGCAGTATGCGCTTCTGTGAACATGGTCACCTCTCCACAGATCCGACTTGTCTCCATGGATAAGTTTAATGCCATAGTGTGTAACATTCAAGTGGTGCATCCTCTTCTAGAAAAACTACTTTTACAGTTTAAGTAAATATAAGATTCAACGTGATCACTATGTAACTTTTTAGGCAATGCAATAACTATAAATATCTCCATGGAAGCAAGCAGGCTGCAGATCTTCCACTAGAAAAGTTACGTAGTGCACCTTTATTATGTTTCCCCCTTTTAGAGCTTTTGAATTTTGAGGTTATTTGAACCGTTGTGTTGTATTGCCGGGTGTGGACCGTATCTGCGAGCATTGTAAGCCCAAAGTAACCCCCCTCGCTCTCTCTTCTGCCCCTCTCCCCATCCCCCCCTTCGCTTTTCCGACGCCTCATTGGTTGATTCTGTTCCGACTTGCCTGAGCAGGAATGCACCTACGCTGCTAATGCACTTTTGTGTTCGGGCAAATTGACAATGAAGAGTGCTGTCATTTTGTGGCATAAATATTTCATTCCCCATTTCGATGCAGATTTGGCAGTGTCGCGGGCGGAATACAAAATACGCTAACGGCGAATGCTGCGAACGTGGTTTATGAGAGCCCAAAGCAAAAGTGGCTGCAGACAAGAGAGAGGGCCACTGTATTAAAAGTAATGGGGGAAAGATGTGTTGATAAATTGCATGAGGTCAAATTGTGTCAAGGCAGAAGCAATCATCGCTGAAGAGGGATTTAAAACACAATTCGTCATAGCAGGAGTTAGCTACTGTCTTTTGTCTTGCGCTGTTTTATTTTGCAGTCACAGCATATTATCAAAAACCGGCGTGTAGAGAGATGCATACTGATTTGGTGAATAGTTTAAACAAGGATGCCCCTCCTGATGCAAGTATTTCATGTTACGTACTTACTTAGCATAGCAGCGATTTGGCTCCTTATTAGTGAAAGGTCTTTGTACACCATTTTTTATATCCACAGGTTTCGGAATAACAAAATTAGGACCGTTGCCGTAGTGATTAACAAAACAAAATGGAAGCTGATTACTCCATTTGCTTTGTTAACACCCAAATCTCAGAAACGGACAAAAACACAGTTCGATTTTTATTTCTCATGCCAGATTTGATTTCCTTCATGTCAAGAGTCTCACACCTACACCAACCAGTCAATCAATCAACCTGTGATTTTATTCTTACAAATATAAATCCCAGAATGACAATAGAAGGACTTTTTTTTTAGTCTATGGGTTGGGTCAAACGTTTTAGATATCCCTCCACAAGCTTATCACAATAGTTGGTAAGAACTGGCCCGTTCCTCCTGACAGAACTGTTGTAACTGAGCCGAGTTTGTAGGCCGCCTTGCTCGCGCATGTCTTTTCAGGTCTGTCCATACATTTTCAATAGGACCGAGATCAGGGCTTTGTGATGATATCTGATATCTTGGCTGATTTCTTTTGACTTTCTCATGATGTTACACAAAGAGGCAGTTATCTGTGTAATCTCTCACTTGTCCAGGTCTGATTTCACACAGCAAAAGAAAAAGAAAATCTGTCAAATGAACAAATGTCAAATGGACATCTGATAGATTTCTTCAGATGGATAAAAGGCAGTGTCCAGCAGTAATCTGACCAGAACTGAAGGAGCGGCGTGGACGAGCAGGAAATCGTCTTCACTCCTACAACTTTTTGCCCAGTTGACAGATATTTTTCTTTTCCTACAAAGAAGAAGAACTCAAATGTTTCTTTTTTTTTTGCTCAAATACATGAAAAAACCCAACAAACTCTTAACAAAGTGTACAGAATGTATTCAGCAATAGGAAGATTAATGTATAAGTCAATTATGCCAAAAAGGACAGATACAGAACCCTATAATTATATGGGAGATGATATGTTCTGTGTTTGATCGCATTTTCAGTCTCAGCAACTTAACAGATGTTTGCCCTCTAACCAAAAGGTTGCTGGTTAGATCCATCACGACGGGCAATGAATACTGTCGTGGTTTATAGCCTGAATGTGTCCTTGGTGTGGAGTGCTTTGGGTTAGAGTTAGCGCAGTGTGATGGGTGGGGCTGTTCAATTGCCTTTTTAAACTGCTCTTCTAAATGACAGCACCCCATCAACCTTTTAAGATGATTTCTAAAAGCCTCCCAGTGCGAGCGAGTACAAAGTTTCTATGCGAATGGGTGGGTGCGGGGGGTAATTCTTCCATTGGCGGGAGAGGCAGGGGGCCCGTGTACAGCGTGACACGGGGCAATAGAACAGCGTAATGACAGTGCAGAGACACTATCGCCGTGGGAATTATTGAAAACACTCATTTCGGCAGCGGCGGCGTTTCTTATGCGAGTGTTATTTGACCATGAAGATGCCATTATAGCCCCATGCCCCCTCAGGACTTCATTTCATGTCCACACTGTGTAGAATATTATGTTGTGTTGCCATGGAGATTAAAGATGTTAAATGTAGAAAATAGTCTGTAAGATCTTTACTTATAGGTATAGATGTAGCTTTTCTGGTGAGGTTTCTCAGTAGGCTTTAAACTTATATCATGCTTTCATTCAGATTTTACTCAATCGCAGATGTTTTAATACCTTGATAAACATGAAATCTTGCTGAGAGTGAAGTCGCTTCTCCACAGATCTCACCTGTAACTTGACCCATAGTAGCGTCACCTTCTTGTCTCCATGGAGATCTGTAAGTTAAATGCCATACTGTGTACATTTCTGGCAAAGCAGTAAGACATCCTCACCGGTTTAAGTAAAGATTACAACCTATGTTCAGCATTTGACATGTTTAATCGCCATGGCAACACAACATAAAACTGCTGATGGAACCTTCTTCTGAAACATCTGCGGTTTTACTCAATCGCAGATGTTTTAATACCTTGATAAACATGAAATCTTGCTCAGAGTGAGGTCGCTTCTCCACAGATCTCACCTGTAACTTGACCCATAGTAGCGTCACCTTCTTGTCTCGGTGGAGATCTGTAAGTTAAATGCCATACTGTGTACATTTCTGGCAAAGCAATAAGACATCCTCAGTTTACGAACAGATTACAACCTATTTTCAGCATTTGACATGTTTAATCGCCATGGCAACACAACATAAAATTGCCGATGGGACCTCCTGGTGAAACGTTACATCGTGCTCTTTTAATCACAAATCTGTGGTTATCGTCTCGTAGTCATTTTGCAGCTTCCCACCCCTATTAGGCCTTAATCACCACTATTCCTGTATTCAGATTTTGCCAAATTTCTTCCCCAAATGTGTTCCTTCTTGTTGCAAACACAAAAGCTTCCCAGCCACTCCCACTTTTATTATGTTCCAGAGCCACGCCGGTGAATGGGTTTGGGCTTGTCTCAGCTGAATACCTGCGTGTCTTTTCCATAGAAGCAGAGCACATTCCAGCGGCCTGGAGGGGCTCATTTGTCCCGTCTGTAGTTGTCGGGAGGGTCCCAGCTTCTGTGTGACTGCTGTGGGTGAAGCAGGGGGAGGAGCAGAGGTGCACGGGGGTTAGAGGAGGGAGAAGGGGTCTGGGGAGGGGTCGCAGAAGTCGGTACTTTGGTATTGACGGGAGCAGAAGTGTTGTGTTTTGTCCATTTGTTAACCTGCTCTCACCGACATGACAGGACCAGACTGGATCAGATGTCTACAAGAGTCTGTGTGATAGAGGCACTTGAAAATATCAGCAAAAGGTCACGGTTTGTTTGGTAGATTCCACTTGATGGCATTAAAACATATCTATCACCATGGAGACAAACCAGGCTGAGTTACGGGTCAGATATATGGAGAGGCGTGCCCGGTTATAGAGAGAATCCATCTGTTTCAAGGTATATTTAGAGCCATAAAAAACATCTGTAATGCCATACTGTGGAACATTCCAGGCACAGCAACAATTTCCAACAACCTCAACATGACTTAAATGAAGTTAAAGGTGCACTATGTAATTTTCCATCACCTGCTTGTCTCCATGGAGATGTTGCTGCTTTGCCTAGAATAGTATAGAATTAGGTTTATGTAACACCATGGATCCTCTTTTTTTTAAGATAAATCATGTTTAATGTCATACTGTGGAACATTCCAGGTACAGCAACAGTTGCCATGGAGATAAGTGATGATGGACCCTCCACCAGAAAAGTGACGTAGCACGGCTTTAATATTGCGTTCTTGAAGGTGGCACATAGCAGCTTTTCTTTGGCTTTTCCTCTGCTTTTTAAACGCATTATTATTATTATTTTTTTTTTTGCTTGCTATGACAGTTTGTTTGCAGAAAACTTGACACCTTTATTTCAGAGCCAAGCCAAAATTTAGCATTGATTTTTTTGTCTACCCAAAAAAAACAGTTGCTCGCAAATAGAACAATTACTAAAGTGAAGGTTACTGCAGATGCAACTTTTGAATACTTAAAGTTCAATAGATTTTATGCCAACCCCTTTACACAAAGTTTAGGTTTCACACAAAAACATCAATATATATTACCTTGTGGGATTGAAACTTTGTAAAGGGTGAGGTCAACGCAATGTAGATCCCCAGATATCGTGCTAAAAAGCTAAACTAAAACAAGAGCATGTAAAAGTGAGTACTGCGACTGTCTTTGCACTACCGGGAGTTAGTCTAAAGGTCATGTGGTCGGACTTAGATGGAAACAAAACAAAAACGGCAACAGCGTCATCACTTCAAAGCTGCCAAAGTTCTTCTAACAACTGAAATTCACACTAGAGCTAACTAAAAAGACTCTTCACACCTATTTATCAGCCAAATTTCTGTTAATACCTCCGTCTGACAAATGCGGTATTATTACGTTATTATAAAAGCATGGTGGTGTAGTGGTTTTTCATCCTGCCTCGTAGCGAGAAGTTCCCTGGTTTGATTCCAGGATTGGATGAGAACTTTCTTTGTTGGGTCTTATCTTCCTGTTATTTAAGCTGCATTTTAAACAATCAAAACACATGATTGAGTGAATAATGTTAGAAATAATTAATCACTACGGCTATAATTTTTATAGTTTTGAAACGACAAAAAACATGTAAACTCTAGGGACCAGGACTCCCTCAATATGCTCAATATGACTTGGAACAATAAAGTTAAAGGTGCACTATGTAGCTTTCCTGTTGGAGGGTCCACCACCTGCTTGTCTCCATGGAGATGTTAGTGCGTTGCCTAGAATAGTCCAATAGTCCGTAGTACAGCATTAGGCTTATGTAACCTCTTTTTAAAGGTCTTATATTGCACACAATTTGCTATTTTTTTTTTTTTCATTAATGCAAGGAGAGAGGGGGACAGTAAGAGGGAAGAGGGGGGCACTAGTCAGCAGAAGGGGGGGTCCGGACTCCCCTGTCCCCCCGTGATTTCCGCCTATACAAGATAGATGTCACGCAGGGTAAGGTGAACTCAAACGCAACACAAATGGAGCAGTCGAACGTTTAGAAACTACAACAGAAAGTGTCCTTTAGAAGGTAATGCAGAATGTGGAAATCAAGTGAGGAATACGTCTTATTTAATATCAAAACAGAGCAGTCAAACAACTTCAGAAAGTGTCCTTCAGAAGATAATGCAACACTGGGAATTCAACAAGGGAAACAAACTCAGCAACGGGTGACTCAAACAGGGACAAAGCAGATTCAGGATATCAGGAAAGCGAACAGGGTATTTCAGAAACCAGGCTTGAGAGTTGCTGTTGTCTGTTCAACAATCTAGCAAGAACTAACTGAAGTGAGGGAGTATATATAGACAACCCTGGGCTGATTACCAAAATGAGAGGCAGCTGCAGGGAAAACAGGGAGGTGACAAAAGAAGGACTGGAACATGGAGCTGGATTGGGGAAACAGAACTATCACAATAGATAAGTTTATGTCATGATCCCTGTCTGTCCCTCCCTGTGCCCTCTGCCCCTCCCTCACCTGCCTGTCTCTGGACCTGGGCGGAGTTCCTGGCTCCTCCTACGCGCACCTGGACTCTATCAGCGCAATCAACGCCACCTTCAGTGGAAAAGAGGAGCCAGGACTCTCCACTCGGTGCCAGATCGTCTGTTTGTTTCCCTGTTATGTTCCTGTTTGTGCTTCGTGTCGTCGTACCTGTTGAGCTACCTGCCCGTGCTCCTGTTCCTGTACCTTTCTGGACTCCCGCCTTTGACCCTGTTTCCCGTCTCCGACCCCGGAACCAGCTCAGGACCCTGCCTCCCTGCCTGCACCAGCTCTGGACTCCCGCTTCTGATCCTGTTTCCCGATACCGGTATTGCTCCATTTTGTCTCTGCACCTCTGTGTTGCCCTGGACCCCGACCTGTTCTACCGTCATTTGCCTGTTTTGTGTCACATCTTGACAATAAACACTTTAAACTTGCCCCGAGGAGTCCTGCATCCTTTGGTCCGTCTCACCTGTTCACTACGACAGATTAATACTATATTCTGCAACATTCCAGGCAGACCAATAGCATCTCAATGGTGACGAGAAGACGGTGTACCCTCTAACACAAAAGTTACACTGTAGTTCAAGTTAAAATGAATAGCTGGATGAAGTAGGAGGTGTGATAATGGAAACATAATGTGCCTATTCTTGCATTCGACAGAAAGCACAATCCCACCTGCCGCTATTCAAAGCCATGGAGGCTAATGGTCCTGGATGGAGGTGACACATTTTGTTTACATACTCACATATGGTTTTCTTTTAATGAGCAACTTTGCGCATACGGAGCGAGAAAGTGCTAAGGGAACATATTGCCATGTTTTTTAATTGCTAAAGTATAACTGTTATTAATTAATTCAACATGTGAAAGCTTAAAATAATTGCGCTGGAGATGCGGAGGTGTGATAGTACGTGACAACTTTATAACAATTGTTTCAAAAGTTGGATCATTGTTCTAACTGTGCATTTGTTTTTATAGTTAAACGCTTATATCGACAAATGAATAGACACGAGGCAGGTCATTACCGGTACTGCGGGTGATTAAAGCCACAAAAGGTTCCAGCATTTTTAAAGGTCTTCAGACTCCCTCAGTGACTCCCTCTCTGCCTGTTTTACTACATCGTTAGCAAATATTACTAATAATAGGAATAAGGCTGGATATATGACGATGCAGTGCTTTTCTAAACACTCAAATTCACTTTACCACCAAAAGTATCAAAGTACGATTTTAGTCACAGTTGTCCTGCGTAGTAGTGGAAGAGAACAAAGTACAAGTCGTAAAGTACTTTTTTAGCTATTATTAGTTTACAATTAAGTCAATTTTGCAGTGTATACTTTTTACTTTTACTTTGTTACATTTGAGAGCAGTTATTTGTACTTTCTACTCCACTACATTTTCAAACTGGACTGAAAAAGTAAAAAACTACTTTTCATGTGATTTGAGGTCCTATTTTTAGCATGTTCGTGGTAACATCCTGACTAAAGTTTTCGAGTTTAAACTTCGGCTTTGAATACACAAAATCAAATACACACATACACACATTAAATACACAAAATTCATAAGAAAACTTAAAAAATTGATTTGTATTGTTACGGTTGACCAAAATATCTATCATCACTACATCTAATCCTTGTGTGAAATACTTTTACTTTTTACTCTTTAAGTACATTTTTAAATGAGTACTTAAATACTTTTACTTAAGTAGAGTTTTTCATGTGATTTTCAATTTATCTTTGTTCTGGACTCATGGTTTATTTAAAAAAAAAACAAAAACAGAACAACAAAAGGACAGTGACAATTCAAACAGTAAACATACTTTTCCATTGAGTAACTTTTTACCTCTGTATCTGTACTTTTACTTAAGAAACAAAACTGAGTACTTCATCCACCACTGCTGGGTACTGACTGACACAAGGCTGCCAGTCTGCACCACTGGCCCCTCCTGCATCCTCTGAAATCCATTCTTTTTACCTGTAAGCCGCCATATTTGTTTAGATGCAAAAAAAAGACCATGTTTTTCTCTGATTGGTTAAGCCACCTGTCAATCACAGGAAGTACTCCACTGTGTTTTTAAACTCCATACACCTTCACCAGAATCAGGCCCTAATTTCAGCCTCTCTACTGAACTAAAAGTAAAAGGAAAAGGCAGTAGGGTTACTTTACCCTGTAAAGGCAGTTGAAAACTACCACTTCATGACATCACAAGGTGGAAGAGAGCATTCTGAGCTTTGGAGATATAGACAGACTAATAATAAAGGATTACTCAAATGTGTGTGAATGAAACAAAACACAACTCCAGATATGTTTTTGAGGAGGTAATAACATTACAACAGGCATGCCCAAACTGTGGTCCGGGGGCCAAATGCGGCCCTAATACCAATTTTTCTTGGCCCTCAAGCTTCCAGGTGAATATTAGCCAATATTACCTTAAACAGTGCTTTTTACTGTATATTTCTGAAAATCTACTTTAACAAGCCCATATCAAATATTTAATGTGTCCGACTGAGGATGTAGCACGAATAAAGTCTAATGGTTCAGTCTCACTTGTAATAATAACACAGATTTGAAGTATTCACTGTATTGGAGATGAGTCTGTGGCCCTCACTCGACCCTCAGCTTTGTCTGTGTTTTTATATGTGGCCCTTAATGAGAAAAGTTTGGACACAAGAGTCAATTTTATGTGATATAGGACCTTTAAGCTACTTCTCTGGCAACATCAGTCTTTTTCAGTTAGTTGCAGGTTTGTAATGTCTTTTGTTATTCCTTCCATCACACTCTTATCAAAACCAAGCATGAACAGCCAAATGCGTGTATGTCTTTTGAAAACAAGAGCTGCCGTCTCGAGCTATGTTATTTATTTGGTGTTAGAGGTTGGCTGACCCGGCCCGCTCACTAAATTATGTATTAATGTGTAATAGCGATTCCTCTCCATAGACCTGCTGTGCACATGGACGGGGCACTGAGGGGGCGCGGGCCTGTGTGGTGCTCTGGTGTTTATTCATCCCACAATGAGAAGCGTTTGAATTCTGCTGCTGATGGTTTGTCTGTGTTAAATATTCATCCTCTGGCCTTTCCTGTTCACGTGTTGTAGGGCTCAGAATGAATAGGAATTTAGTTAGACAGATTCAAGATGCAGCGGCAAGGATTCATGACATTTAGAGGACGGGGGCGGAGAGAGGGGTCATTTAACTCGCGGCAAGTTTAGAAATGAAAGCGAAAGTTAGACCTCAACTTTTTCAAAACAATAGAAAGTTTCATCTTGATCTGACTGGGTTGTGTTAGCAATTATATACCCCACAGAAGAGTAATACCTCCTCTTTAAACGTCCTATTGTTCACAAAGTTGACTCTTTTGAGCTTTTAGCCATGTTATAATGTTGTTACTTCATCAAAAACAGACCTGGAGTTGTGTTTTGTTTCATTCACACGTGTTTGAGTAATCCTGGTCTATTAGTCTGTCTATGTTTCCAAAGCTCAAAATGCTCTGTTCCACTTTGTGATGTCACATAGTGGTTGTTTTCAAGTTTTTTTCAAGTCACCATCTACCTTTTACCTAGATTCCCTATTAAATACCCTATTCTAGAGCTAAAATTATCAAAATGATTTTATTGAAGGCGTACCGGAGCACTTCCTGTATCACCACATGACATCACAAGGTGGGACAGAGTGTTTTGTGTTTGAGAAGAACTCAGCCTAAATATGGACGGTTTGTGTGTTAACTCCGGGCATGTTACTGATGAGGAAACAACATTATAACATAGATCAGAAAACAGCGTATTATGGGCCCTTTAATTATCGGTGATCATTTAGTTCTTTTTAAAGGGACACTATGTAACTTTTCCAGTGGAGGGTCCGCCACCTGCTTGGAGAGGCTGATGCTTTGCCTGTATGTTACGACATGAAACTGATCTAGTTCACTTATTCAGTTACACTAACATTTGTACTACACAATTTGTATGACTTTTATGAAGCTGCTACTCCCAGTTGCAAACCCGTAATACATCTTTTCTTTCATTTGACTTCTCTGATATGATGAATATAAAATTAAAATGTTAAACCACAATGTTCAGCAATATCAGCAGCAGTAAATTCAGACTAGAGCAGGATCAAACCAAGTCAAGACTAAACCGTGGACTGTGTAAAGAAGTGGACTAAGGGAATATGACATCACCCATAGCGTTCTGCTCCAGTCAAATGAAGCTCATCGAGGCTGGAGCAGTTATCGGGGCAAATTTAGAGTTAGGAATTCCGACCATGAATTTCGTAAGAACCAAACAGTGTGAGGCTGTTGAAGGTAATGCCAGTTCCCGCCTGCAGCGCTGGTTTAGCCGGGGCGGGCGCCTAGCAACGCTGTCAATCAAACCTAATGCTAACGCTAGTGGGAGCAATGTCAGGTAAAAAAGGTGATGCATTAGTCTGTTATGATCATATCTTGATTCACAATAGCCAAATGAAAACACTGGATCATGTAGCGTGGATTAATACGAACATTTTAAGACTAAAATGATGAGCCTGACAGCAGTAGTTACGAAGAAAAGGGTGACAGTTTTTCAATAGAAAGTGAATTGGAGTCAGAGTCGATGGAGCTTCAGATGTGTAAAATAAAAAATAAAAATAAGATTTACCATGCAGCTTTTCTGGTGGAGCTCCGCCACCATTGTCTCCACAGAGATGTTAGTGATATGCCCAATTAGGCATAAGGTTTATCCATCGCCATGGAGACAGGCACGCGATTACACCAGGCAAGTTTCAGGTCAGCTCTGCGGAGAGGGGAGACTACATTTTTCTCATGGTATTAAGCAAGAGAAAACATCTGTAATTGAATAAATGCAAGGTAGATAAGTTTAATGCCACATTGTGTAACATTTCAGGCAAAGCGCTAACGTCTCCATGGCGACAAGAAGGCAGTATACCCTCTAACAGAAAAATTACACTACAGTTATCATAAAAAAGCAGAATTAAACCAGGACAAATGTGAACACGATGATGACTTTGCCAGGTTCATTAACACACGTAATGTTCCAGCAAACACGTCTGCACAGGGTCAAATCAAAGTTTGTAATTTTACCCATTGTCTTCAGCCACATCTGATCTATTTTGTAATATTTAGGTGTTCCAGCGCCTTTCATTCCCGCACGTTCCCATTGGCAGGAATTTACTGAAGAGCCGTGGAATGTCGACAGGACTGAGCACGTCTTTGGTTTGGGACGGCCTCAGTAACAGACAGTGTTCTTGTCTATTTTTTTTGCTTCTTGTGCAGATTATATCATATTTAAATTGCTAAACTGCACAGAACATCAATGTGTATTTAAAGGGGCAATTTATTTCAATATTAATCCACGCTGTAGGCTGTTTGAGTAGCTACTTTTTTCCTCTATTTCTAAGCAAATCGAAAATCAAAACCTAATCCGAGCGTTCAAATCAAAAGTGAAAGACAGAATAACACATTTTATATTCCTACATGAGACGTCACTGCATTTGTGTAGTAAATGGTGTTGTTTCAAGCCAGTTCTCCACGCTACAGCCTATGTTTTGACTCCTTTCCTCTTCGAACATTCCCAGATGCTTTTTTTACTCCCTTCCCCTGACGTGATGCCGACTCAGGAGAAACATGATCCTTGGTTTTGTCTGCTCCCCTCTTCTCTGATCTCCCCTGATTTAGTTACAAAGACCCACCCCTCGGAAATCTGACCCACACTGAGATTTTCTTTCAAACACGGAGGTAATCCAGTTCACCTGCCTGCAGCACCGATAACCTCACTCTCCCCATTATGTCCGAGTGAAGCATCAGCCTGTACCACAAGCTCATTTGGGTTGCACCACTGACACCTGGATCACCTGATTTTTATTGTTATGTGGGGTCGTGCTGGTTAGCGATCGCCAGATACAGCTACAACTTTACCAAGGAAATGGATGGAGAGGTCATTTTCGTGCACAGTTAAATGAAGCACCAAAAGGGAGTCGGTTTGAGGTAACTAGCCGCAGGTAAAGGTGTTGAGAGGGAGCTAAGACGCACGTGGGCGCCATCTAGTGAAAGAAAAGAGCAAATGAAATGCAGAATTATTTTGAACTGTGGATAAACTCTGAGATACAGACTATGCATTTTAGTATTTTCAACAAATCTGAAAAAGAAGCTAGTATGGACCACTATAAGTCTTCAGAATATATTTATGTTTGTTATTTTTTGCTTAGGTCATATTTATTCATGGGCTTAAGATTCATGATTGTAATGCACTATTTTCAGGACTTTTTCCCATTTGGGTTTCAGAATGATAAAATAAATTTGGGCCTTCATATTATTTTGTTTTAAATTATTAATCACTATGGCAAAAGAACATTTTTTAACTCCTTTCTGAAACCCATGGATAATTTGCATTTAAGAATCTGCCATACAAACATGTTATTGCTTTGCTTATATCTCACACATCTCACATTAAAGTTGTCTATCTCTATGACGACATTCAGGCCAGCTTACAAGTCAGATCTATGGAATGTAGATCTCCTAGTAAGAATGCATACCACACACTTTATACACTTTTCTCAATCAGGCATTAACATTTTCTCACATTTCTCTCTGGTTTAAACACTCTCAAAGTTCATCCATATTAAAAACTTGTTCAGGCTTATATCCCCGTTCCTCGATGATGCTTTAAATGTGTTGTTCATGCATGCCTCTGCCTCACTTTTAAGTTGAAAGCATTTCTGAAATTTGTGCCCTTGGTGGCATTAAATGGGCTTGATACTGCGTGAAAAGTGCTCATAAAGGCCTGACTCCACATCATCCTGCTCCTCGCTGTCATGAATGTCATCGCTGTCAGCAAAGGCGTCAGCACTTCAGAGTCACTGATGGACATTTATGTCTACAGTTTAGCCAATCTGACGCAGAACACACATCTGTACTGTACAGGGAGACACGGAGGAGACTGATGGACAATGGTCTACAGTCCCTCAGCCAATCAGGACGCAGAACACAATGGTCTACTGTCCCTTAGCCAATCAGGACACAGAACACAATGCGTGTTCATAAGCTGTAAAATAGCATGCAAAATTGCTCTAAAAAATCTGTGAAACAGCGAGACCGTGAAAGGTGGACCACGATATAGCGAGGGACAACTGTATTGCGATTTAAAATGTTAATATTACAACATAATGCTCCGTGACTGTCATGGATCACATGTGCCAAACTCAAGGCCCGCGGGCCAAATGTGGCCCTCGACCGGGTAAATGAAAACGTATGATGGTCTTAAAATGTCATTTCATCAGGAGATACGCAGTTACACAGTCATATTTTTACACCTAGGCAAACACAATATTTGTAACTTGAATAAGTTATAAATACAGAAACAGTTCATTAACAAGTTTTTGCTGATGTGGCCCTCGGTGAAAATGTGTTTGAGGCCCCTGTCATAGATTATAAGTATTTAACAGACACTAGTACAATAGGTCTTCTTTAAAGTATATTTTAGCTATCAAAAAACCCACTACTTTATTAAACATGTGGCGGATGTTTAGTGTCATACTGTGGAACATTCCAAACAAAGCCGTACCATCTCCATGGAGACAAACACTCCGAATTTACATATAGTGCTCCTTTGAAATGATAGAGAACTTGCTATATTCTTTTTACATCAACCTCGAGCCGTCCACTCTATTCAAACTGTGCATTTTAAATTGGACTTCTAACTCCCAGTACCTATTATCTGCTGTAGAAATGACCACACAAATCACTGTATCCCGCTGAAGTACCCAAATAAAGTTGGGAAAAGTACTTATTTAACCCGGCTGCGCTTAATATTAGGATTCCTGTAGCTGTCTGAAGTCCAGTCATAACAGTTATTTGAACAGTGTTGAAATTCACAGAGTGTCCGGAAGTATGCACCCGGGGAGATTTGAAATGAGCAGTCTACATTGGCGCTTTAATAGCTTTGCACTATTTCTTCCATTTTCTGACATCTCATTTAGTTTTGCTCTTTTACTCCCCCTTACAGCCACTTGACACGGGCTACGAGGACATTGTGAACTTAACCGCCGCTGTTTTGCATAGGACCCAGACTGACTTTTCTAATTATGGTTAGCAACCTGGTGGGGTCAAAGGTCAAGTTTGGACAATCTGTCACATTCCTCAAGTTGTGTAATGAAGTGTGTGAGTATATACCAATTGAGCGTAACATTATTACCCCCCAAATGTGCAGGTGAAGTGAATAACTCAAGGTAGATGTGCTACAAATAAGAAAAAAAAAGTGTTGTCCAAGAAAATAAGAACGCTGATGAACTGGGAGATGGAACTGGAGTGATGTACAGTATGTGCGCCATGTTGGTTCACCTGTGTAGCTTGAATTTCTGAATAATGTATCTTTCTGTTCAAGTCATTGGTCCATTTCTGTTATTAAAGCCCCACCGCCTCTTGGGGCCTTCACCTTCCAGACATCCACACACCCCTGTTTTCAGATCGGCGTGATTGACAGGCGGATTAGCCAATCAGAGACAGTCATGGTCCGTCCATATCAAAAAAAATAAAGAACAAAAATGTCACATGGGTTTGTAAAACATTGTGGATTTCTGCAGAATCAATGAGCAAAGCACTAAACTCTGTTAATCTGAGGTGAGATTAATTTATTTGTAAATCATAGGTGACCAATGAACTCCTACATTTCACATGTGTCACTGAAAAAAAACAAATCTGATTGGACGATCACGTTTAGCTGGGCTTGAGACGTGATAAAGGATGTGGAGACCAGACTGATATTAATCTCTTTAAAAACATAGACAGGATT
Organism: Periophthalmus modestus; assembly: GCA_019594935.1. Lineage (NCBI taxonomy): Eukaryota > Metazoa > Chordata > Actinopteri > Gobiiformes > Gobiidae > Periophthalmus > Periophthalmus modestus. Next base: position 27,743,098 of record JAIEZT010000084.1, read on the forward strand.
TGCCAGGCAACCACCACCTGCCTATCTCCATGGAAATGTTGTTCTTTTGACTATAATATTCCACAATATGGCATTAAACTCAAATGTTCCAAGGTATAGCGTTAACTTTTTGTTTCCATGGAGTCTTACAGGTGATGTGCCGCCTCCAGAAAGTTGTATAATGTTGTCATTTTAGATCAATATTGCAGTTTACAATGAACAAAATGCAAAAAGATGATCCACATGTGTTATCTTTAAACTTATTTTAACATATGTCTTTGCTGAAGATAATGCATTGCTTCAACACATATTTAGATACATTTTCTCCAGATCTTATTCATTTCTCTTCACTTCTTCATTCTATCTTTCCCTCACCACAGTAGCAGAACAATTAGCCTCCTCCTCTTCACCTCCATTACTTTACAGTAGCCCTTGAAATATCTGACTCTCTTCATCCATAATTAATATTTACGTCTTCGGTCCAATCGCCAGTAACATATTCAAGAAACTATCGATTTCACTCCTTGCATTCGTCTCAACCTGTTTTAGCCTCTCTCTGTTTAAATAATGCTATACGTTTTTGCACATTACCCCCTGGTTGCAAGTGCCCCAGACCCACTTTATAACACTGCCGCTTATTTTTGGACAAATGTTCCCAAACCAGATTTCGTGGAAAGATACAAATGCGTTCTGCAGCTTTCTCCATCCCAATAAAACCAGAGGCGAGCTGTGTTAAGGTATTTTCTGTTGCCGCGGGAGACACACGAGAAGGAATGCTGGCAATATTATTTGTGAAACCAGGTTGACGTTATTGCAGCTTTATGTGCCATGGGAAATCATTGTGTCCTAGGCTGCAACAAATGATTATTGAGGGCTAATAGTGTGCAATGTTTAATATAGGGGAAAGAGAAGTGAGAATCAGTCATAGGGCCTAAGGGAGGGAATTAGAGCAGAGGGGGAGTGTGCATCCCACCTGCCTCTGCGCCTGTAATGACACTCGGCCTGGCAGACTGCAGCGGAGGGCGCATGTGTGGATCTGGTGTTTACGAAAGCCAGTGAATGCAGCAAATATTGACCTGTGAAAGCTGAAGCCGTACCCAAAGCAATATTTCAATTTACTGCACTTTTCCATATGTTTGACTCAAGGTTTCGTTCCTGTGCTACATCCCTGAAGATACTGCACGGATAAAGTCATGGATACAATAATACAACTCAGCAAAGTATACTGCTACATCTACTCTATCTACATGCAGTTTATATGCAAAGTCATAATACTAATTTTGTGTAACTATATTCTCATGATCGTGGCTGGATGCAAAGTTGTACTGTTTAAACCGCACTGATTGCCCCAAGTCTGTGCGTTTGTGACTTATCCATGCATTTTGTCTGCAGCAGGTTAGACTACTGTAACGGCCTGTTCACTGGCCTCTCCGGACGAGCGTTAAGACAGCTGCAGTGGATCCAGAACGCTGCTGCTCTGACTCTGGGTCCCCAACTAGAACCAGGAAGTACGAGCATATAAGTCCTGTGCTCAGGTCTCTGCACTGAGAAGAGACTTTAAAGCAGCTCTGCTTGTCTACAAGTTTCTCTATGGCCTAGCACCAAAGTACATCTCCGACATGTTAGAGCCATATGAACCATCTCACACTCTGAGGACTTCAGGGACCGGCCTCCTGCTGGTGCCCAGAGACAGGACTAAACATGGGGAATCAGAGTTTCAGTTTTATGCAGCTAAAACCTGGAAAAAAGGCCTTTAAATCCAGGCTCAAAACGGTTCTGTTTAGCTGAGCATGTGACTGAAAGGTTTTTATTCTGCACACTTCTCTTTTGATGTTAATTTCATGATGATTAGATTTGTTTGTACTTTGATTTTAATGTCTTTTTTATTCTGTAAAGCACTTTTAATTACTTTGTGTATGAATTGCGCTACACAGATAAGCTTGCCTTGCCTGTATGTGCCCAAGAATAATGATGCCAGGATCTGGAAGGGTCTTATCAGAATATATTTGATCATGCTCTCTGTGGTGTGATTTTTCCATCTCTAATCAGTCATTATTCAATGTAAAGTTTTAATCCTCTGGTGCATGTTTATTATATATTGCAACTTTTCTAAGTATTCAAAATATAGCACTCTGATGGGATATGTCTCATTATGTATTTTAATGCAGGTATTCAGTATTCTCTAACTAAATACATGTTGAATATTCTTCCCAACATTGTCTGCATGTAAAGTAGTTTACTGTCCCTGCATAAGAAAATGTGTCTTCTGCTGTGGACCCATGCTTTAATGCTACTGAAATGGGGACCGTAGGACGTCACATAAAGCGACCCATCTCCAGATCAGCCTATTGTGCATATTTGACGTCACTATATCGTATCATATTTGTGAGTTTATTGAATTCTGTGTGGTCCGTGATGTTAGATGTCCTCTGGCAGCTCTGAGCAGGTCCCTCTCCCGCTGACCTTATGTGAGCTGTGGGTGGTGGAGGTGAGGGGAGGTGGGTGTGATAGGGTGAGGTATGGTGTGTGGTGGTCTCTGGAGGCCCCTGTGTGCTTATCACAAAGTGGAGGCAAACTGTTCTCGTTCTCCTTCACTCAAGGACGCTGAGGCCTCTGCAGTAACATATGGACGTCAATATATTAACATAAAACAATGGGGACAGACTAATGCAGAGTCTTTGTGCTGTGCTGCTGCTGTCTGTTTTGCATTCTTGATAGCTGAAAATATAGTTTAAGTAAGGATTTATATAGTCATTTTGAAGAGGTCATTTGATAAAACAGATATCTCAGTTCTTGTTGATCACATCTTCTCCACATATTATTAATAGCGGAGGACTGGCTCAAGAACCAATGGAATAATATTTTTATTGCACTAAAAGAGATTTGGCACATAATTAACCCCAGCTTTTCCCTTTAAATGTATTTTAGTTTTATTAAGCCCAACAGTCGTCTCGCAGTCTGACAGGTGTGATTGACAGGTGGATTAGCCAATCAGGAACACGCATGGTCTATCCATTCAAACCAAATGAAAAAAAATATCACGGGGGCCTGAAGAACATTGCGAATGTCTGCAGAATCAATGAGTGAAGAACTAAATTCAGTAATTTGGAGGTGAGAGAAATGAGACTTTATTAAAAATGGTGGTCTCTGTATAAGAAAAACACAGAGACATCACTCTGGATTTGCCAGACAGGTCTCGCAGGGCTTAACAAAATTGTTCTTAACAGAAAGTTTGAAAATCAATCAGTCAATAACAGACACTGGTCATAACCAACGTTGCCTGGAACAAACAAATGGATTTTCCCAGAGCGTCCTCAGAAAAAAATAACATAAAATCAAAAAAAAAAAAAAAAACAGGTATTACTAATCATATCTATCTATAGAAGTAATATAGTGTCATGTTTTGAGCGTGTTCCTCCCCAGGCCTTCTCTCTCTTTCTGTCTCTTTCTCTCTGTCTCTTCCCCTCTCTCTCTATGTCTCTTTCTATCTCTCTCTCTTTCTCTATCTGTCTGTCTCTTTCTGTCTCTTCCTGTATCTCTCTTTGACTCTCTCTCTCTCTCTCTCTCTTTCTCTCTGTCTGTCTGTCTCTCTTTTTGTCTCTGTCTGTCTCTCTCTCTCTGTCTCTCTCTGTCTCACTCTGTCTCTGTCTGTCTCTGTCTGTCTCTGTCTGTCTCTGTCTGTCTGTCTCTGTCTTTCTGTCTTTCTCTGTCTCTTTCTGTCTGTGTGTCTCTGTCTGTTCCTGTCTCTCTTTCTGTATCTGTCTCTCTCTGTCTCTCTGTCTGTCTGTCTGTCTCTCTCTGTCTGTCTCTTTCTGTCTCTCTTTGTGTCTCTCTTTGTGTCTCTCTTTGTCTGTCTCTCTGTCTCTGTCTCTCTTTCTGTCTCTGTCTGTCTGTCTCTCTGTCTGTCTGTCTTTCTCTCCGTCTGTCTCTCTGTCTCTCTTTCTCTCTGTCTGTCTCTCTCTCTGTCTGTCTGTCTCTCTGTCTGTCTCTCTTTCTCTCTGTCTGTCTGTCTCTCTCTCTGTCTGTCTTTCTCTCTGTCTGTCTCTCTCTCTGTCTCTCTTTCTCTCCGTCTGTCTCTCTGTGCAGACACAAACAGCCGATGAGCTCAGAGCAGTGATTCAGTCAGAAGGTCAGGTGGAATTGATTCCTTGATTGATTGTTTCCTCCTTCCTGCCCTTATGTACAACTCAGAGTGACAGTTTAGGTTTGGGAACATTGCATTTTGTTTATTTACTTTTTAAATTGGTGATTCTCAGAGTTTCCCAAACCAGTCACATATAGCGGTTTTGCATCGTTTTAAACCAGATGCCCTTTCTTTTACACCACCTGCCACTGCAGCTGAAGAGGACACGACGTCTCACCATTTGTTTTATTGTTATTTTGCACAGTGGGAATGAGACAGAGTATGCAATATGGTGTTTTTATTTCTCGAATTAGAAGTAGATTTGGTACAACCTTATAATAACTACACCTTAATTAGCCTAAATAAAGCATGAACAGAGACACAGTTGGGAATTAGGTTTTTCTGTTACAACACTGCAACCTGTTTTTACTGCTTTATATGAACTATATACACTTTTTTTTGTTTTTTTTGTTGGGCGCTCATGAAAAAGAGAGTCTCATCGGGTCTCTCTGTATAAGATAAATAAATAAATACATACATAATTAAATAATAATAAATACATACATCTCCCCAATGGACAAAAGCATTTCTTAGCTTAACGTGAAGGTAAAGGTGAACAACAACCCATTCTATTATTCCAACATGCATTTTTTATATTTGAACTGTAGCCTTCTTATTGCTCCTGTGCTTGTACTTTACTATTACAACACTGCATTTCCTCATTGGATGATTCAATGTTTTCTTATCTTTGCTTGAACAGGTGAACAGCATTCAGTTTTTATCAATACGTATATGTCCCCAAAGCGTTTCATATTGCTTATTTTTTCCTTTATTTATTTCCCTCATAGCGTCGGGCTGCAGTTTCCAGTTGAAGCTCACCGAGGGTAGCGGTTATAGGGGGGTGAATTTGGAGCCGAGTTCCATATTTGGCATTCCAACCGTATCATAGCAACCAAAGAGCCAATCTGGAGCGAGGACGTCCTTGTTGAAGCTAATGCCGGTAACCGCACCACTGGTTTAGCAAAGAGCGAGCGCTTAGCAACACTGTCAATCAAACCTGTTGCTAACGCTAGTGGAAGCGACCTTGGGGAAAGAAGGTGCTTGACTCGATTTACGGACACAATATCGAAATAATACCAGGATCGTATAGAAAGGGTTAATATGAATATTTTAAGACCAAAACGACAAGCCTGGCAGCAGCAGTTATAGAGAAAGGGGCGACGTTTTTTCAATGTAAAGTGAATTGGAGCCAGAGTCGAAGATGCTGGAAGCGCACCCATGCTCACTTCATATTTGGAACGAGATGGCTAGCAGGTTAGCTATGTTAATTTATATATATACAGTCTATGTTCTGAACTGTCACTTCAACTGCAGTGAGAGAGTTCAGAGAAAACAAGGGGAGCCCGCAGATACACACTCGATTAAACTCCATTACTTCAACGAGACAAGGTCCTGCAGCTCTGTTCCGTCTCCTAATGAATCATTGCTGCAGTAAGCACACATTTGGATAATGAGAGTCAACTGTTTAGACTTAAAGAGCAGCTACAACACAATCCCTTTGCCCTTGGTATGAAACATTTCTTCAGCTTGTGTTGGACAAATCATTAGGAGAATCCACTTTACAATGCACACTGAAGCATGGCCATGTTTCAAGCATAAGAGATTCTAACAGACCCAGGCAAATCAATGCGGTACAATGAATAGTCTATTGAAGAAATACATGTTGGTGCTTAGAGATACACTATACACTGAAGAGAAGATGGAGAGGATGAGAAGGCTGATAGTTCTGCTGCTGCGGTGATGTGTTCCGGCCACAGACTTCCAAATACGAAATGCTGGGGCTTCAATTCACTGTACAATGAAAAAATTGTCACCCCTCAATTTGGTCCTAAAATGTTCGTATTATCCCGTTCTACATGATCCTGTGGTTTTATGTCACTATTGCTAAACCAGCAGGTGGAAAGGGATGCTACCTTCAACAATCTTGCTCTAGATTGGCTCTTTGGTTGCTAGGATACTCGTAGTAGAAGTTCCAAGTATGTAACACACAGCCTTGATGCGCTTCATATAACTGGAGCCGAACGCTAATGGTGACGTCACATACAGTTAGTCAACTTATTTATCCAGTCTATGGCTCTGGCTCAAATAGCAGTATAACGGAGGGGAGAGAGAGTGTATTTATAAGAATGACTTGAGCTGATTGGTTGTGATCTTGGGAGCTGTGTTGCCATTGTCAGTGAACAAAATTCACAAACTAGGAACTTGTTTGGTGTTATGGTGCAACATAAAAGAATAATAATGGTAAATACATAAACTATGATAAAATAAAAATAAGGGCATATATTAAAATAAGGGGAATAAAAATAGCCTTTGAAATATAAATAGAAAATATACAGTATGGGAAGAACAACAGTGGAAAAGCTGTCAGTGCAGAGGTCGCAGTCTGTGATTGGCTGATAAGACTCCCTCCCTCGTCCCGTGTGAGATCGACTAGTGGCCGCTCCATAGGTACCGGGGACTTCGGCCAGAAAGAATTCTCCCATAGAGCTCAATGCATCTTTTGGGAATTCAAACTGCCTGTGTTCAGCATCCAGATCTTTCACAAGGGATTCTTGTAGACATTCTTCTGTGTTTTCACAACATGAACTTCTTATGTTTTTTAAATCCTACAAGTTAGCTTTGTAAGATTTAGCCTAGCCCTGCTGTAGCAACGGATCCTGCGGTGCACGTTTCTGTCTTTACACGGTGGGCGACGCTAGGACCAGCATTCAGGAAATAATGTGGAAGACTTTTTTTGGGGGGAGGGAACATGAGTTGCCTGGACTGGGAGGAGGACCACTGGGAGGATGACCCAGGGGCACGGTCTCTCAGCTGGCCTGGGAACACCTTGAGGTCCCCACGGGGAGCTGAAGGACATGTCTGGGGTGAGCAAAGTCTGGGAGTCCCCGCTTAGACTACTGCCCTGCAACCCGGCCCCGAATAAGCAGAAGAAAATGGATGGATGGGCTTGGGTAGGACAAGATAAAAAGATAACGCCAAGAACTGAATGCCACAATCAAGCAATAATCAATTCACTTCAATACAGCAATGCTCCATCTAGGTTGTCATGATGGCCTGGCTCAAGATCTGGAGATGGGTCCCTGGACGCTGTTTGCACGGTCGCCTCTCTCATCTCTGACTGCGAGCTGAAAGATGGTCCAACAAACAAAAACAACTTTCCATACATGAACAATTTAGTCTGCTTTAAAAATGCACTACGTAACTTTTCTGAAGGTGGGATCTGACATATGCTCGTCTCCATGGACATATAATCTATCCTGTCTGTCTTCTCTTTTATCAATTACAGGTGTTTTTTTTTAACTCCTAGCAATCTTGCTCTTTTACAACGAGTGGCGTCGCCTCTCCAGAGATCTGACCTTTTAACCTGACCCGGTGGCGTTATCATATATCGCTCGTATATCTCGATGAAAATACAAAAGCAGGTACAGAACCTCCACCAAAAAACGCAGTTACGCAGTGCCCCTTAGCATAATGTTTTTTTTCCTAACTTGTTAATGCCCCAGCAAACCCGCGTTCAGTCTGGTTTGTGTGTGGGCGCAGTGTATTCTCATCACGCTGACAATATCCCCACATCCTGACAACTGTTCTTCTTCATCTTAATACCTCATCAAGCTTTGACAGCCACTGTGAATAGGGCCTTGTATTTTGACAGCACTGACAGACGCGTTGTTTATATGGTGAAGCGTTCAAAGACACCTATTTTAACAGTGCAACTCCAACTCATAGTGGCCTTTTGAAATGTGCTTCTGAAATTACCAAACATATAAACATGGTATGTAAGTACGGTCAAATTGTCGTCTTTCAAATAGCAAGAAAATTGATTTGTGTGTGCAATATGGGGTGTTTTGATGGAAAAGTGGAAAAAAATGCAAGTCTCATTGGGGCGATGTAGTACTTATCTGTATCCGTCCCTTTTCCCCATCGAATTAAGGGACATATTTGAAAGTCACGCGCTTGGGGCCGTAGGTGGAGGTGAGTGGAGGCTGTGAAACAGGCGGTTTGTATAAGCGCTTTCACAGTCCCAGAGGAAATCCACTCTGGATTCACCTTGCTTAGCAGAGAGGAGAGGTGCATGATGGGTAGACAGTGGAGTAGAGGGGACACTTGGCTAAAGGTGGGTGGTAATAACTGACTGTTACGTTTATTTAAAGGTGCACTATGCAACTTTTCTGGTGGAGTGTCTGCAGCCAGCTTAAGTGGAGTGTTGTGGCTTTGCCTGGAATGTTTCACACTATGGGATTAAATGAATCAAGCTTGCATCAATTCAGTTATGACAGGAGGTTATAGTGGCTCAGTTTGTAGGACGTTTGTCCAATGATGTGAAGGTTGGCATTTCGAATCCTGTTCTCGACATAAACATCATTAGTTACCCACAGGTTGGCGGTAGGATTCAAGCTCCGACAGATGAATGATGCCATTGTGTCTTTGGGCAAGACACTTAACACACCCCTTGTGTCTGTGTGAGGGGTTCCCTTGAACATAGAAATGTGTGATATAAAATGTGACCATTTACCAATTATATTTTTTCATTGCTGCAAAATACCTCAACAACATGCATTCTTAGGTCGTTTTCACACACAGAAGAAAGGAGTGGGATTAAACAAGTGTACACTTCTTCCCACATCCCTTTTGAGAAGGTTCAATTTTTTTTTTGGATGATATTTAATTTTATGGATTGTAATGGATTTGTACTTACATGCTTTATGAACATACTCAATAAAATTAATTTCATTTCACACACATTAGTGCCTCTGTGGAGTGACTCCAGTCCGCACTACATTTAGTTCTGTACTTTCTGTTTACTTCACACACCCCGAGCATCATTCAGCCCAAACACCATGAACCACACGAGAGTCCATCAGCTGATCACCAAACTTATTTCTATGACAACAAGCTTCAAGGGACAGAGCCCCATGAATACACATGCACATGCTCACTTCCCCTATACATGGTGCACTTTCCTTTCACCTAAATACACCTTAAGGACTGTACGCTGAGGAGGCGTGGTGACGGAGGAGGAAAAAGCTTTTGAAAGGACACACAGACAAACCCAGGCTCACCTGCACAGGTGAGCCTGGGTTTGTCTGGCAGGAGGAGACTAGTCTCCTTCTGGAGACTCATATTAAGGTGACGTGTCAAACAGCAGTTCTGCAGCGCTCATTCAGAGAAGTGATCCCAGAGCTTTTTTGTAGTAGTAATTCCAAGCCCTTTTACTGTTATCCCGGACTGCATTGCCCCAAGGTCACACCACACTCGCTTTGCTCCAGTGTGTGAGTGGAGCCGCTCTGAGACCTCCAGTTTCAGGTGAACTGATCTCGAAGCGAATGCTCTTTTACGCCTTTCCACAGATCCGGCATGTAACTAGGCCTGATGTCATGGCCTGCTTGTGTCCATGAAGACAGATAAGTTTAATTCAATACTGTGGAACACTCCAGGAGACACGTAGGTGGTGGACCCTACACCAGAAAAAGTTAGTGCACTTCTTGCAACATAAATAATCCTCATTTGAGCACAAATTGTGACCACTTGTTTGGTTTTGTATGTATTTGTGACGAGTTGAACAGATCCAAAAGATTCAGATCCAACAAAAGAGCCGAAAGTCCCATCACTACAAACCACCCATTGTGATGTGTTGGTGTTTTCTGGGTATCTTGCACTTGTTCTTTTTTTAATACCATTTTAGAGTCACACTTACTTTACTTGAATAATTTAGCTAGTCTCCCCTTTCCCGGTTGCTGGCCCTTACCCCCCCTCTCGCCCACATCTACAGTGTCTGTGTGGAATGATAATGCAGCTGTAATGATTCTGAGGGATGTCTTCATAAATGCCTGCTCTCCGGGGAGGCTGTGGGCCCTTGTGTAGCAGAGTGCTGTTTTTAAACCATGAATAAATGCATGTGTGGCTCTGCTCGCGTCTTCTGCAACCCTGCTTTCTCATCTGGTATGCAGCCTCTTCCACAGCCGTCCCCAGACACACAAGTTTGTAAACATGAATAATAATTAGGCCCGGGGCAGGTGGACAGCCAGGTAGGTGATCTGCATTTGGACTCCACAGGCCATCGTCTTTGTGCTGCCCGTGTTTGGGTGGGCGGCATTAGCATTTTGTTTGCAGAGACGCGGCAAACGTTTGATCTCTTATCTGGGCAAACACTATAGATCTGATGCCTAATTGCGTTTAAGGGAGATTAGGCTGATTTAATGGGAAGGGCGAAGAGAGGGGAGACGGGAGGGGCTTGAGCGGTTTGGTTTGAACCCGAGTAACGCGTGTTCTAATGTGGAGTGAATTAGATATTTCTTGAAAGTGGTTTCAGGATTGTGTGGATTTATGGGCACTTTACTCTAGCTTCAGACTCCTGTTTTATTTATTCATACTTTTATTCATTTAGTCCATCTATCTTTTCATTCAGTGTCCAGTTTAGGTTTTAAACATTTATGTAGCACGTGCAGGCTGGTAGATTCAGCGTTTGCAGTAATGTGGTTATAGAATTCAAGATCTATGAAGTCCAAAGATTTTTAGGACACTCAAAGCTCACTCTGTTGTAGCCACAGCTGCCCTGGGGCTGATGGGCAACCTGCATCTGACCGCCACCAATCACACACCACATTTACACAAGCAAATATGGATCCTGATTTATTTTTTTGTGTATTTGTGTGAAATTTGTCTTGCTCCTGTACAGAGATAGTAACAAAGTAAAAGTAGTAAAGTAGTAAACTGTACTTATGTATACATTTTAGGCATCTGTACTTTATTTAAGTTGATTTTAGACAAGATACTTTTTACTTTTACTTCAATACATCTGAGAGCAGGTATCTGTACTTTATACTCCACCACATTTTTGAACAGGACTGAAAAATGAAAGTTTGTTTATTATTGTTTGAGACCTGCTGAAAAGCTCCAGGGGTTTTATTTTTAGCTTGTTCATAGTTTGAGCAAACAAAAATATAAAAAAAAAAATGATTCAGTCAGTTTCTGTTGAACAAAATTCAGCACAAATCTTCAAAATCAAAATCACTACATTTGAAGCTTTATAAGAATCAAAATCTGCACAAAATACTTTTTCTTTTTACCCTTTAAGTCAGAGGTGCCCAAACTTTTTTTTTTTATCAAGGGCCACATCTTAAAACATATTCGAAGCAGAGGGCCACAGACCGGTGATCAATACAGTGCGGTGCTTTACACACAGTTTGACAGAGCCGCTGTTTATTAATAAGACTTGAAACACATTCATTTTAGGTCTGTATCACACTGCAATGTGATATTTGAGGTTTAGTGGTAGAAATAGTTCAATTTGCTGTTAAAAGTACTGCTTATGATCAATTGGGCCGGTTCAGCAGGAGGCCTGAGGACCAATAAAAACTGGTCTGAGGGCCGCATTTAGCCCCCGGGCCATAGTTTGGACACCCTTGCTTGAAGTACTTTTTTAAACGGCTACTTACTTTTTCATGTGGTACTTTTACTTTTGTAGTTTTTTTGCTCCAGTATCTGTACTTAATAACTAAATTGAGTACTTCTTCCACCATTGTCGTATAAGCAGCTTTTAAGGAAAAAAAAACTTATCTGTGTACTGTCTGCATATAGTTATAAAGCAGTTTATTGTCCAAGTCTTGAGAATGGTAGTTGCGGTTAGCTTTACGGTGACGGCAAAACTCCAGTCTGGCCTCTGAAAGTTGTGAAAAGTGCTTATAAACTCATCACTGTGAATAATTAGGATGACCCTGATGCATTAGGTAAGTGAGGAATAACTTTGGACCACTGCAACGATCTGGCCTACAGTTTGATGATTTGATCCCAGCTTCCACAAACGAACACCTTAGGCAAGACACTTAACACAGGTGTACTCAGCGCTATAACGGCTAGCCTCCATGAGCCTCATTTGACTGGAGCTAAACACTATGGGTGACGTCAAACTCCCTTAGTCCACTTCTTTACACAGTCTATGTCTGGCACTGACACAAGGGCTAAATGAAACTGAAGACCTCTGATGCCACAGATTGGCACAGAACGCTGATGAGTAAAACACCGCAGTAATCAAGGACACCAGGAAGAGTAGCTATCAGTAGTGACAGACAGCTAATGTTGAGCTAAACAAACAACCAGCAAACCACAAACTTTCATTATAGTGTGTTTGGAAAGAGTTTGACCTTCATGTGACATCAAACTACAAGATAACTCATTTCTTTTACTATTCTGCACCCACAGCTCCCCCTGGCACCAACAACAGCCAATGTGGATTTGACAAGTTCCCCTTATTGGGCCGGCCCACTTTCATAGATAGTCCCATAAGACTTTAATCCAGGGGCAGTGACAGACCCCAGTCAATAGGGTAAAGACAAGAAGATGCCTGGAGAGTGCCTTTGTCCACAGGCTGGGTTCAAAACATGCTCTGAATGTTAAACGGGGGATCACGGTTCCTCTACAGGGACCGGTAATGTGAGTGAAGCTAGAGCTAGATTGGCGGCTGCTTTGGTTAATCTCGTTTTGAATCAAAAGTGGCCATTAGACTGGAGCAAGATTATGAGTTTGATGTATAATAGACACACACAAGCCATAAGACGGTTAGATCCTAGCTTTGACAAGTGCATATCGTTGTTGTGTCACTGGGCAAGACACTAACCGCACATTATTATTATTATAAACCAAGGAAGCATTGCAACAAAAGTGTAAAGTATGTCTATAATCGTACATGGACTTTTCCACCTTCAAGGCAGACCTTAAAGCGCTTTACATCAAGGAACCGCTCACCCATTCACACGCACATTCATACACCAGCATACGCAGACGCTGGGGGTAACGCGAGTTAAGTGTCTTGCTCAAGAACGCAACGGCAGCATTCAACTGTGGGAGCTGGAATTCGAATCGGGTCTCAGAGGACAAACACTCTTGAGTAGACAAACTGAACTGAGGAAAATATCTCACCTTCTGGCCAATGCGCTGATGGTGAGGAAGAGGAAGAGATGGAAAGGCTGAGGAGGCTGGTGATTCTACTGCTGCGGTGCATATGAAGAGCTTGAGTTGAGAGGCTGATTGATAAGTGACTGGAGGTGTGAGAACTGAAAAGTTTGAATCAAGATTTTGGTACAGTTAAGACAAATGTATTACCACTTGAGTCTAGTATTAATATGCCTTGACTGTAGTATGATAATAAAAATACTACCACAATTTTAGGACAGCTGACGCAAACATTATGCAGTGGTCCCTTGCTATATCGTGGTTCACCTTTTGCGGTCTCGCTGTTTCATGGATTTTTTTGGTGCAATTTTATATGCTGTTTTATAGGGTATGAAAGTGGATTGTGTTCTGTGTCCTGACTGGCTAAGGGACTGGAGACCAACTGTAGTCAATCAATCTCCTCCGTGCCGTGACACTACTGCGGAGCGGCGCCAGGACAAAGAGGCAGGGTCAGAGGAACTGTGAGATACACGTGAGTCACTATTAATGAATTAAACCAGAGAAAAATTTGAGAAAATGTTAATGCCTGTCTGAGAAAAGTGTATAAAGTGTGTGGTGAGGGGTTTTACAGCCTTAAAACATATATAGTAATTGTAAAAAAATAAAGCTGACTACTTTGCGGATTTTGCCTATTGTGGGTTATTTTTAACGTAACCCCCACAATAAATGAGGAACCACTGTACTTTAAAAACTGCATTGACAGTACAGTATTAAAGGGCCCATATTACGCTATTTTCTAATGTTATAATGTTGTTTCCTCATCACGAACACACCTGGAGTTGTGTTTTGTTTCATTCGCACATGTTTAACTCACAAACCCTGCATATTTAGGCTGAGTTCTTCTCCCAAACCGAAAACACTCTGTTCCACCTTGTGATGTCACATGTTAATACAGGAAATGCTTCACTGTGTTTTTAAACTCCATACACTTTCACTAGAGTCATGTGGATGATTTTAACCTTGGAATTGCCAATCACTACTAAATACAAGCAAAAACGTAGCTGTTAACTTGAAAACCACCACTTCATGACATCACAAGGTGGAACAGAGCATTTTGAGCTTTGGAGATTTAAACAGACTAATAATAAAGGGTTACTCAAACATGTGTGAATGAAACAAAACACAACTCCGGGTATGTTTTTGATGATGTAACAACATTATAACATGGCTTAAAGCTCACAAGAGTCATTTATGTGTAATATATTGCCATTACTATTCAAATGCAATCAATTTAAAACAGAGGATACAAAGTTCCCCTCTCTTTGTAGTCGTTGTATGAAAACTCCTGTATTGACTGAAAGTGTCACATGTGCTTGGACCCGGGGCCGCGTGCTGCTCATTGTTTAAACATAAAGCACACTCCCATCGACTCCCTCTTATCTTTATCAGGATGTCAATAGTCATTATTGCTTATCTTGTCTTGATTATCCTCCAGCTGTAAAATCAATGGGGCATAAGCCAATCCCGTTCTGCAGGTCAGGAGTTCACACTGTGCCATGATTCATTACACTGTCATCTTCATGGAAACGCCAAAAAAAAAGACTCTTGTGAGCTTTAAGCCATGTTATAATGCTGTTACCTCCTCAAAAACATACCTGGAGTTGTGTTTTATTATTAGTTTAGTTGCTAGTTTTAGTTTAGTGCTCTGTTCCACTTTGTGATGTCATGCAGCGGTAGTTTTAAAGTTAACAGCTACGTTTTACCTTTTGTTCAGTAGAGATTGGCAATTCCAGACCTGAAATCATGAAAAATTATTCTAGTGAAGGTGTATGGAGTTTAAAATGACAGTGGAGCACTTCCTGTATTACCATATGACATCATAAGGTGGAACAGAGTGTTGAGTCTTGATGAGCTTCATTTGACTGGAGCCGATCGCTATGGGAAACGTCCACTTCTTTGGATACCACAGGTCAAAAATGAATCTAACGCAAAGGACAAATTTCCGTGGAAGTACCTCGTCAATGTCAAAACCAATCCTGACGTCGCAGGTTTAAGCTAACACGCCCTCTTCTGTTTTATACGGTCTTACGTGCAAGAAGTAACTGCCGCTTTCTCCGGTCTCTTGAGGTTATTGCACAATAAGCCTCCAAACCGCTTCATCTTCTGTGTCTGATTACATGATCAAACACAAGAGTGACAAAAGCCCTCCAGCGACACAACACTGACTCACTAATAATCCTCTTATTTCCCACAGAAAATCCAGTTTGATCAGCCCATTGTGGTGGACAGGTGCTCCTCCTTGACTCCATCTGATAGAAACTACACCAACATCTGAAACAACTGGAGCTTAGAGGAGATCGGGCTAAGAAACAAAGCCATAAGCTACATTGTTTTGTAACCCTAAGCCTAACCCTGATCAGACGGAAAATACACATCAATGTCTTTATACAGTTGAAAAAAAAAAAAAAGAAAAGCATAGCGCACTCAGATGGTCAATGTCCACAACCTTTTATTTTTATTTTATGATTATATTTCAGCAAAAAGACTTTATCAGATCTTTTTTCTTTCTTTCTTTCAACAACAATAAACCTCACACAAGTAAAATAAAAAGTGGTGATTTTTTACATACAATTTTGTGTTCATTTCCCAGGATCATTGCAAAAATCATCTCTTTGTTGCAACCTAAAATGCCTGATGGTTGCTTATAATAACACTGTACATCTGATTTATTTTCTCTGACCTTTTGATGCAGTTATTTCCATGAACAGAATGAATTTATATATGTTTGTTGAGCTATAAAGGAAGCCTAAACAAAGCCTTGAACTGGTGTTATAATAGAAGACACGAGTGGGATTTAATAAGTTTTCTTCTTCCCACGCCTTTTCGAGCTTAAATAATAAGATTCAAAATGTACATTAAGTATATTGACAACACATATGTACGTCTTGTGTTCATTAATCAGCTCGAAATAAATAAATTCATGAAAAATGAAATGAATCATATCTATTTATGGCAGAAATGTAAAGACAATAGTTGTAAATACTGCATGACATATAGCATCTGAAGTAAATTATGTTGATTAAATTCTTTCCCTATGCTCCTTTGTACCTTTGTACCGTGGATCTTGAGTCAGAAATCTTCGAAACATGTCAAGGTAATACATCACCTCGTACCTATTATCTGACACAGAAGTTGTTTTTTTACTAAGGAGACCAGATGAATATTCTTATAGCTTCAAAACACACTTCAAAATTATGATTGGCATAGTTTCCCAAGGTCAATGGGGTCTTAATGGTGAAGGAGGCACTTGAATGTCTTGTATTAATTGTATGAGTGGGGTGGGAGGTTATATTTAAATCAAAACATGTTTCATTGTTAAAATATATAAGAAATAGTTCAAGAAAAACTTGTGAGACTGGGTTGTAGTCACAGATATTTTGAGGAATGTTCAAGCTAAAACTGGAAATTTTCTGAAATCTTCAGAAGGATCATGTGTTTTTAAGGGGACCACGGAACACCACGGTAAGCATGTCCAAACTGTGGCCCAGGGGCTAAATGCGGCCCTCAGACCAATGTTTCTTGGCCCTCAAGCTTCCAAGTGAACTGGCTCATATTACCTTAAACAGTACTTTTTACTCTACATTTCTGAAAATCTACTTTACCAAGCCCATATCAAATATTTAATGTGCCCCATTGAGGATGTAAGCATGAATAAAGGTCTAGTGGTTCAGTCTAACTTGTAGTAATAACGCAGATTTGAAGTATTCATTGTATTGGCGACCAGTCTATGGCCCTCACTTTGGCCTCAGCTTTGTCTGTATTTTTCTATGTGGCCCTTAATGAGAAATGTTTGGACACCCCTGACTTAGAGGAAACCCATTCACAGGCAGAAAATGCAAACTCCGCACAGAAAGGCCTATTACTGTCTTCCAGGGAACCCAGTCTCTTCATAAAACAGGACCATATACGGGATGTTCTTATTGTGTGAAGTGCTAACTACCTTACCGCCGTGCCCCCTGTCTACATGAGCTGTGTAGAGCCTCTTTAATTGTGCTGGTAAATCTTGATTGGGGTCCACAGCTCTGGTTTAAGCCCTCTGTGTCCTGGGATCATGCTACACTAATTTGATTTCACGGCGTGTTTTTGAGGATGAACAAATCGCTCCATCGTGTGGCCCTGAGCAGCTGGAGCAGACACAGGCACACACAGACACAGGGGAGGAGGCTCAAGTAGCATCGTGCCTCTCATGCTAACAGTCAGTAGTCTGGTAATTTAGCATTAGCACGTTATTATTGCTACAAAAAGAAACTATACATGTAACCACACTTTTGGCAGACACAATTGAGTATTTGAATTCCAGACATGCAGCAGAAATAAACACAATGAAGCTTTGGTAGTTTCATAGATTGCATATATAAACGGACATAGCTAACTTGCTGTCCGCCATGTTCTAAATAGAAAGTGAGCATGGGCGTGCTTCCGGCTTCACCAACTCTGGCTCTAATTCACTTTATATTGAAAGACTGTCACCTCTCTCTGCGTCACTGCTGCTGTCAGGCTCTTTATTTTGGTCTTAAAATGTTTGTATTAATCCACGCTACATGATTTTTTCTGTAAATCAAGATATGAACATTAAGAACAGACCAAAGAGGCACCTTTTTTCCCTGAGGTTGCTTCTGCTAGCGTTGGCAAACTCTATGACTGACAGTATTGCTAAGCCCCCGCTCCCTGCTAAACCAGCCGTGCAAGCATGAAGGGGTGTTACCTTCAACAGCCTCGCTCTGGATTGGCTCTTTGATACTTCCGATCGGAATTCCGAATATGGAACTTGGCTCCAAATTCGCCGCTATAACTGCTAGCCTCAACAAGCTTCATTTGACTAGAGCCAAATGCTATGGGTGATGTCACACTCACTTAGTCCATTTCTTTATACAGTCCAAGAGTAGTTTTTTTTTTTTACTTTCACTTTAACACAGCTGGTCAAAACAACAAAAGAACACAAGGTTCATATTCAAACACATGTCTAATATCTGGCTGGTACTTACCTTGTGCAGTTGAATGCCTCTCCAAGTCTGCTCCAAGCGTGATCGGATTGTGCGATTACATGCAGCGGGTATCCGAGTACAGACTTCTCTAGATGTGTTATTACCTCAGTCGTACTTCCCAGGCTTACATGCGTTTTGAAATACTAGTTTATTTTGGACTAGGGCAGTTATCCCGTTTTCCTGGCGTGTATGTAGTGAGTGTGTAGCCATCGCATGTGCATCCCTCCAGGAAGCACTCCCCAATTCTCACACCCCTTTCGCACTCATCTCCAGTGTCTTACCCATGATCCTCTCCGTCTGTGCAGTCATTCGTTTCTTGATAGCACAAAAAGTGATAAATCTGCAGTTTTAAATAATAGAATGATGACTTCTGAACTTTTTGTTCTTTGATGGCGTTCTCTTAAGTACACAGACGAATGCTATTATTATCGAACAAATGGTATCACCAGTTTTCAGTACTTGGCAGTTGTGTTAGAGCCCCATCTTGCCCACTACAGTTTTTTCTATGATGACAAAATTGTTAAATCTGGTCTTGAGTGGTCCTTCCAAAACATGCACTCTTTTGTTCTTTGGTGCCTTCACAAAGCAGTTTATCTCAAGCCAACTGAAGACATTTTGTTTTTCCACTATGCAACAAAATTGGAGGCAGCCTATGCATCCCAGGAAGTATTATATGTATTATATATAACTCCCAATGGACTTGCTTCTTGTGAATCAGTATTTATATAATTACTGTTTCTATTTGTTGGATCCCAATGTCAACGGGTCTTTGGAAATTGTCATGACATATAAACTTAGAGATGACATGTATCTTGATTAAATGTTATACAGCCATACCATCTTGAAAATTACCAATCTCGTCACATCTCAGACGATAAACAGACTTGCGCCTGGTTTGTCCTGGGATGGGAGTCCTGCTGGGAATACCGGGTGCCACAGTGGGTCTTAAGTGGCTCTATAGAAGATACTGTTGTCGTGTCGTTTAGCAAGACAATTCACCCATCTTGCCTGCTATGAATGTGGTGTGTGAGTGAATGATTGGTGGTTGGAGTTGGAGGGACCAGTGGTGCAGATTAGCAGCCTTGTATCTGCCAGCCAGAATAATGCACAAAATGGTGAGTGTCCTATTTAAAGATGACCTATTGTTTTTAAGTCTGCTATCTAGCTATAATCTATGACATCTGTGGATCATTAAGTTATAATTTGGACATTTTAAATCACAATATTCATCTAAAACGCCTGAATAAAAGAAACAAGACCACCGACATTGGCGTCATCACAACAAAGAGTTAGCACCTCCAATGGATAGCTGCAGATCACACTAGTTAGCAGCTAGGATTTTTTTCATTGGTACCAAAATGACCACGCAGCAGTAGAGAGCAGTGGGTGTGTACCGGTGGTGGTGAAAATGAGGATTGATCTGCAATATTGGCATCTTGAAAATAAGCGATAAAAGATTCCTCAAACATGCACGAATCACTCCAAATACAACTTTGAGTGAGTAACTATAACATGGGTAAAAGCTGTAAAAGTTCCATCCATCCATTTTATTCTGCTTATCTGGGGCTGGGTTGCGGGGGCAGTAGTCTAAGCAGGGACTCCCAGACTTCCCTCACCCCAGACACGTCCTCCAGCTCCTACTCCACTGATTTTGCGTAATAGTTTTGCTTTAAGACTAACGGTACCTAAAATGTAGGCAGAAACTAACTTTTTTTATATTTTGTATAAAAGGACCCATCTCAAGCTCGAGTTCACCAGTTTTTTAAAGCCGAATTTGATGAAACTTGAATGAATGATTACAGTGCAAAAGAATTTGACTTTGTGGCAAGGCTCAAAGAAGGTGTCTGAAATAATTGTAGGCTCTGAAAGAATCACATCTATTGAAGAGGCTGCACGGTTTTAGATGTACCTTCCCTTAGAAAAGTATCTGAACATTAGTATTCTATCCCACTGCTCCCATCTTCACTGCAGGGGGTCTATAGGTTTCCCTGTCAGCTGTTTGCCCTGATAACTTCTGTCACAAAATCAAAGCTAATCCATCGCTTTGAGCCAACTTCTCAAATCTCTCTTTAGACTCAAAGTGAAAATAAAAAAAAGAGTAGATCTATCAACCACAAATGTCCCCTAGTCACTTTTTGGTCAACACAAATCAAAGGTGCAAACAGAATATAAAGGCGTCTGTTCCCTTCGGTGGTCTCCCATTGGCCCGCACAGCTGCCATCACCCCAGGGTCCTAACGCCTTTCTTTTGTCATGTCTGCATTGATGCGTTTCGGCGTATGCTGGTGGACGCATCAAACGCACCCTCCCCATTGCTGCTTTCAAAGGCCGATGATGAAGGCATGAAAATATGAAAATGGTCTTCGCAGGGGAGAGTGAAGAAGGCAATTTCCACCATAGCCCAAGTTTAATCCCCATGTCGAGCCCAATAATCCAGCTGTGTGGTGTTTTGGTGACTGATACTAGAGCTTATAGGGGTGAGACAGGGGAGATACAGAGGGCATTAAATTACCACGAAGGCATGCATTTGAAAGTCTTTATGCACTTTACACCCCTGGGGATTGTAATCATGACTACAGTAACTCCCCCGGTTTGGACCATTAGCATATTCATAAATGCAGCTATTTGTTGAAGTAAAACTTTGAGCTCGGCCTTGATAAGCATTTGTCTTCGGTGCATGATTACAATAGGAAAAGACTGAAAAAAGAAACTGTGAATCTGCATTATTCTCCAGTTTATGAAATGGTTTAAAAAATGGTTTGAGAGGAGAGTTAAAAGCAATTTTAGAAAAGACAGTGGAATGGGGTCCCTAGACATCATAGTAGCACCTCTGTAATATGTGACGTTATCGCTAATATCAAAGTGAAAAGTGTTTTTTTTAAGGAAAATTACTTCTGTTTGCTAGTAGTACACATTAAATAGTTGTTGTAGGCCAAGTAGCAGTAATGGAATAAAGGTTTATACAGTAGTTGTGTTGTAGTAATGTAGAGTAATGTTACGTTCTTAAGTGTTTTGGGGTACTTAGCAACACAGGTCAACTTAAAGGTGCATTAAGTCACTTTTCTGGTGGAGGGCTGCCATCTGCTTGTCGCTATGGAGATTTAGTGCATTTGTCTAGAATGGTTCACTGTAAGTAAGCTCAAAAACATGCTTTTTATATAGTGAGCGGGGGTCATCTCTCCATAGGTCTGACCTGTAAATTACCCTGGTCACTTCATCCTTTTGCCCCCATGGAGATTAGTTTAAAGCCATACTGTGGAACTCTCCCGGTAAAGCAGTGATATATCTGTGGAGAGAAGCAACACCGGAAAAGTTATATATAATCCACCTTTAAACTGATCTCTAGTACATGATTATTGGAGTAGTGGTAGTATTAAATTGAAAAAGAAAGGCTTGTAGTAGTACTAGTTGTTGTAGTAGTCGTGAATATCAAGTGATGCTTTGTTTGCAAATCATCATATGAAAGTATCTCCCTCGGTAAATGTACGCTGTTTAATCTGAGTTGTGATCACCCCTAATCCTCATGTCAAAGATTGTTAATAGAATTCGTGAACCCTGCACACACCATCTTCACTGTTCAAATTCTTGGAAACCTATTGAACCTCCACTAACCCCTTTCTTTGCTCTCTCTGATTAATCCAGAGACATAACACTCCCGGGTGAAGTGACATGCATACATACATAACACGGGCATGAGCGCACTGAACATCATGGTTTTCTTAGGGATTAATAAATGTACCAAACCTATATTGTATTCTGCTGTTGTTGCTATTTGGAGACAAGGACTTAATTAAGATGACACAGCACTCTATGGAGGAGGAGTCCTTCAGCCTTCTGGGTTCATGATGTGATTGAGTGTCTTCTTAATAATGGATATGTGCATCTAGAAATGGATTGGTCACATAATAAAGTCATTTGAAAGGCAACAATAACCTTGGGAAGATTACTGGTACACAGTGCTCTGTTGTGGATAATGACAATAGAAATTCCCATGACCTCAAGTAAATACAAAAGTTTCAAAAAGCATTTAAATAAGCAAGGACAGATGTGTAACATGTTGGACAAATCAAATCAGGCTATTATGGGTTGTCATACAAATTAGTTAGGACATTGTGTGAAAAGAAATAAAAGAACACAATTTACAAGAACACTTTATTCACAAAGAAATGCACTTTTGTTATTTTTGCATAAACTATTTGCTCTTTTTTAATGGTTTTGTATTTTTGAGCTGCTTTGTCCAAGTAACTTCCGTATGTAACTTTTTGGAGGTGGCCTGTCACCTGCAGGATTCCATGGATATAGAAAGTTAACACCATAATCTGGGACAGCCAAAAAAAAAAAATGCCAAAGTTAAATAGAAAATAACTTTATAGTACAAATTATTGGATAAATATAACTATTTCATAGATTTTTCTCTGTGATGACAGGTGAGGCACTGCCTGACCTGTCATCACAGAGAAAAACCACACGTCACTGCTCTGGGACATTCTTCATAGAGATTGATGTGTTTTTGCCATACTGTGAAAGATTATACCCAAAGAAACATGTCCCTCCCGCAGACCAAGAGTCAGGTTTGTGGAGATGCAAGCCCCTTCACAGTAAGGTTATGTGTTTTTTTATGTTTTAGCAGCAATGAACGCAATGAAAAAACTAAGAAAACATGCTTTTATCTTCTTTTTTTGGTAGAAAGTAACATGCTGTGGCTTTAAATCAAAACATATATTTTCAGGTTGACTAAAGCTGTTATGGATTTAGTTGACAAAATTACCATAGTACTTTTGTGGACTAAAACTAGACTAAAACTGCTAGTGCATTATCACAGTGCTCACCTCCCCATCACTTATATGATATCCTAATGGTGTGACGCAGAACATAAGCCCCTCTGCTCTTTGCTCTTGTCTCTGCACTAGAAGCGCCACAACGACTGGAGTGACGCTCGGAGCACTGTCAGTTCCTGTGGTTGCTAATGGAGACCCACGTAATTGCTCAAGCCATTAAGGAAGTACAGATGCCATCAGGGAGCGAGCACACATCGTTATTTCTCAGCGTAACACCTCATTAATATTTGTTGTTTTTTAATTTTTCTCTGCCCGCCTCCCTCCCACTTTGAGAGAGAAAGGCCGATTTAGAAATTAAACATGACACACAGATGAATTTTCCTGACTCCGGGCACATGCTTCCTGTACAGAATCCAAATTAGATGGACACACCCACGCCAACAGCAAGTGTGGCTAAGCTGAAGTATAGTGAGGAAACTGAAGACTCTGGCAATATTTTAGTTTCATCTGGTCGACGGTAATAAAGATGCACTGTGTAACCTTTGTAGTGGGAGTATGTAACCTGGTTATCTTCATGTAGGTGTTATTGCTATACCTACACTGGTCCAGGCAGCTCAATCAGGGCCTGTTATATGCAACATGATGAGGACTGCACTAATATCTCTGGATCATAGACTGTATAAAGAAGTGGATGAAGTGAAAGTGACGTCACTAGTAGCGTTCGGCACCAGCTAAATGCAGCTCATCGAGGCGAGCAGTTATAGGGGCAACAAGGAGCCAAGTTCCATATTTGGAATTTCGACCATGATTATTATGGCAGCCAAGAGCCAAAAGTAATGCCGCTTCCTGCCTGCACCACTGGATTAGCAAGGAGCAGGCGCTTAGCAACGCTGTCAATCAAACCTGTTGGTAACGCTAGCGGGAGCGACCTTGACGAAAGAAGGCGTCTGATTTGTCTGTTTTTATATTTGTATCTTCATTTATGGACACAATAGTGAAATAAAAACACTAGGATCATGTAGAGCGGGTTAATTAACAAGCATTTTAAGACCAAACTGATTAAACCAGACAGCAGCAGCTACAGAGAGCCCTGTTTTTTCAATAAAAAGTGAATTGGAGCCAGAGTCGATGGAGCTGGAGGAGCGCCCATGTTCACTTCTTAAATGGAACACGGCAGCTAGCAGGTTAGCTATGTCCATTTATATATACAGTCTATGCTCTGGATACAAGCAGGTGGCAGAGAAATGTGTCTACTGCATTGGACCCATACTTCAAATTACTTATACTCTGAATATTAGGTGACTTTTACTTTTACAATTTCAGAAAAGAAGTCAGGACAAGATAATTGGTGACATTGAAAAGACAGCTGGACACTGTAAAAAACTGTACTAACTGTAGTGTTCAGTGATGCCCATGGAGGAGCTGCGGCCTTGGTGAAAAGGTCACATGGCTGAGAGTGAGCTGTGATCTATTGGCACATGTCTCTAACCTTTTACCGGACAGCTTGTGTTTGCTCTGCACTCGTCATGGACTGTAGTATCACCGTGATGACCGCTGGGAAATCAGTTTGGCTCTACGCCCTGTGTATGCCCACATAAATAGACAAAAGACAAGCTAATTTATGAATGAAAAAGAATGTTACTGCGTTTTAAATTTATCCGGGTGACACTTGCGCACTTTGCATCCGTCACATAAAACTCAGGACTCACACAGTATTGCTTATTATTATGTTCATATTATATTATATTTGATGTCCAAATAAGTTCAAAGGTGCACAATGGAACAATCGTAGATGGTCTGCCACTTGCTCGAGTCATGCTAGTACTGCTTTGCCAGGAAGGATGGCCTTAAAATTATCTTGCATTTATTCAACTAAACATGTTTTTATCACCTTGGAAAACATGCAATCTTACTGTGAGTGAAGTTGCCTCTCCACTGATCTAACTTCCTGGCCAAAGCAACAACATGGCCCATGGTAAAAGTTTCATTGTTCAGATGACTACCTCTGAAACATTTTCTACCATCTCCATGGAGACAAACAGGTGGCGGACCAAAAAGTGCATGTTTAATTTTCAAACCTTGCTTCCATTGTTCAGTAGTACTTGCCCTCTGCAGTCCCTCTCCCCCTGAGGCACTTGAGTCTGATTTGGCATTTCCCATAAAAGTCATCGCTGAAGTCATCAAAACCCTGGATTTAGCTCACATGGCCCCTCTGAGGTCTATCTCTCTTTCTTTAAAGGTGCACTATGTCAGTTTTCCTGTGGAGGATATGCCACACTGTACAGGTGCTGTTCCTATAATGTTCCACAGTATGACATAAAACCTATTGGACTTGTATTCATTAAAATACGTGTTTTAATTCCTAAAATACTTTGAAAAACAATGCATTCTTTCAGGGTTGCCTCTCCAAAACAAGCAGGTGGTGAACCCTCTACCAGAAAAATACACCATTCACTTTTTAACCAATTCATTTCATGCAGACATGCTTTATACGCACTGCAGTGTATTACCTTTATTCATTTTGAGTTAGCTGCTCTCTGGTTGCAGACGAAACTATAGCCGACTACATTTGGGACGTCATGCTGGGAATAATTGTTTGTTTCCTAATGCCCACACGCACACTCCACCAACCCCTTAATAACCACAGAATGGGCCTATACTCCGTGTGGCAACCCCGCATAGTAACATTAGCATAGTTTATGACTTTGTTTACTCTTGGACTCCCTTGCTTTTCTTCTCTTATCCATCACCTCAGCCTTATTACTGTTATTTCCAATGAGGTAACAATTCCAATGCGATTCTCCCACATAACTAGACCTGTGGGGCAAATGCTGCAGCTGAATGATGTGACTGGGGCAGATCACCATCACTCCTGCCTGTATTACTGTCATGTTAAGGCACACAGATATAATTACTATGGAAGAGCGATGCAATGCAATATCTCTGTCTAAATGAAGCTTGGGCTGGAATTGGCCCCTAGAAGAATGGCTCGTATCAAGACAAAGTTTGATAATATTCTTCCACAAGAATTTGATTTCTGTGTTGGGAGTAGTTCTTTTCAAATGTCAAAAACTTTATAAAACAATATAACACTGTCTACTTTGGTGGTGTAACTTCAGGAGGATGGCCCCCCATCTGCCTGCATCCATGGCACGCCTAGTTCCACCTATCCATCTCCATGCAGAGAAGAAGGTGGTGCACTCAGGTCAAATATTTTTTACAAATGCAAAAAGATTCCATTCAATTCAGTTAATTAGTGCAAAGGGTGAGGAGCTTGGTCACATGGGAGGAGCTCGGAGTAGAGCTGCTGCTCCTCCACGTCGAGAGAAGCCAGCTGAGGTGGCTCGGGCATCTGTTCAGGATGCCTCCTGGACGATTCTCCAGGGAGGTGTTCCGGGCATGTCCCACTGAGAGGAGGCGGGGTCTTCCCTTGCCATGTCCAGTCAGTAGCAGACAGATTAACCAACATTCACAGAAGCAAACAAGCAAATGGATAGCTGTCCCAGAACATCCTCTGTCCTTAGATCCTCTTCCTTGGCAAAAAACAAAAAACAAAAAAAACCTTAAAATAAACCCAGTGTGAAAAGAGAAACCTCGAGGAGAACCAGATCTACTCCCATGGACGGGCAGGCTGCAGATGTGAGTTCAAGTCTGTAGGACCAGAGCTCACTCAAGACTAAGGGACAGAGGGGGGCTTATCCAGGACAGGGTAAGGGTCATCCAATCAGGTGAGGGTCATCCAATCAGGTGAGGGAGGGGAGGATCCGGGTTCACAGAATATCAGTTTAATGCCGTACTGTGGGGCAATCCAGGTAAAGTTGCAACCTTTATAGCTCTATCAGAAAAGTTGTCAACAAAGGTTTTAACTTTACACATAGTATAGTCTACTCTCATGTAATTGAATAGCCAAGTTAGGTTTTGTGTGAAGCGAACCATATTCATAAGTTTCAAGTCGTGATGGGTGAGGTGGGCAGTCCCAGGGTGCCAGTGTTTACTCTAAGTAGTCTATAGTCTGCACTGCTCCCCCTATAGGCACATGTGGGCCTGTCCCAGCTCCTTATCACTGGCCAAGCCAAGTCAGAGCGGACAGACGATGCTTAATAAAAGGGAGCACCAGCTGTATGGTGCTGATTACTGAAACTCGTCCAACTAAGAACGCTAAAAATGTAAAGTTCCTGAATCTTGGGGGTGTTTTGAGGACAGAACAGGCCTTTTTAGAATACAAATTTACTCCCATTTTTATTTTATGGGATGCCATGGAGGCTGTCTGCCCAGGAATCCATTCAAGTCACAGCCTCATGGTCCTCGGTCCTTGGGTCATAATAGACTTCTTAGCATCACGCATAATTTGCTGCTCCTTTGCCTTTTAAACATGAGTCCCTTGCCACATATCACCAGCAGAGGGCATCAGGCAACTAATCTAAACATTCTTCAAAAGTAAAGTATGTCTCCTTTTCATTTCTGTTAACTTGTCGTGTTTCACCCAGTGCTCAGTAATCCAATTAGAACAAGTCTCTTATGTGGCCCTCTTTTTTTCCACTAACTGCAGATGAGCGATGTGGGGGGTTGTTGAGCCTGTATAACTCACCGCGGGAGGCTGCCCACAAAGACACAGCCAGTCTCAATCACAAGAAATATTACACTGCATCTCCCTCCCCTCCAGGACTAGTTAGATTTCCCAAAGCTAATAACAAAGATAGTTTTGATCAGACACAAAAAACGATTTAGTTTGACAGAAACTAAATTGCTTGCTCTTCCTCTTGCTTAAATTACACTACAAATAAAAAAAAAAAAACATAGAAAACATCAATTATAATCAATAATGGGAAAGCCATGCGAGCATCCTGAGAGTCTCTCAACAATCAAACTAATTACTCCAGTTCTCCTTCTCTTGCTCTCCACATCCCTTTTCATTTTGCACGTATCCATCTAATCTAATTGTATCTGATGCGGATTGGGACTTCATTACCAGCTTGGCTTTGGATTAATATGTGAGTGTAATTGCGCCCCTAGTCCCAAAGGAGGTGCCCTGCTCCACTTGGTCCACATTTGACCTGTAACTTTTCCCCGATTACTTTGTGTTTTACTTTCACATGTCACTATTGTGTCGAGAAACTTGACTTCTTTAAATTGGCTGAGAATAAAGGGGAAAGTGCAGGGACTTTAAAGACTTGGAGGAGACTATACCACCAGTGGGGTCAAACGTTTTGTACCTGAATTTGTAGGGCTATGCAAATGAAACAAAACACACCTTCATTTGCATGTTTAATGAGGACACATGATTGAAATAAAACACTAATTGTAATGTGATAGCGCTCTGAAGGGGGAGTGACTTTCATATAAATCTGACCATGCTGACCACCTCTAAACAGGCAGCATGGTCATATAAAAAAAAAAAATCTGGTAGTTCCAAAGAATAGACCACATATGCAAGAAAAATAACTAAAATACAAGTTCAAATTGTTTAATATTGTCAACAATTTGGTCTGTTTTATATTAAATCCAATTAAAACTGTAATTCACATTCATTGGTAGTAAACTTCTTGGATTCCCTGTGTCATAAACAGTAAAGTCTTGTGAACAGATGGGGCAGAGTCAGCCATATTAAAACTGATGTTGACCGAAATCTGTCTCTTCCACAATCATGACTTAATTAAAGGGTGTTAATGACCTCTGCGCATTGGTATTTACGAGCCACCATCGGCTGTATGGACAGAGCTAACCTGCTAGATAGGAAGTGATCATCTGAACTCCATCGACTCTGGCTCCAATTCACTTTCTATTGTGAAACTGTCTCCTCTTTCTCTGTAACTGCTGCTGTCAGGCTCGTCATTTTGGTCTTAAAATGTTTGTATTAACCCGCTCTACGTGCTCTTGGTATTTTTATTTCACTATTGTGTCCGTAAATCAAGATAGGAACATTAATACCAGACAAATCAGGCGCTTTCTTTCCCCGAGGTTGCTCCTGGTAGCGTTTGATTGACAGTGTTGCTAAGCGCCTGCCCACTGCTAAGGGACGTTACCTTCAAAAGTCTCACTCCAGATTGGCTCTTTGGTTGCTAGGATACTCGCGGTCGGAATTCCAAATGTGGAACTCGGCCCCAAACTGGCCCCTATAACCGCTCTAGCCTCGATGAGCTTCATTTGACTGGAGCCGAGCGCTATGGGTGACGTCAGACTCGCTTCGTCCACTTCTTCATACAGTCTATGGGAGCCACTGCTTACCACACAGCGAGCGGTCCATTCAGAAGCTGACACGAGCTACACCGCTAATCCAAATGTTCTCTGAATTATGTTTTTATCACCAATAATGACTCCATGATCACACAGAGAAAATGCCTTTGCTTCCCTCACTATGTGTCCACTCTCATTCAAGCCGATTAGTGCGGTGAAAAAAGCAGATTGCTAATTGAAAAATGAGAAAGTCAATTAGCGTCTCTGAATCTAATTAAAGGGAAAGCGAATGGAAATCTCACTCCAGACTTCATCAATTCTAATCTCTTCAAGACAAGAGACGAGAGGTTTGTGAAAGGGCTACTCCGTCAATGTAGCAGAGACGCAGTGACATTTATATAAAGGTTCACTATGGAACTTTTCTGATGGAGGGCTCTCGATTTGAAGGAGGTGCTGTTGTGTTACCTGAAATGTCCCACAGTTGGCATTATCAAAACTTATCTCCATGGAAGCAAGCAGGTGACGCCTTCTCATACCAGGCATAGTGATATCATCTAAGAGAAAAGTTACAGAATGCACCTTTAAGTAACCTTTTGAGTAAATAAGAGTTGTAGAGGTGTACTTTAATATTTTTTTTTACAGATCTAATACATGTCAACTTCCATTCTGTGTTCAAATATGTGGAGCGCCTGGAATGTTTCACAAAGTTATTTATTTTCATGGAGACAAGCTGATGAACCAGGCCATTTTACAGGTCAGATCTGTGGAGAAGTGATGATTGAACAATAAAAATGATAATGGAATTAAAAAAAAAAAAAAAAAAAAAAAGCCAAACTGTAGAACTTTCTATATTATCTTCATGGAGAAAAGCAGGTGGTGGAACCCCAGACCAGAAAAGTTGCATAGTACAGCTTTAAAGGAACCATATTATGCTATTTTTGGATCACTTTACACTATGTTATAATGTTGTTTCCTCCTCAAAAACATACCCCTGGAGTTCGCGTTTTGTTTCATTCACACAAACCCTGCAGATTTAGGCTGAGTTCTTCTCTTAAACAGAAAACACTCTGTTCCACCTTGTGATGTCATGTGGTGATACAGGAAGTGCTCCACTGTGTTTTTAAACGTCATACACTTTCACTCATTTGGATGATTTCAGGCCTCGAATTGCCAATCTTTACTGAACAAAAGGTCAAAAGTAGCTGTTAACTTAAAAACTACCACTTCATGACATCACGAGGTGGAACAGAGCATTTTGAGCTTTGAAAATGTAGAAAGACTAATAATAATTTTTCTGATGAGGTAACAACATTATAACATGGCTTAAAGCTCACTAGAGTCAGTTTTGCATAATAGGTAACAAGTAATACTGTATATTTTTGCTCGTTCCCTGATTTCTCTCCCCAAAGCCAAAAAGACAATCGTTTATTTTGCATCAGTCCATTTGACAGACTCAAATTCAATCATGGTTTCCCCCTGACAGAGAAGAAAAGATGAAAATAATAAAGTCATTTCGCGGATGTGGCTGTGCAGTCGCTAAGCAAAGATACCTGCCGTCCTCTCGGAAAAACACTAGCTAGCTGCACTTCGCTTCAGATTACAATGCAACACGCTTGAATGACATGCCTAATATCTCTTTTAAGGCCCCTGTTTTTCTTTCGGGAGCGGATAGCGAAATGAACACGTCACTCTTGACAAACTGGTGCGATTTGGCTCATAAGTTACCCTGACAGAGGCGACTCGTATTAGATGTATGAGGCTGCGGCATCAGCACGCTAACCCCCCGCTAGCGTCACCGTCCCGGGGCAAATCTAATGGTCCGGGGCAGAAGTGGTTAATTATAAATAACAACAGCCCCGGGCATCTCCGGCTAATGTGTGGCCATGTTTTTGACTCCGCAGCGGGAAGCCAGTCAAGCAGTCTGATCGATGAATACAACAAAGTCAATATGTTTTCTACGCTTAGGTCGACTGTGTGATGTGCTGGTGTAGCTGGTGATTAGCAAAAAAGTCTACTCAAGAATACTTCAAAATACTGCTCAAATAGAAGTAATACATAGTGGTCCAAGAAATAATATATTTTTTATGTGCTATGGGGATATTGTTGAGATTTTTTTGTCCAGCATCTTTTTTTATTCTTCCAATGACTCTGCTGGTTTAAGAGAGGTTTTGATTGGACATGACGACAGAATGCATGAATAATCTGGCTGAGTGGAGGGGGAATAAGAGCTGATTAACCAAAAATTGTTCAATTTCACACATTGAGTTGATTTATACTCGATTGATTAATGCTATTTGACGTAAAGGTAATTGGAAGGACAATGTGTGCAGGGAGACTGGTACTTCCAAAGAATAGACGACAAAGGAAAAACAAAAAGGCAAGCAAAAATGATTATCAGTGGTCCAGGAGTAGAGTGGTTAATTATAAATACCACTAGCCCGGGGTATCTGCGGCTAATGTGTGGCCATGTTTTTTGACTCCGCAGTGGGAAGCCAGTCAAGCAGCTGATGGATGAAAACACCAAAGTCAATATGTTTCTTTGCTTTGGTCGACCGATGCGACACAATGCAATATGTCTGTGTTAGCATGTGTGGGCTCCTGGCTGCGGTTTTGAGTCCGTGTTGTAATGTAATGACTTCAGAAATCAATCTTATTATTATTGATCATGTGTTGAACAGATGGAAACCATTACTTATCTGTCACACAAGAAAATGTACTTTTATTGTCTAACAGCTAAAGGCGCACTGTGTAACTTTTCTGGGTGGGGGGATAATGTATGTCAACTGCTTCTTGTCTCAATGGAGATGTTATTGCTTTGACTGGAATGTCCCACAGTATGGCATTAAATTTATCTAGCATTTAGTCAGTTACATGTGTTTTCATCGCTTAATCATGCATTCCTTCTCTGACTGGGCTCGCCTCTACATAGTTCTGACCTGTGACCTGGCCTGGCTTGCTTCTCTCCTTTGAGGTGGATGTTTAATGCCATACTGTGGAACATTCCAGGCAAAGTAATGCCGGATAATGAAATATTGGTACTATTTGTTGAAGAGTTCATCTTATCAGTCCCGATTTTATGTTTCTCTGTTGATCTAAAGTACTGCTTAAGATAATATTTGACTTTTTCAGTATCACCAGATTTAAACCAGGACGTTATCAGGCACGCTAAACCAGGTCTAAAATGAGACGGAACCAGTTATGTGCGGTCAGGTGAGGCAGGTGAGGCAGTGAGGCTGTGCCTCACCTGCCTCACCTGATTGCACGTAATCACAGAGAAAAATAAATAAAATTGTTATATTTATCCAATAATCTGTACTATGAAGTTATTTATTATTATTTACCGTTGAAATCCTGAGACGCGCGGTGAGGCACAGGCCCTTCGTGCCTCACTGACTTTGCTATGCGCTCAGCTCTGGCTCTGCTGCTGTGGCTGTGAAAAGCCGCCAGGTGAGGTACGCAGTTACCCTGCCTCATGTTAGGGGGCGCACGTGAGCCCAGGAATTCTTGCAACTCCCGCAGAATAGGGGCCGCAAACTACAATTTAGAGAATTAGTTAGCCAGTCAACTTTAGCAATTCACTTTCTTCTTCTTGTCTGGTCCTACTTTTTTAATTGGAGAAAGATACATATTAAAGCTCAAGCAGTTTTCTAAACTGGACTTTCAGTGGAAGCAGGAGGCTATAATTAAAGGGATGAGACCAACGCTAAAGGACCTAAATGGTTTGCTCCAGACCACGGGACGAAAGACTCGCTCTTTTCAAACAGAGACGTACAAAATGGTAAGAAATTTACTTCAGTCCACTGAAAATTGGGAAACCAAAATAAGGATAAAAAACAATACAAAACCAGCTTGCTTTTTATTTCATACTATTAGAGCTATTTCATACGGACTTCGGAACTTTTATTTTGAAATTCTTTTTTATTCTGGCTTCAAGTCACTGGAAGAGAAACTGACCTGGGGCCAAAGGTACTGACACCTGGTTTATATGTTTGTAAATCTGATTGTGACGACATCAGTGCCTCACCAGCCACGAACCTCACCGCACGTCACTGGACGGAACCATGTATACACGTACCGCAGTTTGAGAATCATTGACCTATAGATGTTAAGGCATATTTCCTCATAATCAGTTTTAAATAACAACAAAACAAACTGGTTTCAGCATTTTCGATCCCGTCCCGAGCCTTACCTTTTGTTCCCTTTGTTCACCAGTCTGATATATACTGCTATTTACTTGTATGTCTTTTTCTATTCTTTACAGGAAGCTGCTTTAAATGCACTTGTAGTATATCTGAGATCTGGCAGCGGAGCCTCTTAAGCAGATTGACTCGTGGCCATTATAGAAAAATAGGGCAGGCTTTCTGTAATAGTTCTTTAAGAATCCATTAGGGAGTCAACATCATAAATTCGGAACAACAGTGCAATCAGCTGCAGAGAGACAGGCCCCGAGACATATTAAAGAGGAGCGAAATCGCAGCCACTCCATTTCAAACATTAGCACATTCATTTGTTAATATTTGTTGAGAAAAAGTAAAAATGACCCCAGGAACTGATGTGTTATTGTAGGCTCACAGTGGGAATTTTATTGTGGGGTTTTAAACAAATCACAGGGGGGAGTTGTACCTGATTATTTCAAGTAAAAAGTTCAATTTGTTTAGCCCCAGTACAGATATATTGTAAAAGAAGTTTGTAGGGTCAAAATGAGATCACAATGTGCTGTTTGCATCTAATTATCTCCAGTCCAGGAAGCAGGCCGATGAGCTGTTAGCATGCTAGTTGTTATTAGCGTTATGGAAAATTTTCACGTGGGCTCTGAAAATTGTGAAAAGCACTTATGAACTTGCTGTGGTGAATAATAGGCTCTGTGCATGCTAGCTAGCCCACCGTGCCTCAAAGCTAACAGTCAAATCCCTATTATTCTTTATATATAGAATAATCCAGTTTGTAGCGTTGTGTTAATATTAATATACCTCAAAATTAACATTAGCATTAGCATTGAGATGTCTGTGTAATCCCTCAATCGTCCAAAGCCGAAGTTAAATCTGTCAACTGGGCAAATGGTTGTAGGAGTGAAGCCGCTTCTTCAGTTCTGGTCCGATTGCTGGTGGACACTGCCTCTGTCTAAAAGGAGGAGATGTTTAAAAAACAGGAATGGGAGCCTGACACATAATCTCTCACCAATCTATAATTCCATCCTCCAAAGCAAACAAAAGAAAAAAAAAGGAGCAATAGTAGGGCCATTAAAGGCTGAATAGGGCCATTGAGGCTGAAACTGGAGACAGTATCTGTTTGCAGTTTCAGTGTAGTTAGCTCCTTCCTTCTGACAGATGTAAGGCAGTGTCCACCAGTAATCTGACCGGCTTGGATGAGCAGCAAAACGTCTTCACTCCTACTACGATTTGTCCAGTTGTCAGATTTATCTTCGGCTTTTAATATTAGCATTGAGACACAAACATCCCTCTTTCTGTCTGCTGCTTTATGTTTACATATTTTTTAAGTTAAGTGTGACTCTGCAAAAGCCTCATAGAGATACAACTGAACAGGAAGTAGTGACGCTAACAGTGAGGTTGAGGTGCTATTGTGCACGGAGCCTATTGGATGAAATGTGAGAAATAAATTAGCATGTTTGTTTATAACATAAGATGCAAAATATGTTCTTATACAAATTGTGTCCTTGGGCAATACACTCCACCCACCTTATCTATGTATGGGTGTGGTGGAGGTCACAGGGAAGAGGTCAAAGGTGAAAACTGGTAGTCTGGTAGCAGCTGTGACTACAAAAGAAGCTGAGTATAGAAAGTGAATCAATAATGCACAAAATCTAAAACAGTTTTAAGTGAAAGTCGCTATATAAGACAAAGGCATTATTGTGACTTTCCTGCACATAAAAAAATGTAATATTGTCATGTTAGCCAATCACAGACTGCAACCTTTACCTCTAACCAATCATCTTTCATGCTATTCATGTAAATAGATAAATGCACTCTCTCTCTCTGCCTATCTAGGCATTTCAGAACGTGCCTTAACTCTCCTCTGCCCCATTTCCCCCACCGCAGCAGCAGAACCATCAGCCTCCTCAGCCTCTCCACCGCCTCTTCACCACCGTCACCAGCGCTTAGGCCCAGGAGGCAGGCATTTCCCCCGTCAAATCCACTTCTAGTTCACTGGCTGCGTTCTGTTTCCTTGATCTTTAGACACGACACTGAAGGACAAAGGGGCACGGCAGATCTCATGAGAAGAAACACAGAGCTGGAGGCCCTCACTTCAAAACTAATTTATATCACAACTCATACTGTAAAGACTAGATTTATGATGTGCAAACCTGAAGTTTATTGTCTTAAATGAAGCTGATTAAAGATGTGTATACTTCACATTAGTTTAAATAGCCTTAAATAGACTCACTATCTGTAAGTTTCAACAAAGCATTTCAACATGTTTCAATTCCTGTTGTTACCAGCAGAGGGCGAAACACACCCAATCCAAGTGTTTGCTGTCAGAATAATCAAATTAGAGAACAGCTAATGTTTCATCATTTTAACTTATATAAAGTGATAGAAAGTTATGCTATATATATATAATGCTGTGTAAATGAATGTCCAAACCAGTCCACACAAAGTAAAGCACAATTTATCCTGTCGCCCTCTAGTGGTTTGTGTCTTAGTGAGTTTGTTGCCCCCTCCTCACCTCCCCTTTTTTTTATTCCCCTCCCTCTCCTTCTTCTTCTTCCCTCTCTCTCTCCCTGGAGCAGTATGGGACAGGCCCGTGGTGAGGGGCGGGGGTGCAGTCACTGTCACTGGGCCCATTGGGATGAGAGCTCTGAGGGGACTGGGAGGGGTCACATGTCCCTCTGCATCAGGTCCAGAATGGCCACTGGGGACAACCTGCTGTAGTTTTTCACATAGTACAGGGAATAATGGAGTATGAGTTCATTTTTATACTGTATATGTCCATTTTTATGAAGGACTCTTGAAGGTCCTATATTACACAAAACTGACTCTTGTGAGCGTTGAGCCATGTTACCTCTTTAAAAACATACCCGGAGTTGTGTTTTGTTTCATTCACACATTTCAGTAACCCTTTATTATTAATATAGCTACATCTCCAAAGCTCAAAATGCTCTGTTCCACCTTGTGATGTCATGAAGCGGTAGTTTTCAAGTTAACAGCTGCCTTTTTCACCTTTTGTTCAGTACATATTGGTAATTCCAGGGCTGAAATAATCCAGATGATTGTAGTGAAGGTGTATGGGCATGACATCACTTCCTGTATTACTCCATGACATCACAAGGTGGAACAGAGTGTTTTCTGTCTGAGAAGAACTCAGCCTAAATATGCAGGGTTTGTGTGAATGAAATCAACCCCAACTTATTTGCTTAGTTAAATCCAGGTGGCGACTTTTCTTTTGGCCAGGCAGTGTATGTGATAACCGCAGATACACTACAGGAATTACACTGACTGCATTCATTTGGATACTATAAGAAGATCACGCTAAGGTCACGCTACCTCCACCATCACACTCTGACATTTATATAAATCAGTATTTTTGTAATGAGCCGTACCTGATTTTTACCCTCTTAAAACATGACAAACAGAACTAGATCATGTTAAACTGTCTGCAGTGGTCCAAAGTTATTCCTCACTTACCTTATGCATTTTGAGCGTCCTAATTATTGATGAGGGAAGCGTGTTGCACGACTTCCAGAGACCAGAGCAGAATCTACTGTGTCTGTAAATTTAGAAACAATTAGTATGCCGTCAGCGCACTTCTCACACAATGAAACGTTTTATGATTAAATGCAGACAGAACACAGTGGTCTTCATTTGACCTCAAGAGAATTTATCTGCACCAGGGTAAGACAAGTGCAGGGGCTTTAAATTGTAAAATGCTGCACGTAAATTTTGTTTCTCTGTGACTTTCCTGTTCTGATCCACAGTCCTAAAAAATCAACGTAAGCACAGTACTTTATTTGCTATTTGTACTTCATTACCTTCCACCACTGCATAATTTGAGATACAAATGTCACATTTCTTTTTTGCCCCCTACAATATTGCACATCTACTTCTATACATTGATCCTACTGTATATACAGCGTGGCCCAAAAGTCACTGACAGTTGAAAAAAATTCATAACTCTTTTGTTTCTAAATATTTTTATTTTATTTTTTCAGAGCATTTAAAACTACGCTTCCGACATTAATATAAGGAAATGTAGCACCGAGGAACGGACCCTCATTGTGCAGTGGTACTTTGAGTCACTTGGGTCAAATTGAGTATGTGATCTCCCAAGACTTGACTAGTCCCGATTTCTTCCTGTGGGTCTATCTTAACGAAAAGGTGTTTGTGAATAAACCTCAAACAATAAACGACTTAAAACGTAATATCGAGGATCAAATAAGAGCCATAAGCTTGGAAATACTTTCAAATGTTATGTAAAGTGTGTTGGATCGGGCTATTCAGTGCCAAACCGAAAAGAGTGGTGTTCTTTTTTTAAAATTTGGTCGTTTTTACATCCCCTAATTTAAGTAATGATACGTTCAGGTGTAATTGAACAATTACAACCGTATATATTGCCTAAAATCTCGGAAGGTTCAGTTTACCTACTGCTAAAATTTGGTGAGTGTAACTTAAGAATTATAGGAGCTACTGAAGATTTAAAAGTGTCAGGGACTTTTGGGCCACCTCGTATTTAGACTAGAATGAGTGCAGCTTTTTGTTCTAATCTTGCATGAATACCAATTATAAGCCCCAATATTCCGTCTTAACACTTGCCATGACTCAAATCTCTCTTAGTTAAACACTACTCCACTCATTGCTGTGATAACTTTAGCGTGACAAACCACAGGCATTTTGCTATTTGCTCGCATTAGCATTTGTGGTCAACCAACATGCTAATCCATCAAAATGTGCCTCCTGAAAGCTCTCTCTCCCACTCACTAATGGTCTGTGGGTGATGCGTTTCATTATGTGAGCCTGCCCACTCCAGCAGCTAATGTATGTGCCCTGTTTGTTTTCCACGAGGCAGAAAACCCAGCGCACAAGTCCTCCAGAGCAAAAACAAGGACTCATAATGAACACAACAGAAGCGGGTCTATGGAGGCGTGTGGGTTACATTTGCATCTGTGTTTTTAGTTTACATTAGTCTATAAATCAGTGTGTGCTGGAGTTTCACATCTGTTTGTTTACAGTTGTACAGGCCATAACGGAACATGATGCATTTTAAAGCAGAACAAAAGTGTGTCTGGAGGTTAAGACTGTAAAAATACTGAATAAAAGATTACTTTGATAAATCGGAAGTAGGAGTTTGCAAACTTTATTTCATCAGCATTTTACATTTAAGTTTACCTTGCAGACAGAGTAGCAGAGGTGTGTTCAGGTCTTTTTTGTAAAATGGTAAATAGTCACATTTTTGTATAGCATTTTTTAAATATTTCCACCTTCAAGGCTCTCAAAGTACTTTACATCAATGTACCGCTCACACACACACGCACGCACGCACGCACACGCACACACACACACACACACACACACACACACACACACACACACACACACACACACACACACACACAGATTAAGTGTTACATGCATTACTCATGGTATCATCATTCTAGCCCAGGGGTGGGCAAACTTTTTGACACATGGGCCACAGTGGGCTCTAAAATGTGACAGAGGGGCCGGGCCAGGATTTATATGTGTTTATATTACAGTAGGGATTTGTCCTGTAACATGTAGCACAGCATGAATATGCAGGGCTCACTGTACAAATTGTTTTCCAAATGCATGAATAATTAAGTTATTACATTTCAGTTAAATAAACACAGCAGAAAAACTTTGAACAAGGTTTACCCTGACCTATTTTAATATAATTTGGTCACATTTGGTGGGCCGCATTAATAAGCCCAAAGGGCCGTGTGTGGCCCCCGGGTCATAGTTTGCTCATATTGGTTCTAGCCTAATCGTATAACTGGAATAATTGCTTGCTTTAGTATGTCGTTACATCTGCATGCAGGATATGTGCAGCTAGTATCACTCGTTGTGAAGTTGGGGTTACTTCTGTAAAGGACAGACAGATGTTTCATCTGTATGCAGTGATGTTATATATGTTTTAGCAGCTAGATGTGTTCTTTGCAATCAGCTTTGTCAATCAGTCTGTAATCACAGCAACAAGCAACTTTAGCCCCGTTGTA
Source organism: Periophthalmus modestus (assembly GCA_019594935.1). Classification (NCBI taxonomy): domain Eukaryota; kingdom Metazoa; phylum Chordata; class Actinopteri; order Gobiiformes; family Gobiidae; genus Periophthalmus; species Periophthalmus modestus. Next base: position 27,782,331 of record JAIEZT010000084.1, read on the forward strand.
AAGTCAGGCTGAGGTTGTATTTACTTTCAACAACTGTGTCCTGATTATGGTTACTAGAGTAACTGCAGTGTTTATGACACTCTCACACGCAGCCTCCAGCTACTGTTTTAAGTGTCTTGCCCAAGAACACAACAACAACATTCATTAGTAGGAGCTAGAACCTGTGTGTCAGTGGATCTGCCCACTCAACCTGATGATGTTTAAGTCGAGAGCGGGATTCGAACTGGTAACCTTCAGATCAGTGGACAAACAGCCTATATTAGGACAGGAGATAAATGTACAAGCTGATCTATCATTTTATCTATTATTTACCATGCTAATACTTCTTCAATGAACTTTGCAGGCCAGTATTTGGTTATATGTTTATTTGTAACCTCTTCTCTCTGCTAGCACAACTTATTACCTGACACAAGTGCCCTTCTGTGCCCGTGTCCGTTTATTTGGTGATGAGGCTTCAGTAATGACTTGATGAGCTGTGATGGCTCCTTGTGTCGCGGTGTGAAGGACACAGAGGAGGCTCATAAGAGGTGGGTGCGTGCGCTAATTACGCAGTGGGCTTGTTAGCTGGACAGTCAATGGAGCATGACCAAAGCACTGCCCCCTGCTCCTGTCTGCAGCTCCGAGTTTAATCACAATGTTATGGGACCTGATTACTCTGCGGCACAGGCTAATTACTGAAATCAAATGGAAGAGAATTGGAATCAAACTAATAATAAGAAGTAAATGTTTGCATGTGGTTATGTATTGCTGGTTATTCATGCTCAGATGCACTGCTGCCGTTGCAATTAATGATCTTTTTTGTCCTTAAAATTTCACCTATAAACAGGAAGAATAGATTGGTTTTCTGTAGGCACCATTTTGAGAACTTTAGACCATTTAAAGGTCCTGTATTAAGCAAAACTGAAACTACTGTGAGCTTTAAGCCATGGTATAAATGTGTTTTGTTTTCACATGTTTGAGTAACACTTTTATTATTAGTCTGTCCACATCTCCAAAGCTCAAAACGCTCTGTTCAACCTTGTGATGTCATGAAGTGGTAGTTTTCAAGTTAACAGCTACGTTTTACCTTTTGTTCAGTAAAGATTGGCAATTCCAGGGCTGAAATGATCCAAATGATTCCAGTGGAGGTGTATTGAGTTTAAAAACACAGTGGAGCACTTCCTGTATCACCACATGACATCACAAGGTGGAACAGAGTGTTTTCCATTTGAGAGAAGAGCTGTCTATATATGCAGGGTTTGTGTGTTAAACATGTGCGAATGTTTTTGAGCAGGAAACAAAAATCCGTAATATCGGTCCTTTAAACGATGTAATTGTTAACTGTAATATGGAATGTTCCACAGTATGGCATTAAAAGTTATCAGTCTTGTAATTATTGCTTTTATCGCTTCAAAAACATGCACTCTTACTTGCAACTAAACTTCCGTCTCCACAGATCTGACCTGTAACTTGGCTTGATGGCGTCACTGACTTGTTTCCATGGAGATTTACAAGTTTAATTTCACACTGTGGAATATTACAGGCAAAGACATGAAATCTCCATGGAGACAAGCAGGTGGCGCACCCTTAAAATCAAGAATTAGCATCCATCCATTTTCTTCCACTTATCCGGGGCTGGGTCGTGGGGGTAGCAGTCCAAGCAGGGACTCCCAGACTTCCCTCACCCCAGACACTTCCTCCAACTCCAGCCGAGAGACGTAGACAGAGCTCCCATTCAAAAAAACATGTTATTTTCAAGGCAAACAAAAAAAGTTTTAAAACGAGTAAAAAGCTATATATGAAGCATTTTATTTAGACGGTTGGTTTACATAACCTAGCTGACTCGTACATTTGTGACTAAAGCTCCATAAGTGTCCCCAGAAGATGATGACTGGGGCTAGTTCCAATGCCATTTCACATAAGCGTCCCACTTCTCCTGCCCGGACCCCTGCAGTAAATCAAAGTGAATAAGAGCCACGCAGCCAGCAAACCAAATGAAATCAAACAGGGTCACACATCACTGGGAGGGCACAGAATGGCCACTGGAATGGAAGTAATCTTTCCCCTTGTGTCCCGACAAAAATGGGGGGAAAAAGAGCAAGTTGTCATTTTGCCCGGAGCGGAGCTGAGACGAGCAGAATCAAAAAAAAAAAAAAAAAAAAAAAAAAAGCTAGGGCTGGCACGGAAGTTTGTGTGACAGGAGACGGCCACTCATTTTAATGTGAAAAGACAGTTGTTTGGTGGAAAAACGCTGAGTGATCTCAATTCCAAGTCAAGGTAGAAAAGCATTGAAAAACTGAAATGTCATTGGATTCTATACGCTCGTGTGGACATGACGAGTTAGGACGCCGAAGTATGAATTCAAACCGGACTTTTCCCCTTGCTACAGTCAAATTGTCTACTTTTTTTTTTTTTCTACTTTCAAATTGTCCACCTTCTACCTTTTTCCAAGGTGGAAGGTGGAGTGCTTTATAAAAATGGGACTATTTAAGATAAGATAAGATATGCCTTTATTAGTCCCACAGTGGGGAAATTCCAGTATTGTACCACACAGTTAAAAAACAGAAGGAAAATGGTACATGCAATAAAAAACAAGATAATAGATAAATAACTAAAAAAAAAAAAAAATAGACTTAAAAATAAACTAAAAATAGACTCAAATATACAAAGATATATATATAAAAAATTTAATAAAAATAGACAAACAAAATAAATAAATTAACCAACAGGGAAAAATAACTAAATAAATAACTAAATAACTAACGAAATAAATTAAAAAATAAATGAATAAATAATAGTAACAGCAATGAAAAAAACACAAAATTCTGCACTGTTTTAATTGTATTTTCTTTTGTAATTTATTGCACATTTTCACATTTTTGCTCTTGTAATAATATTAGTCTTTGGAAATATATCTTTTTTTTTTTTCTACTATAGCTAGTGATGGGACTTTCAGCTCTTCTATGGGATTCGAATCTTTTGGATCAGTTCATTCTTCTTTTTATATGCATTTATATGACAGAGAACTTTATATGAGAATTTATACTTGAGAACTCATTTAACAATTATGATGATGTCAAATATGTTCGTCATTGTGCTCTCACATGTGTCGCCTGCTCTGCTTCTGTGCTGATTTTTGTGTTTGATCAGCGTTAATCAGGACAACGATGCATAAAAATTAGACAGAAAAAGATTCAGTTCTTTTCAAAACCGAGAGTGTCTCCATCATTAAAACATAAGAGTTAAAATACCTGGTCACATCCTCTGTCTCGTGGTGTCCGCCCTTCTCATCTCTCTGTAGAGCAGCATGGAACCATCAGCCTGCTCATCCTCTCCATCGTGCACCACAGATATGCACAAGAGGCTGGTTCTGCGCCTCTTTAAAGGGAGTCAAATCTCTGGGATCTCTTCATATCAAAGAGCCGCTCAAACACTATCTCTTTTTATGTTGCTTTGTAAGTAAGAGGCCAGGCTGAGAATCATTTTTAGAAAAAGGCACTGAGAGGAACAACCAAGGCTCACATTAGATTTGAAGTTATCAAAGTCCACGTTATTGTCCCTGTAGAGAAATGTGTGCCCTGCATTTGACCCACTGAAATCATCCAAATCTAAAACGACTTGTGTTTTTCCTTTGAAATCTATTTTCACAGTGAGTTTTGTACAGATTGATATCAGTCTGGGCCCCACGTCCTCCACTGCGTCTCAACCCCAGTCAAGCGTGATCGTGCAGTCAGATTTTTTTTTTCAGTGACACGTGTGAAACAAAGGAGCTCCTTGGTCACCTATGATTTACAAATAAAATCAAATTTATGTCACCCAGAGATTTTTTTCCTGTATTTTCTCAGATATAGACGGACCGTGTGTGTGTCCCTGATTGGCTAATCCACCTGTCAATCACTCCCCTTTTGAAACAGGGAGATTGCAAATAAAATGATGCTTTTATTTTATCCTCTAATAAACTGTATGCTTGTTTTGTGTGTCCGTGACTAACAGGGTACGACTGAAAAACTGTGTAACTGAACCGAAAAACATGAAACGGCAAAAGTCTGTGCAAATTGAAATGTCAAGTCTGGGTGAAAAGTTACTGACTGCTCTTCTGATAAACATGTTGTAAAAAAATGCTGAGTTGAGTCAATGTGTCTAAATAAAAGACTGTTGTGAGAAAGGGGAAGTTGGAGAAGCCACCGAGGAGACAAAGACTGCGAAGCTCTTTGTCCGCTCTCTCCTCTGATCAGAGCAGAAAAAAGTCTAACACTCGTCTTAAGTCTTTTTGGTAAACAGCGCATCGAGAACAGAGTTTTCTTGACAGAAATTCACCGGTGACCAGACTCACATCTTCATACAGTATTGAGGAGATGTGTTTGGATCCCAGGCAAGTAACTGGTGTGACGTTTGTTCTTTCAGTGTAATTCTGTGTAAAATGTGCGAACAATAAAAATGTCTCCAGCTATTTCCCCCATAACCTCATACTAACCCTCCACTGGGACACACTCTCCATCTCCCTGGGTCCAAGCACCAAAGTCTATCAGCTGAATTCTCTGTGCCTCCCTCGTCTTAATACTTAATTTAACTCTTCCAGGCGTATCTTTCCATAGCCTTTTGAAAATAGACATGATTACTATTAGTAGCTTGCTGACAAGTGAGGCTGAAATTGCAAAAAAACAAAGTTAGTGCCAGTGTTGATGTGAGCGTGTTCCCGGTAGAATTCCTCTCACACGTCTGACAGAGAACAGCTGCTGCAGAGCGGAGTGTGCGCCTGGACACGTCTCCACTCTCAAACCGCAGAGTAAGTCAGGTTTTATTTGAGTATGACAAGCCAAGGATTATTCTATAGAGCAAAAAAAAAAACAGCCCCAACACAAGAAAAGTGTCATTAAATAAATGTATTGGGTCATTTAATTATATTATTTTATGTTTTACAGATTAACATGAAATCCAAAATGATACTGGATCAATATGTGTGAGCGGTTTGATCTCAGAAGCTAAGCAGGGTTGAGCCTGGTTAAATACTTGGATGGGAGACGGCTGGTAAAACAAACTGAAGAAAAGAAGAGAAAGAGAGAGGCGGAGGGGGCAGCTGGTTCGTTCAAAAGTTTGAATTTAATTACAGATTGATTTTTTATTTTATTTTTTTTTTTTTTTTGCATGTTTCAGGCTTCTATAATTTTTGATTTGCAAGACAAAAGAGCTTTTTTGTCACTGACCACCATATTAGACTTTCAACACACAGTTTGTCCATGAGTCATTTCGAGCAGTTTCCAGTCTAAAGGCCACCTCCCTGCGGGGTGCTTCCTCTCCACCTCTGCTCTCTTCTCCTCCTCTCTCCTCCTCCTCTTTCCTCCTCCTCCTCGGGCCTGGCACATTTGTGACATATAATTGATTCATTAATAATGTGAGCAGATGTTTCTGGTCCTTTTGGAGAAGTGCCAGTTGGTCGACTTACTGCTGTAAAGGCCACAGGCTGCTTCAGTGTTCCATAAATGCAGAGGCAAAGATGGGATGTGTTTTGATATGTTGTATTTTTTCACACCCATGGGAAAAACACACGAGGGTAGGTCTTTTTTAATAAATGAATTTGGACAATACAGGCTTCAGCTGTGTATAAAAACTACTTTAAAACAGTCACAGAGCGTCATAATCTTAATAATGGTCCTTGCATTTGTAATGTGCTTTACAGCTTTGTCAAATCTCACTCAGCCCATACCAGGGGCTGGTGAGCTAGTCCTGAAGCCACAGCTGCCCTGCTTAAGTTTAGCTGTAAGAACGCACAAGCTGTGGACATTAGAGGGACGTGAGTATTACAAATGTACACATTTATTTTATTTATTTGATCACAATTCTTAAAATACTACAGGTGCACCTGAATGCCCCGCAGTCATGTTGTGCTTTAGAGGGAGCCAGAGGACTCTAACCACGGCCTCTGCACCGGAGAAGTTTGTGAAGAAGAGATCATTTTGTTTAGACAAAGGACAATCAGTGGACATCCTGCGTGCGGTCTAGAACAAATCCTTGTTCTGGACCGCACGCACGAGATTGTGCCTAAAGAGGAGACGTGATTCTTAGAAACACTGGAAAAAAACTAATCTACCTAATCTAGGGTGTTTTGGAGTTTACCTCCAAGGGGAGAGCCAGACGGAGTGCCGGCCAGTCCCTGCTGCAGCTCGGGATCTAAAGCTTCGACATAGAGCCAGAAATATAAGGCAGGACAACAGACAACTTACTCCAAGAGAGAAGTCACGAGCTTACGCCAAACGCCATGACCGCTGCACCGAGCAGAGCTGTATGTGCCTGCACAAACACACGTGGCTTTAGAGACACGGTGCCAACAGTGACCTCTCAGATAAGCTGCACAAGGATATGCCACACTTCCAAATGTAACTCAACACCTGAACTATTGTTTCTATCATTACTGAGTCAACCTCAGTTTGTGAAATCTCTCCCTACTCGTCACCCCCAGCTGTATGTTTTTATCCCGCTGTCCAAAGAGAACCAGCTGAAAACTGTGTTTTGACTGATACAGTGATGGAATTATGACTCAATCATTTGCAAGCAATTCAATATGGCAGAAAGCCACACGTTTCTCTTTCAGACTTCATTAAAACAGCTTCATTACTTCATTTACTTACATAAAAATATACTGTAATGTGTTTTACGCAGACATTCAGATTCTGATTTTCTGCACTATATTAGACAAAGAGCATAGTGCTTTGCCGTTGCCACCAGTGATTTCCAGAAGCCCCCTGATGTGAGACCCCGCTGCCATGTCACACCTGGTCAGCCTCCTCGCTTTCCCCCCTCTCTCCCTCCCCCATCACCCCTCTTTCTTTCTTTCTTTCTTTCTTTCTCTCTTTCTCCCATCCTCCCCTCACCCCTCCCTCTTTCTTTCTCTCCTCCATAATTCGGGGGGACTGTCTGTACTGCAGGACGTCTTACTAAATGTCACCACTTTCCACACCAGCGACATTTGGAATATCTTATCGGAAGCCATTTTGAGTGCTGAAAATTTGGGTTTTTACCATAGCCTGAACGCATAATGAGTATTGTATCTGAGATGTGGGCTCCTTTGTTCTAAAGATATGAAAAGGAGCGGGTTTGAAGGTATAATTAGTCCGTCTGTGTAGCAGTTCCCCACAGCTATCCATTAGGCTTTATTCAACAAGTCACTGGAGCCCCCATCTCACTTTCTTTGTTGCAAAAGGCTCAATAATAATAATAATAATTGCAGATTGATCACTGAAAGCCTCAGACAGGAAAAGCGTGTGGAGAGGAATAGTGACACCCTGCATATATCTGCCCCAACAAAAGATTTCCATACAAATTCAGAATTCAGGAGGCAATTTATCCCAAATCAATTATGTTTTTCCATCAACATGAAGCAGTGAGGCAGAGGCAGACAGCAGGCTTTTGTCCAGGCTGAGCGAGACATGTCTGGACTCAAATACATGCGGTCAATACACAGCGGGGAGGACATACACAGAGATGGACATATGGACACTGTTGGTTGGAGTATTTATGGACCGTGGTGTATCTTTAGATGGCTGAAGAAGATCTATGTAGTCTTGACCTCCTGTGTACTCTTATCCTGGCTTATCTGGAGATGATATTGAGAGATTTGTCTAAAATAAAGGACTAGGCCTGTCACGGTAATTACGATATCGACTTCAATACGTGACAAATGGAACAATTATTTTGGGGTGTCAATATTCATCCTGGATACTTTGTCTTTGCGCTACAGGGGGATTTTTTCGTATTTTTTCGACTTTTTTTTAGAAGGTTTGATCATTAAAGGGTTGAATATATGATTTCTATGACTCATTAAGTGTTTCATTGATACATGGCAGCTCTTGTTCATTAAAATTCTGCAGGTTTTACAATGAATGTGTCTCCTGATGCCTCCTGCCACTTTGGGTTGAAAAGTGAAAGTGAAAGTAACTGTGTGTGTATTTAATAATAACCAGTTTACGCGTTAAAGGGCTCATGTTACACTATTTGTTATCTATGTTATAATGTAGTTTCATCATTAAAATTGGCAATTTCTACTGAACTAAAGGTAAAAGGAAGCTGTTAATTGGGGAAACTACCACTACATGACATCACAAGGTGGAACGGAGCATTTTGAGCTTTGAAAATGTAGAAAGGCATGTGTGAATGAAACAAAACACAACACCAGGTATGTTTTTTGAGAAGGTAACAACATAATAACATGTCTTAAAGCTCACAAGAGTTAACTTTGTGTAATACAGAATCTTTGAAACATGGAGATATTGTAAAAATAACACGAGGGATGAAGAAACGGTGTGGATTTCTGCAGACTTGACAAGCAAAGCGCTAAACTCTTGCATCTGAGCTAAAAGTAGTGGATTCTGTTCTAGGTCTGTCACGATAACACACTTTGAAGAACCAATAACCGATAAATATAGCCGATAAACGATACTATTGATTATGCCTATTAGACTAAGACTATTCTACATTTACATCATTAAAAAACATAAGCTGCAATTTCAGAATTCAACCCTCTACAGCTCAAACCCCATCGTAGTACATCTAAATAACTAAATATTACTATATACTATAAATATTGACCCCCAAAAAGTATTGTTCATGTATTCATCATGTATTGAATGATAAGTTCATATAGTGATTCTCATGACAGGCCTATCCTCTGATTTTATGAGTCTGATTTTCAAGAGGAAATGTCTCACATGTTGGTTCAAGATTCAAGTTTACTTTATTGGTACCAACCAGTGATGAAACGTAATGAAGTAAAAGTAGTAAAGGACTGTACTTACATATATATTTTAGGTATCTGTGCTTTACGTAAGTGGATACTTTTTACTTTTCCAGTATCTGTACTTTCTGCTCCACTACAGTTTTGAACAGGACAGAAAAGCAAAAGTATTTTTATGGTAGCTGAAAAGTCTGAGGGGTTTATTTTTAACCTGTTCATAGTTTGAGCGAACAAAAATATACAAATAAAAACAGCTAGAAAAAAACGATTGATTCAATTGTTTCTGTCGAGCAAAATTCAGCCCAAATCTGTATCAAAATCTCAAAATATGCCCAAAATACTTTTACTTTTTACTGCAGAGAACAGGTACTTTAATACTTTTACTTAAGTAGTTTCTTTCATGTGATACTTTTACTTCTACTAATGTTTTTTACTCTGGTATCTGTACTTTTAAGTAACAGAATGGAGTACTTTTTCCACCACTGATACCTACATTTTGTTTGGCAGTGAGGTCCCTGATTCATTGATTAATTCACATTTACACACAGGTTCTTCTGGTGTGTAGTACAGGCTAAAACAACTAAAATCCTATTAGAAAAACACATTAAAACACGAGCACAAACACAGCAAAGGGACATAAACAAGACAAACACAATAACGTCACTTGTGCAGGACACTTACGTCTGCTGGGACAAAGGTGCGTTTATAGCTCTTGGTTTTACAGAGGCTCTTTAAACCTCCGTCGTGATGGGAGCAGTTGGAACTCATTATTAAGAGGATGGGAGTCGTCTTTTAAAATGACCTCTGCCAGCCTCCGTACCTGCCCAGAGTAAAGAGACGCAGGATGCAGCTGAGACTCCCCGATCTGCTTGCCCATTTCACCACCTGATTCAGACCTTTTCTGTTTGTAAGAGATGAGTTAATAAACCATATTATACTGGAATATCCCAAAAAGAGTAAAGCATAATGTGGGTTTGATCTATTTGCTCTTAAGCGTGTGTTGAATACTGTGTTACAGACATTAAGATGAACTTGTTTCCCGGTAAAAATGCTACACGTCTTCACTGCAACCAGCTCCTTCAGTTACTAGCTGCGACTGTCCATATTCCTCCATCATTTATGACCTTGTACGGACAATATGTAAAGTTTGTTTGAGTCCCATTTCAGCTGCTTGTATCCACACCCTTAGAGACAGGGTGAGGAGCTCGGTCACACAGGAGGAGCTCGGAGTAGAGCCGCTGTTCCTACACGTCGAGAGGAACCAGCTGAGGTGGCTCGGGCACTGCTCAGGATGCCTCCTGGACGCCTCCCTAGGGAGGTGTTCTGGGCATGTCCCACTGGGAGGAGGCCCTCGGGGAAGACCCAGGACATGCTACAGGGACTATGTCTCTTGGCTGGCCTGGGAACGCCTTGGGGTCCCACTGGAGGAACTGGAGGACATGTCTGGGGTAAGGGAAGTCTGGGAGTCCCTGCTTAGACTGCTGCCCCCTCGACCTGACTCCGGATAAGTAGAAAAAAAATGGATGAATGTTAAATTCCATGTAGGACCAGCCTTCCATAGATACTATAGGTGCTTTTCTCAGTGTTTAAGTACCGGCTCCTTTGTACTGAAACGCATGTGCCTGCTGTCTGTACTTTCATCTGATATTGGATAAAAAAAAACTTTTTTCAACTTTCTGCCAGGTCTAGAATCACTTCCTTCACAATTACACTTCCAGAAAGTAGGATGGACTAGCTCTTCCAACTACACTGCCAGGCCAAATAAAAAAGTTGCCACCAAAATAAAAAGGTCACACACTAAGATTTCGTTGGTCCGCCTTTATTACGGCATTTACCGTGGCATTGTTTCGATTTCGCTTCTGCAATGTCACAAGATTTATTTCCATCCAGTTTTACATTAATTTTTCACCAAGATCTTGCATTGACGATGGTCGAGTCTGATCTTCTCCAGCACATCCCAAAGATTCTCAATGGGGTTAAGGTCTGGACTCTGTGGTGGTCAATCCATGTGTGAAAATGATGTCTCCCTGAACCACTATTTCACAATTTGAGCCCGATGAATCCTGGCATTGTCATCTTGGAATATGCCTGAAAAATCCATTGATAGAATAACCTGGTCATTCAGTATATTCAGGTGTCAGCTGACCTCATTCTTTGAGCACAGACTGTTGCTGAACCTAGACCCGACCAACTGGAGGAGGCTCGTACCTATTTGCTTAGTTAAATCCCGGTGGCAACTTTTTTTTTTTTTTGGTCGGGCAGTGTTCATACAATATGGAATACATGGAATATTAGGTGATATTATTGCTATAGCCAAGAATTTGGAAACTTGAATACTAAACCATTATCCAAGTTTGCGTGAGCGTTATGAAGCATCAGCGCATGTCTCCAGCCCGCCTCTGCTGCCGCCTCAATACTCATCACTTTAACAAACGCACAAATACAGTGTTCTCAGGAGTCTAAAATTACACGAGATTAGTCACTGCGATTCTGTTTGTTCTTAGGCTTTCTCAAACTGTCATGTCTGCCTGTGCATCAAGTCTACACTCGCCAATTAAAGAGATATGGCCCAAAAGTTTCACAAGCACAGCCAGGGCTCTGTAATGAGGAGAACGTATGAAATTTATCTTCCAATTATTTCCAATTTAACCATATCGTTTTGTGTTACCGTAACTGGTTTGGTAGTGTGTGTGTGTGTGGGGGGGATTAACCACACTAATACAGTTCATTTTAAGTCATTAAACTACATTTGACCATGATAATAGAGACTTTACATTTAGAGAGTGCCCACGCTTAAGAATTGGTGATTTGTGAAAAAAAAAAAAAAAAAAAAAAAGGCTGCCTGCCAGTTTTAGTTGCAAAGTTTGAATAATTTTGTGCTAAAGTCTGTAAGGGTCAAGAGAGTTACATAATGATGTTTTAAAGGATTTTGTAAAATTGCAGATTGATAAGTAATACTATACTGTGAAACATTCCACGCAAACCAAAAACGTCTCTGTGGAGATAAGTAGATGGTGAAGAATACACCAGAAAAGTTACATGGTGAGCCTTTAACTTCCATGTAGTTATTCTCAAATGTTCTACCATTATTAAAAGGTATATTCTGATCTATGTCATGTTTCCTCATCACAAACAGACCTGGACTTGTGTTTTTCATTTGCATGATTTTCAGCACTAGAATTGCCGGTAACTACTGAACAAAAGGTAAAAGGTAGATGTTAACTTGAAAACTACCACTTCATGACATCACAAGGTGGAACAGAGCATTTAGAGCTTTGGAGACGTAGACAGACTAAAAATAAAGGACGACTTAAACATGTGTGAATGAAACAGAACACAACTCCAGGTCTGTTTTTGAGGAGGTAATAACATTATAACATGGCTTAAAGATCACAAAAGTCCATTTTGTGTAATAGAGTAAGGTTCAAATTTGTTTAAAATGCATTATTATTATGACTATAAGTACAAGAGACCACAGAACTCAAGGTTTGACATATTACTGTGTTTTATGAAATTATAACACCTGAAGGAAACCCAATGAAAATGCAACCTTCCCATTGCGAGGCCAAAGTCTTAACCACTATGCCACCGTGTCCCTTAAAGATAAAATCACCAATCATTATTAATTGTACAGTATAATATTTAGTGTGTGCAACATTTCTGAGCAACAAACAGGCTATTTCATGTTTGGTTTGCTTTTTTTTTTTTTAGGAATCTACAAAGTATCGTCTGATCCAATGAACAAATGAATAAATAAACGCACCAGAAGACTTTACAATCACCAAGCTGAAATGATTAGCTTAATAACTTGTGCAATTAGAATTAACAAGCATAACTCTAACTTAATGAAACTGGGAGACAGATTTTAATTATAGAAATGCGTTTTGTAATTAGGACTGGGTTTAAGAGTCCTCATAAGTACAAGTGAAGACTGCATGTGACTAAAGATTAAACAATAAATCCACCAGGGACAAACTGTTACTTATTAGATTCATTACAATATTTTTGGGGCTCAATAGACGACAGAACGTTTCCTGTGCACTCAATTGTGGGATAGGATTGGAGACAGCGGTGCTCTATCCTATATGTTCTATTTAGTTTTGTTTCCGATTTCATTTTCTTTAGTCGTCAAACCAAATTGATTGTTTTCCACGCTGTCGGTTTTATGACAGATGCCCTTCACACGGACACAAACAGTTAGTTATCCAGGCATGGGACAAGATATAGAGAATATAGAGAGAGAAAGACATTAAAATCATAATACAAGCACATCAAAATTTAAATAATCATTGGAAAATTGATATTAAAAGAGAAGAATGTCGAATAAAATTGATTAAAGTCTATTCTCTGAGCCACAGGAGCCACAGGATTTATGCGCTCGTACTTCCTGGTTCTAGTCAGGACCCGAGCAGCAGCGTTCTGGATGTACCGCAGCTGTCTTAACGCTCGTTTGGAGAGGTCAGTGAGCAGGTCGTTACAGCAGTCTAACCTACTGGAGACAAATGCACGGATAAGTGTCTCTAGTATATACATTTTTGAAGAAAACATTTGATTTTTCACAGCACTTAGCAACAGCACCATGTTTAATGCTTACATACTGTGTTCATGTATGTGGTAACTGCATGTGCATGTACTTTCCCTCACTCAACCACTCTTACATCATGAGTTCAAACATTTGTTCTGCAATGTGAGATAAAAGTGTTTGGGAAGGCACGATAAATTGGCAAAAAAAATTGGAATAATCTCAAAGTAATTTATGCATTTAAAGGCGAAGTGGATTTAACATCATTTGGACCAGAGTGAGAGCAAACCACTGTGTTTGGGGAGAGATGCCCAGATTAATCGCCTGTTAAAAGGTTTTTTGGCTCTTTATGTTTAGTGATGGGCCCCATGAATACAGGTCCTCATCTTTATTTCATTGAGCGTTTAAAATATTTGTGTGTAGAGTTAAAACATTTCCCAGTGTTATGACGTCTGTTACACTAAAGATTTGAATACACAGATTCACACGTTTAAGAATTGAATTATTTTTTTCTCCCATATTTTGACAAAATGTTCTGTTCTTTTTTGTAATAATGGTGGAATAGGATTTGTCCAGTTTAGAGAGAGACAAAAAATAACAAAAAAATAACCAAATACAAAATACCGTATACATGATTTAGATCTTTGTAACATACCTATAGAGTGTATATGTTAATGGACATAGCTAACCTTGCCCCCAGCTCCATTCAACTCTGGTTCCAATTCACTTTACATTGAAAAATTGTCACCCCTCTTTCTGTAACTGCTGCAGTGGACCTCTTCATTTTGGTCTTAAAATGTTCAGATTAACTTGCTCTACATGATCCTGGTATTTTTATTTTGCTATTGTCTCCGTAAATCAAGACTTGATCATTAATAACAGACAAATCAGTGAAGTGAAGAAATGATTTAAAAGATGATACTGATGGTGCAAGATCTCAAGCAGGTCATTTCAAAGCCGAGGCGCTCAGAATGAGAAGGCTCCATCACCTTTTTGTCTGGAGCCTCGACTTTGGAACAGCAAACATGGACCTGCCTGAGGATCTAAGACTGTGGGAGAACAGCTAACACGAACCTGCCTGAGGATCTAAGACTGTGGGAGAACAGCTAACATGGACCTGCCTGAGGATCTAAGGCTGTGGGAGAACAGCTAACAAGAACCTGCCTGAGATCTAAGGCTGTGGGAGAACAGCTAACACGAACCTGCCTGAGGATCTAAGACTGTGAGAGAACAGCTAACACGAACCTGCCTGAGGATCTAAGACTGTGGGAGAACAGCTAACAGAACCTGCCTGAGGATCTAAGACTGTGGCAGGGCTCGGAGGGGGTTAAAAGTTCTGAAATGTATAATTACGCAAGACCAAAATGAGCTTGAAAAGAACTCAGTCAAATCTTATAATCATTTCTAAAACCAAGATTTCTGGCAGTGAAAGTTGTGTTCGTGGAAAGGTGGCGGGGGTGGTTTTGAATATGTCAAATGAACTGGGTTGAATTGACACATTTGGAGGTGTTGAGCTGAAGGAAGTTCTGCACCATCCAACTGTTCACATTGTTAAAGCAGCACAACAGCCAGGCTTAAACTCATACCAGGCTTAAGACACCATAGTGGTTAACAATTCAATACTAATTATTATATCTTCTGAATGGAAAAAGATCAAAAGTTGGCTATAACAGGAAGTTGAAACCCCTGAGCAGTGGGGAGTCCTGAGCTGCAGGTCCAGGGGGAGCCAGTCTTTTTAAATGGCTTTTACTAGAGTCATTAATATTGTACACAGTGTAATAGGCCCCGAGCCCTGGGACAGAGCAGGCAGCGTGATTACTGCAAACACTCCCATTAAAAGTGATTAGGCCTCGTCAAAGAGGAATCCTCTGTCCACTGAATGCTCTGATCATTTCATTACAACTACAGGAATTAAAGCATTGAGGTGTAATGGGAGATAAACGCTCCAGGGATCTGTCTCTTTTACAGTTCAGTTTTGAGTAGGATCCATTTTGATTTGAACTTTTATAATAATTTAAGCTGTGAAAAAAAGAAAAAAATGCAGTAAAAAATGCACTTTTCTGGTGGAGGGTCTGCCAACTTCTTGTTCCCATGGAGATATTATAACTTTGCTTGAAATGTTCCACAGTACATTATACGAATCTATCTTTATTCAATTGCAAGTGTCCCCTGCTTGTCTCCACGAAGATAGATAAGTAATACCATACTGTGGAATATTCAAGGAAAACCAAAAAGTAGGTGGTGGACAATCCTCCAGAAAAGTTACATGGTGAGTGTAATTCTTCAAAAAGGTTTTACAATTATTAAGGCTAAAATTCCCATATTACACAAAGTGGATTCTGGTGAGAAAAACATATCTGAAGCTGTGTTTTGTTTCATTCATCCTTTATTATTAGTCTGTCTATATCTCCAAAGCTCAAAATGCTCTGTTCCACCTATTGTGATGTCACGTAGTGGTAATTTTCAAGTTGACAGCTGCTTTTTACCTTTAGTTCAGTAGAAATTGGCAATTCTAAACGAATTCTAGTGAAGGTGTGTGGAGTTTAAAACCACAGTGGAGCACTTCCTGTATTACCACATGACATCACAAGGTGGACCGGAGTGTTTTAGAGAAGAACTATACAGGGTTTGTGTTTTAAGCATGTGTGAATGAAACAAAACACAACTCCAGGTCTGTTTGTGATGAGGAAACAACATTATACCAGATCAGAAAATGGCGTAATACAAGGTCCTTTAAGGTTCAAGTTAACAGTGCATTATTATTAACTTCAATCTACGTTCCTACCCTCTCCTATGGTCATGAGCTTTGGGCAATGACCGAAAGGGCAAGATCACAGATACAAGCGGCTGAAATGGGTTTCCTCTGCAGGGTGGCTGGGCGCTCCCTTAGAGATAGGGTGAGGAGGTTGAAGTAGAGCCACTGTCCCTACACGTCGAGAGGAACCAGCTGAAGTGGCTCGGGCATCTGTTCAGGATGCCCCCTGGACGCCTCCCTGTTCTGGGCATGTCCCACCAGGAGGAGGCCCCAAGGAAGACCCAGGATATGCTGGAAATGCCTTGGGGGTCCCACCGGAGGACCTGGAGGACGTGTCTGGGGTGAGGGAAGTCTAGGAGTCCCTGGTTAAGCAGAAGGAAATGGAAAAAATATATATATTATTAACTTAGGAAACAAGAGACCGCACAACTCGATGACCCTTCTCCAGATCTTGATTCAAGATGGAGGTTTACACATTACCATGTTTTATGAAATTGTAACGGCTGAAGGAAACCCAATGAAAGCGTAACCTTCCTATTGCAAGGCAATGACCACTATGCCGCCATGCCCTTTAAAGACAACATCTCTAATCATTATTAATTGTACAATCGATTCATCCTGACACCCTAAATGCTTCCACGCCAGCACCCATAGGCCCCCCGCCATCTCAGCCCTGACGAATGATTCTAGCACCTCTTTATTATGCACGCCATCACGGACGAAAGGAAGAGGAGAGGAAGAGGAGCACTCAAATCGCACGAGCAGCGTGAAATGACATCGCTAATACACAACAAACTGCCTGTTCTGCCTGGGAATGGCTGTTGGAGCTTGTTGCATGGTTTGTTAGCTCTGCTCGCCACTCTCCAATGCAAATAACCAGGCCTGGACTTGGAAATGACGTGCATATCGAGTCTTCGTAGGTGTTTATTACGCTATTTTATTTGCCTAAATGTTGCCTATACAACTCCAGCACTAAATGTTTGATACTACGAGAATATGACCCAAGTATATGTTCACTTAACTCTAATGGGTTTTGCATTTTGGAGATTGTTCCAGTTTGATGTAGCTTGCAGATGTGGATATTTTGAGCATCCGCAGTAAAACAAAACTACAAATAACTTTTTTGATATAGTGCACCCATGTAACCGGTTTTGTTCATACTTGGCGTTGGAGTTTCTGTGCAGTCTTGGTCCTCCAGCCACTTCTTCTATGTTTCTTCTTTGTGTGACTTTCGCCTTGCCCCTTGTACACAGACGTCACCCATAGCGTTCGGCTCCGGTCAAATGAAGCGGAAGTGACCTCAGGGGAAAGATGGCGCCTGATTTGTCTGTTATTAATGATCATATCTTGATTTACGCACACGATAGTGAAATAAAACTACAAGGATCATGCAGAGTGAACATTTTAAGACCCAAGTGATGACCTTAACAGCAGCAGTTACGGAGAGAAGGACGAGAGTTTTTCAGTGTAAAGTGAATTGGAGCCAGTGCCCATGAAACTCAGGTTAACTATGTTCATTTATATATGCAGTTTATGCTCTGGTATAAATTCAGAGGTTGACCACTGCCTCTTCACTTTCTAAATCCAGCGTAGGGAAGCGTTCACTCATCTATTGTAATCCCACGATTCAAATGTTCTTTTCTTATTATTTCGCCTTCACTTAAATCCATAATTATTATTTTGTTGTAGTTCGTAGGGAGCTTTGATGTGGCTCCGTTGTTGTAATGTATTCATGTGAAGATGCATGGGAAGATGGTAACTCTGTCCTTCATCTCCTCCCCTGTAGTTGGGGTTGAACAGATAAACAGCGGTACATGTTGATCCTATTTTCTATTATTGTGAACCAGATTAAATGGAGAGCGCCTCCAAAAGCTCCCGCTGTGTTCTGTGGCTCTTTAATGCACCACTAGCTTCACAAACAACACGGTCACAAGTCCACAGGTTAGCTTTATCATTTGTGCCTGTATTTTATCGTAACCTTATCTTTTTAAGGTAAGCTTGTAAAGTTAGCCTATAATGTCCATGCATTTGTCCCATGCATGACCCATCCTTAAATGTCATTGGAGCAGCCCGTCTGCATCTCCAGATCTTGAGCTAGACATGGTCAAGACTACTTTAGCTGGACGATATTACCTATCGTGCTGTACTTGGTTTGGTTTAAGTATATATATAAGTAAGAGTTTATTTGCAAAAACAGATAAGTGCCATTTGAAAAAGTTATCGGAGGCTCGTAGTTTTCTCTTGGTATAGTAATATTTCCAAAGGTCAAATGTATTTAACTGCTATCAAAATATTATTCCATCCCTTCTTCATACAATCCACTATACATTATCGCCATTGCTGTCCCAAAAGTCACTGACACTTTTATATCTTCAGTAGCTCCTATAATTCTTAAGTTATACTCACTAGATTTTAGCAGTAGTTAAACTGAACCTTCTGAGATTTTAGGCAATATATACGGTTATAATTGTTCACTTACACTTGGACTTATCACTACTTAAACTAGGGGGAAGTAAAAATGACCAAATTTAAAAAAAAAAAAGTTTTTTAAGTGTCCAACATTTTCGATTTGGCACTGAATATTCCTATCCAACACACTTTGCATAACATTTAAAGTATTTCTGGGCTTATGGTTCTTATTTGATCCTCGATGTTACATTTTAAGTCTTTTATTGTCTGGGATTTATTCACAAACACCTTTTCTTTAAGATACAGGAAGAAATTGAGACTAGTCAGGTCTGTGGAGATCACATACTGCCCCCTGTCTTTGAAAACCACTTATTATTCCTTTAATGGCATTTACGCTTGGGGCATCTCTGGTATTAAAATGCCAACAGTAACACCACTGGATTTCTGAATTTGACCCATGTGACTCAAAGTACCACTGAACAATGAGCGTTCGTTTCTCGGTGCTATATTTACTCATATTAATGTTGGAAGAGTAGTTCTAAACGCTCTGAAAAAATAAAATTAAAACACCCTGTATCTCTAGAAAAATTGAAAAATAAATAAATAAAACAGAGCTGTCTGGTTTTGCTATTGAACTCTTCAAACAATTAAATCATAATAAGAAGTAAGTCAATAATTTTCATTGAACTCTTGGAAGTAGACCAAATTATGAGTCATGTTTGTGAAGAGGTGAGCCTAGTCCAGCTAAAAACATTAGCGTGTGTAATAAAAACACCCACAATTGAAATAAATGTTTTTCCTTTAGTTATTTTTTTGGCTGAAATATAACGCAATGTGGCTTTAACTCACTTCTTCTACCTGACATGTCGTTTGGAACATGAATAAAATATGTCTTTACAGAATTTCATATTTCCTCTTTTTGTCATTCTCATGTAAAGGACAGTGTAACTTTGTCCCATGTGATGTCCCGCGGGCTCTCTTCTGAAGACTGTCCCTCTGAGCTGGACACATGTGGGACAGATAGGCGTGCTCCCTGCAGCGCCCCCCGTAGGTCGCTCACATCGGCACAGCGCTCCGTTCGTGTTATTGGCAGGTGGTGCGTGAAGCGTCCTCGTCATGACCCTGAGGCAGCTTAACTCAAACTGAAAAGCCTTGTCAACTGCTGTCACCGGCAAGGACACTGGAGTCAAACGACAGCGAAATCTGACTGTTCTAGCCGTCTACGACCTGATACACAAATGTGAATAAATGTTGTCAAGTATTTCCTTTGAGTTTTGGTGTAGTTTTAGTTTGACGAATATGTGATGCTAATTATGTGGTTGGTTGAATTCATAATTGTTGTTGTAAATCAGAAAATATATTTGCATTTTAACTATGATCAGTCGTATTTATTGTGTTCCAGTGGTGCAAGGTAGTGAAGTACAAGTAGTATAGTACTGTACTTAAGTAGAACTTTTAGGTATCTGTACTTTACTTAAATCAATTCTACAGTGGATACTTTTTACTTCATTACATTTTAGAGCAGGTATCTTTACTTTCACTACATTTTTGAACTGCAGGGCCGGCCCAGCTTATACGCAGACTAAGCAGTTGCTTAGGGCCCCGAGGCCACCAGAGGGCCCCCCCAAGCCCATACATTTATATTGAAAGTAATAAAGTATTTTATTGGACACAGGGCTTGTGTGTTTGCAGCAGCCTAAATATCGACAGACATTAAAATCCACCAGAAATGAAAAAAAAATGCCTAGAATTTAAAAAAAAATCTTGACCTCCCCTTATACGTTTGTCTGCTGTTGAGCCATTCTGGATGTTTTCAGTCTGATGTTGGTCATATAAACACAAATACAATTGGTCAGGGTGATGAGAGCAGAGTCATAATGTTGTCACATGTGACATCATCAATCGCTGATCAATCATCAATCACTCCAGCCCTACATAATATGTTTCTGTCACGGTTTGTGTGGTGCGGACTCATGTGCAGCACAAGGGAGTGTCCAAAAACAGGTTTAATGACAAAAACAAAACAGAGTCTGCATGGTCCATAACCAAAAAAACAGGAACACAGATGAACAAACTGAAGACGAACCAAAGACAGGGATAACAAAAGACAAGGATCCAGCAACTAAACAGGGACTAAACAGAATATAAAGGCTGCCCCCCTGATTGGCAACAAGGAACAGGTGCGGAGCCAACCAGGGAGGCACCAACTAAAAAAGGGAGGAACAAAAGCTGGATCTGGAGTGGCGACGGGACAGGAAGGAACAGGAACAAGGGACAGGGACCACCGGCGGGGCAGACCAGGAGGGAAGGGGACAGACCCCCCGGGGGTCGAAGGCAGGGACCAGAAGGGAAGGGGACAGAACCCCGGTGGTCAGTCCAGGCAGGGTCAGGGTCCAGGCAGGGTCAGGGTCCAGGCAGGGACAGGGTCCCAGGCAGGCCGTACAGTGCCCCCCGGTGGGGCAGCCGGGCAGGACCATCACCTAAACCATCACAGTTTACAGAATATTTCACTGATTACATTTTTTCTTTTGCATGTACTTGATAATTTTTTTTTGTCAGTTATTAAATATTTCACACATACAGGAAAACATAATGAGATAATTACAAATGACATCACAACATTGTATAGACCAATGATTTTTAACACAGATGGGGGGCAGGTAAAATGAATATGGTTCAAATGTAATATAGCGAGTTATAGTTTGTATTTACTAAAATAAATGATCAGGTTCAACTTAAGTTCATGTCCCTGTCTCATATTTCATAGCTCAGCACAGTGTCAGCAGTAGCTAACCTGGCTCTCGCCCTCCATCTGAGAGAGACGACATCACCACATCGACTCTGAAAACCACCAACCAATGAAACTCTCTACCCCAAGTAATTACATTTACCTGTCAAATTAAAATCGAGCTAAATATTTTGATTTCAGTCCTTTAGGATCACGATAAAAGCCATTGTTTGCAGTGCTTCTTTCCATACGCAGAGAATGCCTGTGTCTGCCCTGACTCCACACACGGGTCAGACTGAGCACACATCACGAGGCTCATTTATCTGCTGTTTAAACGGGAGCCGCTGATAGGACACGGCTCAGATAAGCAGCAGGTGATGGGCAGTGACAGGCGTTTAGGCTCGTCTGTTTGCTCTCACCGTGTTGTGGCGGTTTACGAAGAATTACATACGCCATAAGATCCAGGTTTATTTTATATCAAGCCTTATTTTTGTGAAAATTGCTTTGACCTTTCGCAAAATCTGAAAGTTGAATTAAATATTGACATTATTCAGTTACCTTTGAATAGTTAATAGTTTCATATAGCCTACAGTCTACCATTTTACATGTACAAACACCAGGGCCAGCTCTAGCTTTCAGAGGGCCCTGAGCTGAATTTGTCTCTGGGGCCCCCGACAGCGGATGCCTCCTGGTTCAGCTATTGGTGATTCACATGTAGCAGCAGCAGATATTTTGCTACTATAGATATCAAACAAATGTAATTGTTTTGGAGGGATATTTGAGCTGCAGTAAAGACACAAGCCCATGTGTCCAATAAAACTTGATACATTATATTTTTTTTCAATATAAATGTATAGGGGGCCCTCTGGGGGGGGCCCTAAGCAGCTGTTTAGTTTTGCTTATAGGCTGCACCGGCCCTGACACATAGATTAATTCCTTTGCCATTTGACGGTTATAAAAATTACTCATTAACAACGACTTTTTATCAACATCCCAAATTTTCCTTTTTAAGATATTTCAAGCCAGCTCAGTGTTTTATCATCTTGTTATATACACGCGGCAGGGTGATAAGAAAACCCTATTTACATGCATCGAGTCACACGCAAAATATCAAATACAAACACGTTTTCCCATCTCGACTTCTCCACAGTCAGAATCTGAAGTTTACTGTCGGTGATCAGACTTCACAAGCCTGGACTTTGCTTTGGTGATATATCATAGTACAAAATAAAGCAAGAAAATAGAAAAACTTGATACAGTTTGGTACAGCTTTCCCGGTATGTATGTATGTCTGCATGTCCTCGCAATGAAAAAAGAACAGGTGAACAAAATAACATGAATGAACTCAAGACAAACTCAAGAATGAACACAAACTCACTCAAAATCCAGCAAACTAAACTGAACAATGACAGAACATATAGGCTGCCCCCCCCTGATTAGCAATGAATGACAGGTGCAGGGAAAACCAGGGAGGCGGCAAACGAAGGAACGGAACTGGATTGGGGATAAAACAGGGAAAAAACAGACATAAACCAGGCAAACCGTGACAGTAACATGTGTAACTGTGTACAGTGTCTGGGGGCATGGCCTTTGTTCCCTTCTGCTGTTAACGTGCTGCCCCATAAAGTCGTGAGTCTGTTATGAGCTAGCCTGGTTTACACTATGTTTGTCATTGTAAGGTATTTTCTAGCAGTGCGGCACTACACCAAACTGGTATCCTAATTTACTAATGCTAGGGTAAAGAACATGTGGATATGGAACGCATGGAGGATCACCAAGACGCCACGGAGACCAGCGTGGGAGATTACGAGGACTGTGGACAATAAGATAACAGCTATGTTCTGGTCATTTTGGTTAAAGCCACATCTCAGGAATGTGTCACCCCCGCACTGAGAGGGTCATAAAACAGTCACCATGTTCAACTTTGCTTAAGAAGAACAGAAGAAGACCCGCCTCACAAACTCATACTTTGGGAGACCTTATAAAAGCTGTCAACATGGGCATCTCAGGGTCCTATCTTTTCCAGAGAGTCTTTCCAGATTGCTTCATTGTTCACTTTACCTGTGTGGAACTCATTGAACCCTTCTGACTTTATGTTTCAGTCTCTTTCTCCTCTTTGACGCTTACACCAGAAATGAATATTCTTACATTATGGACTGGTTCTGGTTGGGTCCACAGCCAACCAATGACTGCAGGGTATTTAAATATATGCACAGAAGATGTACTCTTATAAAACTAATTATTAATACTCAAATCTTGATGAAACTCTTTGTGTAAAGCACTGCCTCGTCCAATGAATTTTACTTATCTATGTCCTAAGTATAGTTTTATCTCGTTTTCTTGGCTACGTCTCAGTGGCATTGCTGGTTCTGTTCAGACTTTCTGTTTTTCTAATTTCTCCTTATTTTTATGTTGCCACCCTATCCCCCTATATACACTATGGACAGAACAACAGTGCAGAGCTAACAGAGCGAATAAATAGTGTTGTCAGCATGTGTTCTTTCAAATCAAAGGTGTCATCATCCACCATCTTGCCATGAAAAACTCTTCACGTGTCACCGAAGCTAAATTGTTCTCCACTTTCCCGACAGCACATATGTTAGCTCCTCCTCTCCTCGGGGGGTTAGGGCATCTGGCAGAATATCTCCGATCCAGGTGAGAAGGAGGAAATGAAAGCTGAGAACATTTAGGCTCAGGTCCACCACCACATCTGCCCATCTGGCCATCTCAGAGGTGTAGACGGGGATTATAGAGCTCCAGATGTGCACTGGATCTGGCCTTTGGTGCAGACCAGAGCAGATTGGCTGTTCTTAGCTATGCTCAGGTGTAGACTCTGACAGATGGAGGCTGGTTGGCCCTTGCTCCCGGTCTGATGGCATCTACGAGGATGGATGGCTTCATTCTTGAGGAACAATTGGTCATCTCTCAGGCCGCGAGCGTTTAGTGATCTACAACACGGGGCCTGTCGCACAAGCGCATGTTGTTGGGGTTAAGCTTGCATGGCGTGCTTGCTACATATATCTGCAGCAATAATCTCTAAATCAATCAGTCTTTATTTCTACTCAAGGTGACCAACGTGCGTTCCGATCAGATCAGTATAAAAACATGCCAAAACAATATTTGCTGTGTGTATGTGTAGCAACAGGCAAAAGACGCTGTTTAACTCTGTCAACTGGACAAATCATTGTAAGAGTGAAAACGTTTCGCTGCTCATCCAAGCCGCTTCTTCAGTTCTGATGAATATATAGCAACAGAACATTTTATTCAGTCAGGTGGACAAAAGTTTCACTCTAAAACTTTTGTTCTGTCGAATTTTCTTTGCTATGGAACCTACCTGGATAATTAAGGGATTACACAGATTGCTGTATATATTGCTGCATTCACCCTTCACTGGTTTGTCCTGATATGATCCCGTATTAGTTTTGAGATAGACTTGGTGTGGTCCTTCTTTGGTTCAGTTTAAGTCAACATTTTAAGAGATTTAACTCGTAAACTACTTCTCTTCTATATGTTAAACAAGCTCGACTCCTTTCATTTGGAGCTGAATTCATTATTTATATGTATAATAGTGTCAGATTTCGGTTTCGCCACATGATAAAAAACAATAATTATTCCACATTTGAAAAAGAACACAAAAAAAAAAAAAAAAAAAAGTTTGGTGCTCTAAAACATGGAAGAATGCCACAGAACCAGTTACTTTAGTGTGTGATTTGGATACTGTTGAAAGTCTGTTATTTTAATTTATTTTGCTGCTTTTTGTGGATTAAATCACCCAAACCACATTAACCACAGAAGCAGGAAATGTGCAAATACAGCTAATCAGCGTTTTAGTCTAAACAGTGCTTTGTATTTGGGTCTGGAGAACCCAGTCTGTGTCGTACTGCTGCTGCTGCTGCTGCTGCTGCTGCTGCTGCTGCTGCTGCTGTCGTCCCAAAGCAGAAAAACTGAGAGCAGCGTTTCCACACACAGTCGTTCAACTAATGTGCTGGGATCAGGGGCCAGGCTCACCAGCTGTCTGCGAGAAGAGGAGGAGAGAAGAGAGGAGGAGGGGAGGAGAGGGTGAGGAGGAGAGGACAAGGAGAGTAGAAGAGGAGGAGAGGAGGGGAAAGTAGAAGAGGAGGCGGGGGAGAGTAGTAGAAGAAGAGGAGGAGGAGAGGAGAGCATGAGAGAAGGAGAGGATGG
This sequence comes from Periophthalmus modestus, assembly GCA_019594935.1. Taxonomy (NCBI): domain Eukaryota; kingdom Metazoa; phylum Chordata; class Actinopteri; order Gobiiformes; family Gobiidae; genus Periophthalmus; species Periophthalmus modestus. The sequence continues at coordinate 27,807,634 of JAIEZT010000084.1, forward strand.
GAGAGTAGAAAAGAAGGAGGGGAGAAGTAGAGAGTGGGAGATTGTAGATGAGAAGAGGGAGAGAGGAGGAAAGGAGAGGAGGTTGAGTAGAAGAGGAGGAGGAGGAGGAGAGTCGGATAGGGGGAGAGGAGGGGGAAAGTACAAGAGGAGGAGACGAGAAGAGGGGAGAGAGGAGAGGAGGAGAGGGGGGAGGAGGGGGCCGGGCAGAGAGCATGGCCCAGACTGCTAACACCTGCCCAAGTGGGCTTCCAGGTCCATAGCTACACAATCCTCTTCTAGCCTCCCTCTATTTTCTTCCTTTCTGTTCTTCCTTCTTGTCCCATCCTCTATCTCTCCTCTCTTATCTCCCTCTTCTCCCTCTGTCCACTCTCCTCCCTATCTCTTCTTCTCTTCTCTTTTACTAGCCACTGTCCTCCTCCCTCTCTTCTTCTTCTTTCTTCTTTCTCTCCCGTCTCTCACTCCACCTTCTCCTCTTCTTCTTTCTTTCATCCTTTTCTCTCTTTCCTCCATCTTCATTCATCCCTCTCTTCTTCCCTCTCTAGTTCGTTCTTTCCCCTCGCATTTCTCCCCCTCGTTCTCTCCTTCCCCTCTCCTCTCCTCTGGTCATTAGAGGGACCAGCAGTGGGCCAGGTGATAAAATGCATTTTGGTTTTTTTTTTTGGGCCAGGAAAGGGCCCACTACTGCTGCTGTCATCTCATAATTGGCTGAGGTAGAATACTTTTAGCAAACAAGGTAAATGGGCAGCTGTTACTGTTTTCCCATGTAGTCCAATCATCTGTTATGCCTGGAAATGTCTTTTGTCTTAACCAGTTTGTTTCCTCCCATGTGACTGTGATATACATTGTAACTTTGTAAAAAAAAATGCAGAAAAGTCTCTCACCCTAACACGCTTCAACATACTGGCATTAGAAGGTTTCAAAAGTGCCACGCCAACTGTTCCTCTAATAGGGCGTCTCCATCTGACAATGTATCTTCATTTATTTGAGCTTTGAAAAATAATTCCTTTCTTATGAATGTGTTCGATTGTCTATAATCCCCTAATCTAAGTCTCTGAACTCTGTGACCTGTAGTGAAACAAGAAACAACAAGAAAACCTCCAGTCCAGTTGACAAAATTCAGTTTTCTTTTGCAAAGGAACCTATCTGGACAACCGAGGGATTACACAGACGTCTTTCTGTCTTCAACCCAGGGGTCCCCAACCTTTTTCGCACCACGGACAAAAAAATACAACTCACTATACCGCTGAACCAGTGGGAGCCCTGCGCTTGTTTCTTCTTTCCTTTTTGTTCATGGTTTTTTTTCTTTCAAAACACTTTCAAGGTTTATCTTTTTATCCAGGATGCTTACTGTCCATGTGCCAAAGCAGTTTTGAAGGTTTTCATTGCCTTGTTCTCTTTCTTTTGTTGAAAATCAAACACTTAAACAGAACCATGAACCATGAAAATCCACTTTGCACTTTTTCTTGAGTTTTCAGATGATCTAAAAACTGTTAAAAATCTGTTTTTTGGCTGTGTTTGCTAAAGTGTGGATTGTGTCATCATGATCATTCCGCCACACAAGCAGAGTCTATTCTCTAAGCCACAGGAGCCAGTGCAGAGACCTGAGCACAGGACGCATGTGCTCGAACTTCCTGGTTCTAGTCAGGACCTGAACAGCAGCATTCTGGATGTACTGCAGCTGTTTTATCGCTCGTATCACATCTCCAGCGTAATGTCACTGCAAAGTATCAATAAGGATATAAATACTACAGTAAAACCAACTCTCTGAAAACTTTATGACAATATAATCCTTAAACATATAATTATTCCAAGGTTTATGAAGTTCACACCTCTCTTAAACTTTTTTTCACAGCCTCATCATTACACACAGGTGAAAGTTTGTGCAGTTCGCTGTCTCCTTCCTTAAATGCCATCACTTCCCTTCTCAGCAGCACGGTTAGCTCATAGCGCGCTCCCATTTTCTCCTTGTCTGGCATTAGCAATTACCGCGCGATCCGAAAGGTCAGGAGATGTTTTTAAAATGCGATCGGGGCCCTTTGCCTGGACTGCTCCGCTGAAACCTTGTCAAACATTTATTGGGAATAAAATGAGCCTGGGACAGAGCGGAGTCATGACACGGTGACATTCTGTTACCAAGGTGAGCCCAACTTTGTCTCCTCATGGACCACTCTCATTGATCATTCATTTTACATTTGCAGCAGCATCTGGGATCAAAATATTAAGTGGGAGGATGACAGTAAAAGACTTTATTGGGTGAATTAAATAGAATATCGTCTCAGTAAGCAGACTTACAACCAGGAAGGATGAAAACATATAAATGAGGGCAATATAAATGAATCATAGACTGTATGAAGCGTTCGGCTCCGGTCAAATGAATCTCATCGAGGCTAGCGGTTAGAGGAGTGAGTTTAGAGCTCAGTTTCATATTTGGAATTCCAATCACGAGAATCATAGCAACCAAAGAGCCAATCTGGAGCGAGGCTGTTGATGGTAACGCTTCTTCCCGCCCACAGCACTGGTTAAGCAAAGAGCAGCGCTTAGCAACACTGTCAATCAAACCTGTTGCTAACACCAACGAGAGCGACCTCTGGGAAAGAAGGCATCTGAGTTGTCTGTTATTCATGTTCATATCTTGATTTACGGACACAATAGTGAAATAAAAATACCAGGATCATGTAGTGCGGGTTAATACGAACATTTTAAGATCAAAATGATGAGCCTGTTGGCAACGGAATGATTATACAATAGATTAGTCAGTGATTTGAAAGCAATGGATTTAGAGAAGGTTTATGGACTTTAAAAACATGGAGCTGATGAGGAACCACAGACCTGCCAACCTTTAAATCAGTGGATAAACAAACTCTTGGGGTCCCACCGGAGGAGCTGGAGGACGTGTCTGGGGAGAGGGAAGTCTGGGAGTCCCTGCTTAGACTGCTGTCCCCGCGACCCGGCACCGGAAAAAGAAAATGGATGGATGGACAAACAAGCTGAGCTACTGTTACCCACCGTCATTTTCTATGGCCTACATTTCTGTCCCTGTACTTTTTTCGTTTGTACTTTAATACATTTGAAAAACACTTTACGTCAGGTTTTTCAAACGATTCCCTGGTACCTGCTGCTTTTACAGGCTCTGCAGATGCTCACCTAGACTAGAAGCAGTGAGCAGTGAAATCAGTCCTCCAAGATTCTAGGTTGTACACCACTCTTTTAATCACTGGGTTTATCTAAGCGATTGGAGATTTTTAAAACATGCAAATGACAAATGCAACTCCAGGGGTGTTGCACGAATCGAGTTTGGCATAATATTTTTCATGTAACTTGTTATGCCGTGGTGTGCAGTCAGACCTGTCTCACCAGTGCGCTTCTCTGACACCTGTCTGACCAGTGCTCCCGTCAGTCCAGTGTGCTTGTCTTACCAGTACACCTATCAGACCAGTGCACCTATTTGACCAGTGCTGACCAGTGCACATGTCTGACCAGTGTGCTTCTCTGATCAAAGCACTTGTCTGACTAGTACGCCTGTCTGACCAGTGTACCTGTCTGACCAGTGCTTTTCTATGGCTATTGCACCTGTAGACCAGTGCTCCTGTCTGAGCAATGTGTTTGTCTGACAGGTGTGCTTCTCTGATCAGTGCACTTGTCTGACCTCTACACCTGTCTGACCGGTGCGCCTGTCTAACCAATGCACCCATCTGACCATTTGTCTGACCAGTGTGCTTCTCTGGTCAGTGCACATGTCCAACCACTACATCCTGCCAGACTGGTACATCTGTCTGGCCACTACACCTGTCTGACCAGTGCACCTATCTGACCAGTACACCTGTCTGACCAGTGCACCTGTCTGACCAGTACATCTGTCTGACCAGTACATCTGTCTGACCATCACATTGTTAGTATCTCTTCATGAATGTACATTTTGTGTAATAAGTGCATTAAACATGTGCAGAGCTGTCACATGTCACTCATATGGTTTATAGTTGCATAATGATAATTACACAGATAACAATAGTACTGTATTGCTCAGCTGTATAAATGAGGTGTAGGAGTAGGACAAATCTGTGAAGAAACAAAAAGCCCACTAACCAGCCCAAATGGGTGTCAAATACAGTCCAATATATATAAATAATAATAAACTATATAGGTCTAGGCTGACTCCAAAATGGCTCAGTATAGATGCATTTAATATGTCAGTAAAAAATACATATACTAATTTGCAATGTAGTTTGTATGCTATAAAAAGGTGGCGTTTTTAAATAGTTATCGACTAAATATTGACGTCCACCCCAAGTCCGCTTGCCCACCCATAAAAGTCACTGCACGCTACTATGTTATGGTTGCCATTTTGAGGACTTAAAACCATTCAGAAGATAATACTGCAAGGTTTTCATCTCTTGTGATCCATGGATGTTGACCTTTAATGGGAGAGTTTGCCTTGTTGGCGAATTTATCAAAGCCATTGGCCTAAACAACAGCACATTCTTTCTGCAGTCTAAAAACACCAAAATGTGTGCTTTTATTTTGTTGCCTCATTAAGCTGAATGGGACAGAACATTTATATCGACACCAGGCTGTGCGCATAGCTGCTCCGGACACATCTCAAGGGTCTACAGATGCCGTCATACTCGCGACCGATTATAATTTGGTCACAGGCAAATATGGACTTGGCCTGCGTTTAAACTTAGTCCATTAATCTGAAGCGTTGGGTTTGATCGCCATGGTGAAAGTGGCATCGTAATGTGTCTAATTCTCTGCAGCCCTCGGCAGCTTTAGCTCTGCTCTCATCCATCTCACTTAGAAACCGCATCTCCAGCCAGATCTCCCCTGCATACAGACATCTCACTTATTACCCCACCAAGCTAAATTATTTGTCTTCTTTATCCAGCCAGCCGGAGCGGAGGTAGCATACTAGTTACGTTCTCTTTGCTTTGTGTAGAAACAAATAAAGATAAATAGTTTTCAAAAGGTCAAGGCTGTCAGGTTTATTTGAATGCATCGCTGTGATCCAATGATACACTCTCCAGCTGTCATGCCAACGCACGCTACGGCAACTTGATCAAATATTTAGAAGAACATAAAAAGACATAATTTTGATGTAGTAACATTTACAAATGGCAGCCAGAGGAAGACGAATGCAGCCCAGTGTGTAATTATGGCTAATGCATGCTGGGATATGGATTTGCTCGGAGCCAAATGGAACACAAGATGGATAATAGCTTTTTGATGCATGAGTTTCTGTTTCTCCGTCAAACACACAAGGCAGAACCGCACACTGACTCAACATTACACATTTGGACACATGAAATTTTAATTAGAATTCAGATGAATAATTGTAAAATCAAGGGAAGTTAATCATGTTTTAGCACCATGTCTTTGCAAGGTATGTGTTGAAATTTAATCTCCGCCTGATTCTACTTCTTAAATGTTCCACAGGATGGCATTAAACTTATCTACCCACAGTATGGTATGGACTTCTCCATCTCCATGGAAACAAGCAGGCAACACCATCAGCTCAAGTTCCAGGTCAGATCTATGGAGAGGCAAGTTATGTAGAGGTATACTATGTAACATTTCTGGTAGCGGAGTTTCACCACCTGCTTGTTTCCATCGAGATTTTTTTTTGTTGCTTTGTCTAGAATGTTCCTGTATGGCATTAAACGAATCTGTGCTGTGCTGAGAGCTCTCACTACCAGCACCGTCCTTGCTATCGAGCAGAGGTATAATACTCCCTACAACGGAAGCATAGCCAGAATGGCCTGTACAAGACTGGAAAGGACAACACTTTCACAATGTCTTGAGGTTTCAGGCTCGCCTCTTCATAGAACTGACCTGTAACTAGACTCTTTTACAAGTCTGGCACCACTGCTTTAACTTGTATTGCGCCGATAATGAGAGAACATGCAAACTCCACACACAGAACCACCATAACTGATTGTATTAGTGCGATCACTTAGCCATATAAGGTCAATGTATGCATGCAAATGGAGTCACTTTGGAGCGATTTTATTGGTTCTTGCTGCATTGTCCAATCTTTTCAGCCAATAAACGATGAAAGCCTTGGGTCATCCTTGGAATTTATAAATTATGAATAACTTCCCCAATAGGAGACCTTTACAAAAATTGGTCACCCTGTCCCCAGCTCCAGTTTGATTTATTCCAGAAAAAAACTCCTTCACAAAATGTGCATTTGAATTCCACCTGCTTTCCATATAACAATTTTGTCTTCATTTACAAGCGACATTACCGGTTTAATTCACGAAAATCTACAATATTCCTTCTTCCAACCAAGAGTCACGTTGATGTCTAACATTAACAAGCTCTTTCTAACACGGACACAGTCATAGAGAGAATCTCCTCTGTACTGAAAATGGGCAAATAACACCTTCATTTATCTCATGTGTTAGAAAGACACCTCCGCCTGTCGCATCGTGGAAATCCTTGCAATTTCAAAAGCAGTTTTCTTCCATTTTTGCCTTGTTCCGTGTTCCTTTCTCGAGATCTGGGTGCGATTAATGTCATCCTAAGTCGCGTTGACCTTTTTGATAGATTTATGGACTTCACGGTACAATAACTTAGCGCTCCGCAGCGTACATTCATTTTCGCGACAGTGATTTTTGTCATTTACAGGATCAGACTTTGGCCTTTTCCTTTACTGCATAACTTGTTCCCTCTGGAGTTTGGCTGGAGGTCCCACTAGGTTTTCACTATAGGAGGTGTACTGCTCTAGTATAGTGGACAGTCTCCTCTCTAAAAGTGCTTATTCTGTATATTTTGTAGGTGATCAAGATGCTGCAAAAGATATAATTTTATATACATATTTTCTTAACTGCAGAACAAGTGTCTTGGCCAACGACGGAACAACAGCATTCATCTGTGAGAGCTGAAATTGCACCATCAACCTGTGGGTCTGTGGATGTGGCCGCGCTACCAACGATGTTTAGGTCGAGAATGGCATTCGAAGCGCCAACCTTCAAATCAGAGGGCAAGCGCTCTACCAACTGAGCCACTATCTTATCACATGTATTTAGGATCGCATATTCATTTTTTGTCCCTTGTCAAAAAGCATGGGGTCTATAGATACCTCTTGCTTTTGCGACTTTTATCTTCCACAGCATGGGATAAAACATATCTACCTCCATGGAGAAACGCAGGCGACGCAACCGAACCACGTTACAGGTTAGATCTGTTGAGAGATGACATATTTTTGAGCCGTAAAAGACCTGGAAAGGAAATAATGAAATACCAAGCTGTGGAACATTCAAGGGAAGACGATAAAATCAAGACAAGCTGGTTCGTGGAAGTTATAGTGCACCTTTAGCAAAGCTGTAAATCTTAACATTGGCGACGCAAATCTTCAGTAAGATCCCGATGACTGACGGTGGTGCAAAGTGGTTCATTTAGTTGGATCTTGTATTTCTACCATTTCTGACAAAAAAAAGTCACATATACATTTCTTCATTATCATATGGATCAGATTGCAACAAATGTAGGACCAATTTATGCTTGAGTACATATATTTTCCAAGTGCTACTTTCAGTTCTTCCTCATAGTCATAGTTATGGCAAAATATGTCCTTAAAGTCTCTATACCAACCAAAAGTAATGCATTTTTGAAGGTTTTTTACTTCCCTAACTGTCCTGTCCAAGCCCAACCCCTCTCCTCTGTCCTTCATCTCCTCCATAACTCACTACGCCACATTGCTTCCACTCTTTGTCCCATCACTTTCCTGGCATCTCTTATAAATTCGGACCCCCCGAGTGAGCGCTCCATCTCGTTGAGTGAGTGAGGGTGCTAGGGGCCTGGGCGGACACTGTGAAATGACCAGCGCTCCGGATCACGGGACGGTGCCAGTCTGCTCAAATATACACCCCATTTACCATGCCCCATTAGTATGACCACGCTCCGCTGCCTCCCTCAAGCCTGCCATTCATTCTGGGAGCGTTCACTAATGTTCAAGGTACGCAGCTCGCTAGGTAGCCGCGTTGCTAATAGCCTTTAGCACTACAGGCTACGAGTAATGATTGTGTAGACGGTGAGGATGGATAGTTTTGATTAGATGGACTACAAGAGGGAATGTGATGCTGGGAGTTATTGATTTGTTTTGTTTGAGAGATCAGTCATGGCGCTAGAGTGGGGTATAAGGCGGTATTAAGACTGACAGACTGATGAGGTTTTAATAAACACAAAGAAGATTGTGTTTCAAAAAGATCAAACTTATAAAAGTGGAGAAATAACTGCCCGAGGCGCTAATCATTACAGCAATCATAATGTCAGTGGTGTAATATCGAAGCTGATGTCTTCTTCAGCTGAAAGTGAGAGAACTTTCAGCAAGAAAATTACTGTAACCACAATGATATTACTGGTCACAAAAGAATTATTATGTGAAAATTGGGATCAGCAGATCCTGAAAACTCAACTCGTGTTACTACTGTTGGGATTTCGAGTGATAAGACATAAGAGTAGAGCCTTACAACCAAATCACCTTTTATGCAGCAATAAAAAAGAACTGTTTGGGGTTAATTACTATTTCAGAAAAAAATAGAGTTTACCCACTGTTACACCAACATCTTTCTTGAGATACAGATACAGTTTTGCTTGCCTGACCAGCCAGCTCCTCTTACATTCAATTCCAATGCAGTAGTGTCTGGAATCGGACCATAAAGTGACATAAAGAACTGTCCGAGCTTGGGACGGTCCAGACACAGCAGCTAATTTGTTCGCATCTCGAATACCCTCGTGTCATTGAGAACAAAATATTAATTTTTCCTCATATGCATAGGAATCGTAGGAATTTAGTGCTGTTTGTTGATTACAAGAGTGTTTTTGAGAGGTTAAGACAGGATATGCTTCCAGACCCCAATGTCTTTGTGAGGCCAGGCAACAATTTGGTACCATGGCACATAACAAACCTACACATTCAAGCCGCTATTAAGGCTAAAGAACAGACCTGCTGTAATGACTGGAGAAACCAAAGATTCAGACTCGGGGTAAAACCTTAGAACAAAGTTTATGTACAGACACGGAAATGTAAATGAAGGTTGACGGAGCAGACAGTTGAGAACGATGTCGCGTGCTGTAGTCTTCGAGCAGGTCGTGGGTCGCTGGGTCAGAGGTTGGGGTGTTCGTACCGGTCGTGGAGAGCTGGGTCAGAGGCTCCGCCGTGTGGAATGGTTCCAAGGAGATCTGGCGAAGAATGAGAAATAACCAGCTGAGTATTGAGATCATTAATGCAAAACTAGACTGAGTGTTGGGTCGTTTGATAATATCGCAATTGTGGTTTTTGAGCAAAATTTGAATATTGGGTATACTGTTAATAAATACAACTATTAAAAACTAGTCTATTAGTCCATTGGTCCATTCATGATTTCCATTGACATTCCTGAAGCGCTGTTAAAGTATCGTCTGGATGCTGTCGTTAAGATGATCCCCAGAAATGTTTTTGTCAATTTTGCCCACCACAAAACAGCTCAATAAGAGTCTGATTGATAATGCGACCTCTCATTTATGCACTCCATATTTCCCAGTCATTATAACTGTAGCATAAAGTCCTACTTACTGTTGCGTTGTGCATCTCCGCTGTCCACCATATGCTGTTTTATGGAGGGACACGCTAAAGGGCACTGCTCCTGTCGTGTGGATGATTTATTGGTTGGTCATGAGCCCTGTGGCCAGGCCGTGCCCACAGTCCCCCCTCGCCGTAGCCTCAGCACATCCACAAACAGTAATATTGGGCTTCTCCGCTCCACTGCCTCCAGCTGACACACGGAGCGGCCTGTCTGACACCGCCACGCCATGTTGGGAAGCTCGCAGGTCAACCCTCACACCCAAAGGTTAATGTGGAAATAGATTAAAAGCTGCGAGAGTGAAGTTTGCTCCTCCTGTCTGTGGGTGCCATATATGAGCTGTGACCCCTATTAGCTCAATCCAGAGAGCAGCAGACTCCAGTATAGGTGAAGGTAGATGGATACAGGCTTATTCCAGTCACACAGTGTGTCAAACCCATGCCGCTACTAGAGAGAAAAGTTTGGATCAAAAGTGGATCCACCAAAGATGCACAAAGATATGACTGACCTCTGCAAAGTAAGCAGTGAAAATTGATTTATTATTATATACTTTCTGGATGTGGCCGAGCACCTGTATGATCTCTTTGTTAAAACCATACTTCGGAACATTCTCCATAGAGATAGATACGTTTTACTTCGTTTCGTGGAAGATTACAGCGAAAGGAAGACGATTTACATGGAAACAAGCAGGAGGAGTAAGGTTTGTGGAGATGCAAGCCCATTCACAGTAAGGATGCTCGCTTTTAATGTAATAAAAAGTAATAAAGAGTTACATACTGTGGCTTTAATTGAATAGTCAATGCGTTATTCTGTCATTATAAGAGTCTCCTGAGACCCCTTTTTATGCTTTATAAAACAAACTAACTAAAGCTATATTTTTACCCATAATGTGCCAACAGATTTCACTCCAATGTGGATAAACGGTTGCATCAAAAAAAAAAGCACAGAGGTCCCTTATCTCTTGGTAACAAATTAAGTGTGTTATAGTCTTAATTTGGATACAAAATGTTCAAAAAACATAAATAAATACATAAATCATTTTAATCTTTCTTTATTTCTCAGGGACCATGTGTATATTCATTAGGCTTACAAAAGATAAGATGATTTGTACCAGATTTAACTACGAGCGAACTAATGAGCTGAACAGTATTTTTAGTGAACACTGATATGATTACTCGCCCCTTTCACACCTCACTGAACTATCGTCCATAAACAGTGTGTTGTGTCTGAAACGCCCAAACCGGAGTCTCATTATAAGCCTCCTGCTCCAGTGCGGACCCGGGTCACATGTGCTGACCCACACGTCTGCTGAACTGCACTGCATGGAAACAACGATGGACAAAAATCACATCTGGCCTCGAGCGTTTGCACAGATCTGCACCTTTAGTCATGGCTGTGTTGTTAGTATAGTGTTAAAGCTATACTGGAGTGTGGCTTTGGTCTTGTTTTGATCTAAACATATGTCTTTTAATGAGGCTGAGTAGCTTAAGGTCATCCCATACGGTGCGCTTGTTAATGTCACTGTCGCATTAGCATTCTCGGAAACCATTTCAGTATTAGCAACTGTGGTGATGGTTACCGATCTGATAATGCAAACAAAATCAAACATTACATGGCCAAAAAACATGGAAAAACACTCTGTTCCACCTTGTTATGTCTTGCAAGAAGTGCTCCACTGTGTTTTTAAACGCCATACACCTTCACTCGAATCCTTTGCATCGTTTCCACCCCGGAATTGCAAATCTCTATTGAAGTAAAAGGTAAAAGGAGCTGTTAACTTGAAAACTACCACTTCATGACATCACAAGGTGGAACAGAGCAGTTTGAGCTTTGGGGATGTAGACAGACTAATAATAAAAGATTACTCGAACAACTCCAGGTATCTTTTTGAGGAGGTAGAGTCACTTTTGCATAATATAGGATCTTTAAACGTGTAGTATGTAAAATTTTGGGGGGGGGTATGGCACCTACTTGTCACTATGGAGATGCTATTGCTTTGTCTGGAATCCTCCACAGTATGGCATTAAACTTGGAGACATCCCCGTGACCCTACTACGGCATGTTACAAATCGGATCTGCGGAGAGGCGAGCGGAATGCATGTTTCTCAAGCTTCATTTAACGTCATACTTTGGAAGAGCAGACAAAGCAAAAGGCAAAGTAGGTGGCTGACGCTTAAAGTAATCTGCCTTTCCTTGATTAATTCACTAGTTTGCTATATTTTGCTTGTTAAGAGAGAAGCCAGAGTAACATTTTTTTTTTTTTTTTAGCATTTCTGACGTTTTTTGCAGAATTTATTGGACACGCCACTAGTTACAACTTCGTCTAATAAGTGTGAAATTATAATTAGAGCTTGCACAGACTTGGCCACTGTGTTCCAAATGGGATTTAGTGCAGAATATGTTAATAGATCTTTGGGATGTTAACATTTCTGCATTATTGAGGGCGTACTATTGACAATGGAATGGCTGTTCTATTATAGTTATTTCAATGAGGATTTTCCCTGTGGCAATAACAACTTTTCAATTATTTTGGATGGAACATTGACAAACTCATTTAAGGAGGCGGAAAGTCACTCAATATATCCTTTTTACAGGCTGCTTACTTTTGTTTTAGTTGGAAATACTGTACGTAATTGCTTTTGGAGGTTTTGTAGCAATATTCATAGTTGGACATGATCACCACAGTAAAAGTAGTAGTTGTAACATTAAAGAACAACTATGTAACTCATCTATCTCCATGGAAACAAGGAGGTTATGCTGCCAGGCCAAGTTACTTTCTTTGGAGAGGAGGTCCCACTCGTGAGATTTTTGAGCAATAAAAACGCCCGCAAATGAATGAAAGCAAATTAGATCAGAAAATAGCGTAATATGGGACCTTTAGATATATGTTAATGTTTTTTCCTCATCACAAACATACCTGGAGTTGTGTTTTGTCATATTATTTAGTTTTCCATCTTTATCAGACAGTATAGGGACAAGTTATTTATACTTGTGACATTCCAGTGCCTCCTCCACCTCTGCTATTGTACCGAGACTCACTTCAGAACACTATAGAGTCTCGTAACCTTTTGAAAGCTGAGTTTGACACCGCTTGCGCGTCTTTTCTCTCTGTCCTCTTCTCTGCTCTCTCACTCCTCTGCACCGGGCCCTGCAGTCGGCTCTGGAGACTGGAGCCAGGCCAGTGGAGAATGTCATTGAATAAATGGGACGATGCTCGTATGATAAATCTGCCCATGTCTCTGGATCACAGCCCGAGGAGAACAATAGGACACATACTAAAAGGCACAAAAGGTAAAATTGTTAATACTTTTTCTTCGTTAGTTGTTTATATTGAGAGGATAAAGAGGTCTGCGTAGTTTTTAGGATGACGAGAAGCACATTTTTAAAACCAATTGTGATTTGATTTGGTCAAGGAAAGTGATCTGCTTTTGAGATCAACTTTTGAGGACATATTGTTTATTCTGTATACTACCAAAAGAATCAAATTGTCAGAAATGTACCCACATCCACACATTGTCAATAACAGATATGCCCCAAGTGTTGTGTTTGCTTTTTATCACTTCTGAACTAGAGGAACATGTTTCTCTCTGTCTAAGTCGCTGCTAAATTATCCATGTTTATTTAAAGGTCCCATATTACACTATTTTCTGATCTATGTTATAATGAAATACTACCACAATTTGAGCTTTGAGAGACAGACTAATAATAAAATAATTACTCAAACATGTGTGAATGAAATGATCAGGTAACAACATTCTTACATGGTTTAAAGAGTCAATTTTGTGTAATATCGGACATTTAAAGAGCACATGCATTTTCATTCCATTTTAAACATTTTTGGTCACCTTGGAATAAGTATTTCACATTTTCTAACATAAAATAAAATCTACATTTGGAAACTGGACTTTATTAACATCACCCTGTTTCCAATTAGGCAGTTAGGCATTAGAGCTCCCCCTGCTGGCAACGACACTAATGAACAATAGGAAAATGGTCACCTGGCACATCCAGAATGATCGCTTTGTATTTTTTATGCAGATTGATATCAGTCTGGTCCCCATGTTCAGTTTTTTTGTTGTTTCTTTTTTGCAGTGGCACGTGTGAAAAGGAGCTCACTGGTCACCTATGATTTACAAATAAAATCACATTTCTCTCACCTCAGATTAACCGAGTTTAGGCTTCGCTCATTGATTCTGTAGAAATCCGCAACATTTTTCAGCCCTGTGATGATTTTTTCCCAATATGGCCGAACCATGCCTGCCCCTGATTGGCTAATCCACCTGTCAATCATTTGAAATCACACACATCTTGGTAAAGTATTGAAGAAGAGTGTATTCTGGATCCCTGGCACGTAAAATGGACTAATGAAGCTCTTATGAAACGCCAATGCTATGCTAATAGAGCCATGCATTCATCGTCAACACAATCTAAATGAAGATTGCATCTGGTGATTGTTTATGGGCTTAGAAACTGTTATGTGATTTCGATGAGGAGACAACGATATTACATGGTTAAAAGCTCAACAAAACTTCAATTTTGTATAGGGTAAAATGTGTTCTTTGGATATTTTAGCTATATTCTTAAAGACACTGTAGCCTGTGCAGATTTGGGAAGCTGGTTTGGTTAGGTTAGCGATACGTCAGCTATAAAATCGACATACCTTAATAGTGACTGCTGCCTGCACAATGGGCATAAAGCACACTTGTTTCCCTTCACTTCTTTCACTTTTATGGCCACATCTGGTCTATTGTTTCTATCAGGGGCTTTGAGTAACTTTGCTTTGAGCTGACTCTGCGCTGCGTAGGTCAACCATCTCCACTAGGCCCCATTCCAGACGCCTCTGCTCCTCCGTGGCTCCCCCTCACCTATAGCTAAACAACCACACTGCACATAACTTCTCCATCTGACAACTCTGGCGGACATCTTTGTAATTTAGGGCGTAATTCCCTTTTTCCGGGGAGCTGTATAAAATCTATATTGCAACCATAAACAATCTGGGCTTCCCCTGTTTATGTATGCAGCCATGTGCCCCAGCAGCACTTTGGTTTTTCCTGAAAAGACCGAGCGGCTGTAAAGTGAGATGAGGCTGCGTCCTGGGTCATACTCTTTGATAGCGGGGCTGGCTTTTACCCCCTCTCCAGTCTGGCCACTATTTAGGATGTCGGAGTAAATCTCTGTTGGAGTCTATGGGCCATATAAAGAAATGCCAAAGACACAGTAAAAGATTGCGTCGCAGCGGGTTGATTTGTTGACACGGTACGATACTCTTTATGGATGTAGATTTGAGGGATCTGAGTGGAGAGATGATGAAAAATGGCTGCTATGTGCCCGAAGGAACTTTTTGCATGTGCCCTGTGAATGAAACAGACCCACTTACCATAGACTGTATATATAAATGGACATAGCTAACGCTAACTAGCCGCCACGTTACATAAGAAGTGAGCATGGGCGCGCTCTCGGCTCAATCGACTCTGGCTCCAATTCACTTTCCATTGAAAAACTGTCGCCCCTCTCTCTGTAACTACTGTAGTTAGCCTCGGCCAAATTCGGCCTCCGGTATCTTTTGCTGCCTCCATAACTTGGTACAAGATAAGATGTATTTGTGAAACATAGTATAGGCCTATATTCTGGGTTTGTGATTGATACTTTATTACTACATGTGGAAAGGACACAGCTGTATAATGTGGTATGTGCTGCTTTTATAGGGTGACCAGATGTTCCTATTTACCCAGGACAGTCCCAGTTCTGAGCCCCAGCAAATGTATCCAAAATCATTTATTTGTCCCAGTTTTATACAAGAAAAAAGGTGTCCCTATTTTTGACCAATTTGATCCACGGCAACAGCACAGGGGGGAATATATTGTCGTTTTAGCTTGAAAATGAGCATAAGGCATAAAAAAAAAAAAAAAAAAGTCACTCAGACTATATACCGTATTTTCCGGACTATAAGTCGCACTTTTTTCATAGTTTTCTAGGGGATGCGACTTATACTCAGATGCGACTTATAAGTGAAATTATTAAAACATATAATTTCACATCTTCGTTATAGTCACACTGACAACCACGCAATGACACTCTGGACTTGTGTACCAGTATCAACTACTCCTGTACCACTGAACACTTTGAATTTCAACATTACGGTAATTTAAAAGACTGAGAGAAACACTGAACAAAAATGCCCCCCCAACAGAAAATCGTATTCTGCCGAGTCTGTTGACAGCCACATAGAAGAGGAAGTGGCGGTTCTACCTCAGAAGCGACACTGACGGTGAAGAATTCAATAGATTTAGTGATTTGGAGAGAGATCAAGAGTAAACCTGTTAGTTTGATTTTATGCTTTAGTTATCTGATTAACTGTCTATCTGTATATCTTAAGTTAACATACCAGACACTTATTCAGTTCGTTGTCTGTGCTTCATGTAGCTGAATAATATAAATGTGTTTACGTGCTGTACTGTGCTGTACTGTTACTATAACTCGCCTTTACTATTGTCTCGTATATTTTAAATTACCAAAAATGCAACATATTTTTTCTTCATTATTATGCATTTTTTGGGTGTGACCATTCATTCATTTATTCTATTTTTTACCAAACATCCCAACCCGGGTGTGACCCAGTTTTGAAATTTGAAAATCTGGTCACTCTTTGCTTTTTACAATATAAGCTACTAATTTACATAATCCCAGCATCAAATAAACAAATGACTCCCTTACTCCCTTTGTGAAACACTTGATGTTTTGTCTTAATAAAGCATTTATTCCAGGGCCTATATTTTTCAGTTTAATCCATTGACTTTCTAAGACATATTTACGTCACCATTTACAACACTGACTCTTTCCACAGAAGTAAATCATCATCGTTATTTTCTCCTGAATATGTATTTCCAGTCCGATGAGATGTCAAAAGCGATGAACGTCAACTCGGCATTGTTCTGTGCGCTAAGGCTAATTATGCATGTCTGCAGCTAGCGTGTAGCGGTTAGCGGTGGGGCTGCGCTTATGGGTTTGCGTCGCGGTGGCAGCTCCATGTGTCGTGTGCCTCTGCGGTTGAGGGCTGGAGGCATTTCTAACGCCGCTGTCTCCTCCCATCACATCTCCGAGCATTAGCCATTAAGAGCAGCGCACTGACACCCCCATCGTATCATTGCTTTAATCGCATCTGACCCGCACTGTGGCCAGAAGAACTAGGACTGGACCACAGAGGGACCAAAGCAGGGCCAAATTAGGGCTAGCAAAAAAAAAACACTACACCAAGATGAATACTGATCTAGAAGGTACTGTAACTTACCTGATTTTTACCATCTTAAACACAGAACTTGCAAATTTTAAATGGTTTGGCAGCGATCCAAAGTTATTCCTCATTTACCTTGTGCATTCTGAGCTTCTTAAATATTCACCGACTCACCATGATGACTTTTTAAGCACCTTACACATCTTTCAGAATCCAGGGAATAGCTTTTTTTTGGAGGAGAAACAGCATTGCTAATGACAACTAGCATGCTAACTGTGCACTTTCTGATTCTCGGACAGTAAAGACAGAACACAGGTGTCTCATTTTGACCTGAAGAGCTGTTTATATTCGTACTGCTTCAAGACGAAATCACCGTCGCACCATCGGGACTCGAGTTCGGTTAAGTCCAGCTTAAACTGGAACATTTTACCTTTTTAGCATCAAAACATCTGGCTTATATCTTCCCAATTTGAGATAATGACAAAAGCTTTAGTTTGGCTTGTAGGATGTTTTTCTCGCTCAAGCTTTTACTTCCAACTTGGACTAAACCAACACACAAAACAACTACGTTAACCAGGACTAAGTATCGACATGATGGACGTCAGTACTTAAACAATCCAGTACATGGCCCTGACTGTGCTCATAACACCATAAAATGAACACGCAGCCCACCCATTCACTTCACACATTTAGTGCTTTATTTTGTACATAATTTTGCCTTGACCTGCTCTCCCATCCATCACATACGCATGCCCAGGTATCTGTTCTCTGAAAAGTGCCATCCTCCCTCAATGATTCATCTAGTTATTATTTCCGCTACATCGTATGCAAAATGCTGCATCCCCCGGGGCAAGGATGCTGGGGTAGCGGGGGGTTAACTAACAGTGATTGAGTGCGATGGTGTACCTCAGCAAAAAAAAAAAAAAAAAAAAAAAAGTAAAAAATCTGACAGGGCGAAGTGCCGTGTGGTTTGGGAAGCGGTTTGGAAATTGCCTGTCCTGCTGGAGGTAATGGTGAAGCAAATGTAGAAGGACTTTGGATCATCGTTATAAAATGTATCAGCAGTATATGGTTGCATTTGGACATAGAATAAATGATATACTGTATATATAAAAATATCTTTTAAAAAAACCTATAAATCCTATATTTTCACATTTATAGGTGAAACTTTTTTAATGGAAGATCAGCCATTTTAGAGAAGTTAACTCGAACAGCTTGGAATGATCCATAGTAGGGCGTCAAAAATATCTATATTCATGACAAGCAAGAGATGCAATTATGGGCATCTTACTGGTCAGATCTGTGGAGAGGCGACCCGCTTACAGTAAGAATGTATGTTTTTGAAGGTGTTTTTGAGCAATAAATATACCGTAATTGAAGAAACGCAAGGTGGATGCTATACTGTGGAACATTCATGGCAAAGCTACAACATCTCCACGATAATAAGCAGAAAAGTTACTTAGCGTACAGTGGTCCCTCGCTATATCACGGTTCTTGCTGTATTGCAGATGTTTTTGGTCCAATTTTGAACGTTCATTGTGTTCTCTGTCCTGATTGAACAAGAGAGAAATTTGAGAAAATGTTAATGTCTGTTTGAGAAAAGTGTATAAAGTGTGTGGTGAGAGGTTTAAAACATATATAATAATTGACTCTTCACGGATTTCGCCTATTGCGGGTTATTTTTAGATGATAAATGAGGAACCACTGTATTTTTAAAAATGGATGATCCAGGTCTTTGCACAGTTGGTCTTTGGACACAACGATCAGCCTAAAGAGCTCAAATTGTAACCACTAATGCAGAATAAAACTTTGAATAGAGTACAGTATACGTTATAGCGCCCCCTATAGTACACATGAAACATCCAACATTGTCAAAATAGCACAAAACTTGGTCGATACATTCCATACCTCACAACATGCAGAAAAGTTAATTACACCATCAAGGCAAGGCAAGTTTATTTGTCTAGCACAATTTGTACACAAGGTAATTCAAAGTGCTTTACAGAATAAGAAAGACATTGAAATCATACAAATCAAAACAATACAATTCAAAGCTGTACACAGGACTTTAACCTGTTTTACTATCAGGACTTTAACCTGAACACGGAACCTTTCTTTGTGAGGGACTTTAACCCTCACTGGGGACTCTAACCCCATGACAATATTACGATATTACGCACCAGTTGGGGACTCTAACCCTGTGCTTTTATAATTTTCGAGGGACCCAAAACTCCCCAGGGAAGCGCTGTACGCAGGGACACGTCTGCCCGCTGCACCAGTCCACGGTGGGTCACAGGACTCAAACCTGTATACAGGACTTTAACCTGTTTTACTATCAGGACTTTAATCTGAACACGGCTTTGTGAGGGACTTTAACCCTCACTGGGGACTCTAACCCCGTAGCAATACCATACCATATCTGTATTATGCACGAGGTTGAATGGTCACGTTTTTACATCATGCTTTTCCAACTTCGAGGCACTCAAAACGCTTCTGAGAACATCAAGGAAACACTCGTCCATTCACACATGTACTCATACACCAGTGTACACAGATACTGAGGGGCGGGGCGAGTTAAGTGTCTTGCCCAAGAACACAACAACAGCATTCATCTGTGGAAACTTAAATTGAACCGCCAAACTTCCGATCAGTGGACAAACACTCAACCGGATCATCTAACAATAGGTATCGATATAACACATATATAATTACAGTGGCATTACAGCTGTTTGCAGTGAATCCTAACTTTGCACATCTATATGAAAAAATGCATGAGGATCCATACCATCTCAGAATACAATGTGTCAGTCCATCCATCTGTTTCTCATTTCGCTCTGGCAGCTGGCTTCTCTCTGCTGAATAACTGATTGTATTACTCGAGTAGACAAATCAAATTCATATCGTGCTCTTCTCTGCAATATACACTGTTCTATTTTTACTACCAAACCGCTGACTCAATCACATTTGTGCTATCAATAAATACAAGTTTCATCAAAATCATATTATTGTAATGCATTTATTGGCATAGTTCAACGCTCTTTTGTATACGTCTTCGTCATATAATTTCCATTTTGCTGTCTTGCCAGAAATAAGCATGTTTTAGCCCTGTCTGACGGATTGCGCTCACTTAAGCCATGACACTGTATCTTTCCATAAGCCGCCGAGGTCGTGGCTTCTGAATGTTTTTATGCACACCTTTAGTTCTCCGTAATGTTGTTATCCGAGCGACTTTCTGACAAGCAAGCAGGAAAGTTCAACTGAAAGAGCAAATTGTCATTGATCTATGGCGCGAAATCGAATCTTTGCCGTAACACGATCAAATGTTGCTGATCAAACTGCTAAGTTGTTTTCAAGAGAGACTTTAAAGTTATAGAGTTCTACTTACATTGGGTTAGCGCTGGTGCAGAGTGGATTAGCAAGGAGGCTAAAGTGTGTTATATGTAGTTCCATACTGTGTGGAAATCTGCCTTAGGAGTCTGTCGTATCTATGACGACGAGGAAATAAAGCTTCTTCGGCGAAGTATAAACCGGTCTGTTTTCAAAGTTCATAATGAGATACTTGTTCAATTATGCAGTAAATGAAAAAAAAGAGAAAAAACTCACTTCTATCACTCCACCCCAGGGCAGCTGTGGCTACAATAGTAGTTTACCACCAGGAGAGGATGAATAATGTAATGTTAAGTGCTTTGGGCGTTTTGGTAAGCTAGTTTCAAAGGCTAATTAACAAAGCACTTAATCCAGTGCATTATTACGTTTATTAGAAAGTGTAAAAATAAATGATAAATGGTCAGTGGTCACATTTGTCCACTTTCAGGGTCCTCACAGCGGTTTACATCAAGGAACCCATTCACACGCACATTCATACACCAGTGTACGCAGACACTAGGGGCTAAGTGTCTTGCCCAAGGACACAACGACACCATTCATTTGTGGGAGCTAAAAATCAGTGAGCTATGTAGAGTTTTGAGGGCTGTACTACACATCGTACGTGAAAATGAAATAAATAAACCACATTATTAAGGGGGTCAGGGGTCCACCTCAGGACATTCTGAACAAAGGTCTTATAACTCCCTGTAATCTGGTGCATTTATTTTAAGGGTCTCCCAAGCCTTTCTGTTGAGCAATAAAAGGAAATACAAATACAAAATATATAGATTTAGACAGGCCAAATAAATTAAAGCGGACCTATTATGCAAAATCGACTTTTTCAAGCTTTTAACCAAGTTGTTTTTCGAGTGATTTGCGCATGTTTGAGTAATCTTTAATCGCTTATTTTCAAGACGCCATATTGCTGATCCATCCTCGTTTTCGCCATCAGCGGTATATATTCCCACTGCTCTCCGATGTTATTTTCTCAATCAATGATACACTTAGGATTCGGCAGTGTCGTGTATTCATTTTGGTACAAATGAAAAAACATCCACTGCTCGGTATTGTGATCTGCAGATGTCCATCGAAGGGGCCAGTTTTCTAACGCAGAAGTCAGCGCACTTGTTTCTTTTATTAATTCGCTTTAGATGAATATTGCTATTTAAAATGTGCAAATTATAATATGATTAGAGCAGACACAAGCACAATAGGTCTTCTTTAACATGATACGAACAATTGCGCAGAGCTATTTACTTTCTTGGATTAAAATGACAGTAACTGCACTAAAATCCCAAATGTTGACCTAATCTCCCACATCTGTGTTCGTCTCTGTGATATTCCAGTGTCAGCGCTGGTCCCTCGAGACAGTACATTCCGCTGCGCTCAGGTTTTATATGGACTTCACATCATTGGGGAGGACGGTAACTGACAGCTGCTGACTGCATGTGGCCCAGAGGAGCGGGATAAACATATTTGAGTCCAGGCTTTTTCCAGGAGCCGTAATTCGATGTAATGAGTTTTTTCCAGTGCACTGCGGCCCTCTGGGAGATGTGGGGTCTCCCGGTGCCTCCCATGTGAAATTATGGCACAATCAAAGTCATTACAGGAGCGCGGCAGCATCTGGGCATCAGCGCCGTTACATTTGAACTGCAATTTTCATTGGCAATTAGTGAGTGAGTCATTACATGGATTATATTTTTGGGAAAAGTGTGGTGATGCTGGTTTAACACTGTTTTGTCCATTAGCGTCATGATAGCGGAGCCATTATCAAAACGGAATGTCATTGGCATTTAACAAATGACCCTCTGCTCTCGAATGAGTCATATGTGTTTATTCTATCAAACCTCAGAGACGAGCATGAATCAGATTTACATAAACTCAAGTCATAATTATGGAGTTTAGCTAATTCTTTCTTTCATGGGTTCCTGTTATAAGGTGACATTTTGAGGACTTGTCCATTTGAAAGATATTTAGTTTTGAATTGTTAACTGCAGTGGTGGAAGGTAACAGAGTAAAAGTAGTAGTACTGTACTGTACTTAATTAGCATTTTTAGGTATCTGTACTTTACTAAACTAAATTTTACAGTGGATACCTTTTTACTTTTACATCAGTACATTTCAGAGCAGGTTAATGTACTTTCTACTCCACTTTTGAACTGGACTGAAAAGTAAAAAGTACTTTTCATATGATTTGAAGGGTTATTTTACCATGTTCGTGGTAACATCCTGATTAAAGTTTTCGAGTTCAAGCTTCGGCTTTGAGCAAACAAAAATAAATACACAAAATTCATATGAAAAACTAAGAAAATTGATTTGTTTTGCAACATCACTACATTTAACACCTTAACCAGTGAACAACACGTGTGAAATACTTTTACTTTTTACTGTAAACTTTAAATATTTTTCCTTAAGTAGATTTTCTCACGTGATCCTTCTACTTTTACTCGAGTAACTTTTTACCTCTGTATCTATACTTAAAAAATTGAGTACTTCATCCCTGTTGCTATGACAACGGTCCAAACTTTCCATAGATGCAGTGGCACAGTGGTAAGCTCCCATGCCACATAGCGAGGTGGTTTTGGTTCCTTTTTGGATCTTGTGGAGACTTTCTAAGTTGGTAAGTAGCAAGTTTTTCTCAAATGCAAATATTCTTTTAACATTCAGAACAAGATCTATAACTTATTTTCAATTCTGTTACTGTTGTTCCTCGATTCTACATAAACCCACGCCGTCTCCGTGTTTTGTTTTTTACTCAAAAGCCTCCATGTTTGTTTTGTTGCAAACACATGGACGAACAAGTGTTTTCCCATGTGGTTGTTTAGTCTTTTCTGTGAATCATGCTCATTGGAAATTGTGGATATAAGATGCAATTCCATAACAACTTAAGAAAATCATAAATGTGCTTTTTGTCTTGGCAAAACATGCATCCAAAGCAAATCTACTGTATATCCATTTCTCCAGCACACTGACCCTCGTATCTGAAAGTTACGTGAGCTGATTAAAAGTATGAATGGCCTGCACCTGTGTGAAATAACTGGAGTGTGTCTGTGGGAAAACGGTGTTCACACAAAAACGTCTGTTACCGTGTTTTATGATCATGTATAACGCTGTGTAAACAGGGCCCAGCGAGCAGGTTATGGACCCAGAGCATTTTTACACACTCGCTTTGATGAGCGGTCGCCAGGTGAACGTCCCAACGGGAAATGTGTGCACCTGAGTTTAGAGTTTGGCCACTGACTGCAGACATGAGTAAAAAGAGAAAACGACATGGTTCCAAGCTGCTGCGGAAGACTTGTATTTGATCGTGAAGAGAAAGGATATGATTTTTTGGGAGATTTGACGTCCATTGTGCATAAAACGTCAAAAAATGTTCAGTGGAAACTCCTGTGAGCTTTAAGCCATGTTAGATCATCAAAAACATACCTGGAGTTGTGTTTTGTTTCATCCGCACATGTTTGAGTAACGGTTTATCATTAATCTGTCCACGTCACCAAATCTCAAAATGCTCTGTTCCACCTTGTGATGTCATGAAGTGGTAGTTATCAATTTAACCACTACTTTTTACCTTTAGTTCAGCTTAGACTGGCAATCAGCTGTGAAATGATCCCAGTCTAGTGAAGGTGCATGGAGTTAAAAACACAGTGGAGCACTTCCTGTATCACCACATGACATCACAAGGTGGAACATGACATCACAAGGTGGAACAGGGTGTTTCCAGTTTGTGAGAAGACCTCAGCCTAAATATGTCAGATTTGTGTTAAAGGTGTGAATGAAACAACACAACTACAGCATATTTGTGACGAGGAAACAACATTAGAACACAGACCAGAAAATAGTGTGATACGGGCCCTTTAAAGGCATTTTGGGCACAGCGATTTCACTTTTCAAAATGCACAATATTAAAAAAAAAAAAAAATCTATTAGCAACCAGCATTATCATACCGTACGTCTAATTAGCTGCTGCTGGCTCTGAAAATATTTATCAAATCAAAGTGACCTGAACTTGATAAACAGCATGAATATATTCATTGTTTTGTTTGGCCTGGTTTAAACTTAATTACACAGGCTAATTAACATGCTGAGCCACACTGTGTATTTACTCCTATTTAACACTGCGCTTTATCACTGCAAAACCACACGGAGTCATTACTTTGGACCGGGACACATTTCTACTTTTTGGTTCCGACTCGGACAATTATAGTGGGTTTAAAAAGGCCATAAACTGCAGACATAGGAGAGCTGGTAGTGATGTTACCGCGGCCCTGAGCCAAGCAGGCATGTGTCCACTTAATGCAAGCTCTAACTCCACTGACCCCAATTCAAGTGGCAGCTCTGTCCTATTCGAAAGGTCTCTCCTCTGTGGTCCTGTAAACAGATCTTTACACAGGAAAAGGATCCCGTTTTGTCCGGACTGACTCGTACTCCACATAAACCCTGCATACGGTGGGTGAGGTGAGGTGAGGTCAGGGGAGGTGAGCTTTATTGTTCCATACAGGGGGGATTTGTAGTAGAGTTGTATTAAATATTCGCTCAACAAAACTCACAAGCATAAAGTACACATACGGCGTCAGTATGAGGACAAAAAAAGTACAGTCAGTGCTGGACTCAGTTTTGTTACTTAAAAGTACAGATACTGGAGCAAAAAACCAAAAAAAAAACCTCAAGTAAAAGTTAAAATATCAAATCTACTCAAGTAAAAGTATTAAAGTATCCGTTTCAAAATGTACTTAAAGCATGAAAAGTAAAAGTATTTGTAATAAATCTTCAGATGTAGTGATTTCGACACAGATTTATCCTGGATTTTGTTCGACAGAAGCTGTTTTTGTTTGTATATTTTTGTTGGCTCAAATTATGAATGTGTTAAAAATATCTTTCATAAATTACCCTCAGGCTTTTCAGCAGGCCTCAAACAATAATGAAAAATATATTTTTAGTAGTAGAAGAAAGTGCAAGTACTCGCTCTCAGATGTAGTGAAGTAAACGTAAAAAGTATCCACTGTAAAATCTACTTAAGTACAGATACCTACAATTTTACTGCTTTTACTTTGTTATATTCCACTCCCGGGTGCAGTCATTAAAAAGAAAAGCAATCACTACTCGCTACAAGACAGACAGTGGGACGCCTACTGTACATTTTAAGTCTTTTATACTGGAGTTGCGCAGGTCGGGCTGTTTCCCATCACACGGGTCCCACATCTCTGATTATGCATGTCCCGCCCAAGATCGCCCCGCACAGCAGATTTACACAGCCCGACCCGCAATCATTAAATACTCTGTTAGGATATTTCAATAAATACAACTTTATTTTACCAAAAAACGTGCTTGAAAACAGACTGAATCTGTCAATATGATGAACTAGCTGCAGTTTTCTTTCAATAAAAAATAATACTTCATCTTCCGCCTCCAAATCGCTTCTTTTTGGCTCTGTTTTCTGTAGCAAATGGGGGGCACTCTGCAGTGGGGTCAGTTTATAGGTTAATTGCGCCGGATACATGCTTACATAAACTTTATTGTCAAACATATTCAAACATAGGCCAATGCATATTACTGTATTAGTTTTAAAATATTTTATAGCCTGTAGTAATAATATCCTACATATTTTTCTTCTGTGAAAAAATGACCCGACCCGTCCCTCAATAAATAGATTTTTTCCAACCCGCCCCATCCCACAGGTTCTCCGCAGGCCCCGTGGGTCAGAAGTCAACCCTCGCATCTCTATTTTATACCCAAACTAAAGTATGATCTGGTCTATACAAAACTGCACTACAAAAGTACACAGTCTCTTGATTTTGAGTCAAATTGATGAGAGTTTAGAGTTAGAATTACTCATTTGACATGATTTATTTATTTGAAGATATTATGTTCTTCATTTCCTTGTTCCTAAGTCCCTTCAAATATAAAATTGTGTTTATTACTAACCAGTATTTATAACTAAAGAAATACCTTGAGACCATTGAAATAATGAGTAAATGAGATGTTACATTAGAGTCTATTTCTAGTTTATTTTTAAGTCTATTTTTAAATTATTTTAAGCTATTTATCTATTATCTTGTTTTATTGCATGTACCATTTTCCTTCTGTTTTTTAACTGTGTGGTGCAATACTGGAATTTCCCCACTGTGGGACTAATTAAGGCATATCTTACCTTATCTTATCTTAAAACAAGTGTATTTGTAAAGCACAATTGCAACACAAAGTAACTCAAAGTGCTTTACAGAATAAGATAGACATTAAAATCACAACAGAGACAAATTAAAACATAAATAATCATCATAAAATAAACATTAAAGGAGAAAAGTGCAGAATAAAAACCTTGACAATTGACACTCAAGAGCCATATGTGTAATACTAAAATGTATTAACCAGATCTAAACCCACCAAAACTACAAACATGAAACATTAAAATAGTACATTAAAGCTAATTTAACTCCAACACATCCTATCCTCTAAATAAGACTAACCCCATAAAAACACTACATCTCATAAATAATGGCAGATGAATCCCAGCTGTGGCCCCTGCAGGACTTCGCTGGTCGTAGTCTCGAGCGGTGTCCTGGCTGTGTCAAATCAATGTCAAAGCCACATGTTAATAGAATCTTCAATTATTCACTGTGCCGTTTAGCCTGTTTGACCTGCTCCAAAATGAGAAACCCATATAAATAAGAAGGAAGAAATATCTGCTCTGGTTCCAAGGTTAAAACCAGGATGGAATCTATGAGACTGAGGAAGATTCTACTACTGGGTTGTTGCTGTGTGCTCATGTTAAAGCTGCACTATGTAACTTTTTCTCCATAGAGATATTGATTCTTTGCATGGAGTGATCCACAGTACAGCATAAAACATTTGTATCTATCTTTTATCTCATTACAGGTGGTTTTCTTGCTCAAAAACGCCTTGGTCTTTCTGTGAGTGGGATTGCCTCTCCGCAGATCTGACCTCATGGTGCTTGTTTTTCTCCATGGAGACAGAGAAGCATGAGAATATTCGATACAGATCAATAACATCTCCATGGAGACAAACAGGTGGTGGACTCACATTGTACAGCAACCCAATGAAAGCAAAGTGATCCACAGGTTATGAAACAGGCCCGAGTGATTATATTTATTACAATAAATGTGAAATATTAAAGAATGGAAGGGGAATTTTAGCGTACCTTACATTTTCACACTTCATTGTTAAACTACAGATGAAGGATTTGGGAAACATATCTACATCCATGCTGAATAAGACTGGATATTTTCTTTTTGGTGCCTTTGCGATTTGCTAATTCACTCTGCCACTGCATCAGATCAGTGTATAGAAGTTACAAAGCAGCTAAACTCAGACAAGACTGAAGTCGTAGTATTTGGTCCACAGAAACAAAGAGATCTTGTCAGCAATCACCTTCAGTCTCTCTCTCTCTCTAAAACGTTCAAACCAGGATAGAAATCTAAGGATAATAACTGACTCAGACTTGAAGTTTAACACATCAAATCAATAACATCTGCAGCTTTTTACAGTCTAAAAACATCGCAAAAATCAAAGGTTTACTGTCAAAACCAGACTAGGAGAGACTTATCCATGCATGTGTCTCTAGTAGGTTAGACGACTGTAACGTCCTGTTCACTGGCCTCTTCAAACAAGTGCTAATACAGCTGCAGTACATCCAGAACATGAAAACTGCTGCTCGGGTCCTGACTAGAACCAGGAAGTACTTCACACATGTGTCCTGTGCTCAGGTCTCTGCACTGGCTCCTGTGGCTCAGAGACTTTAAAGCAGCTCTGTCTGAACAAGTCTCTCCATGGCCTAGGACAAAAGCACATCTCCGACATGTTAGTGCCATATGAACCATCTCGCACTCTGAGGACTTCAGGGACCGGCCAATTTCAACATATTTTCTTTATCCTGCTACAGAAAAAAACTAAAAGAACCCAGATAAAAACAATGTAACATCCACATTGAGAAGTTAAAACACAAGCCAAAAAATCACCTGCCTTCTGTTTAATGTTCCAATAGGAAACGCGCCCCCCCGTGCAGTACTCTGATGTGTACGCAGATGGATGGGCCTCATTACTATCGCTGACAGGTATGAATGGAGCCTGTTGTGACATCATCGTGCCTCATTTTTTATTACAGCCCGACTCAAGTGCTCCCAAAATCATTCATCAGTTTTATCCCCTTACATTCACTTTGCTCATTTGCCCCAAAAATAAACACGAAATTCACTTACTATTAAACTGTCAATTTGCTCCCGTGCGAGGACAATGCAGTGCCCTGGAGATAGCTTAGCATCTATCACGCAATAAGGGAGCTCGTGTTAGCATATGTAGCGCTTACTTCCGCCCATTGTGATGTAGGGGGGTGGCAGAGAACGGCGAACGGCGGATTGCACTAGTCATTATTCCTGCAGCCATCTGTTCTCATCATGCAATCACATAAAGTACCAGGGTTTTAACAATAACACACCGACAGCCACCTGCTCATTTTCAAGTGCGATATATTACTCGAGTAAACATAGACGATAAACGATACTATTTAAACCAAACCGTAAAGCAGAATTATACCCCCAGAAAGTATTCTTAATGTACAATGTGACTGGAGGCATCTGCTGGTGAATGAAGTTTGATCACTTGAAGCAAAAATAATGTTTCTTGCAGTAGTTGGTAGAACTCCAGGTGCGTAAAGCTAGCGAACTTAAAGAAGACGTATCGTGCTTGTGTCGGCTATACAGTTGTAACATACGACACCCATGGATCATTATGTTACTTTGCACATCTTAAATTACAATATTCATGTAAAACAGAGGATATAGTGGTAGAAAAAGTTTAATTTGCTGTTAAAAGTACTGCTTATGATCAATTGGGCCGGTTCAACTGGAAGTCTGAGGGCCAATAAAAGCTGGTCTGAGGGACGCGTTTGGCCCTCGAGCCGTAGTTTGGACACCCCTGATGTAAAACGACTTAATTAAAGAAACAACAAACCCAGCACCTGCAGCCAATCGTGAATCAAGTGCAAGTGCAGCCTGACTTCTGGAGGTTCTGAGCTGAGGCATGGAGCTTGTCCATTTACTGTGAATGAGAAATACTTGTATGTGTTACTCTATCTGCAGGTGTTGTGCTCGTAGTACACTGTATTTTTCCCATATTACGCTGTTTTCTGATCTATGTTATTGCGTTGTTTCCCCATCAAAAACAGACCTGGAGCTGTGTTTTGTTTCATTCGTACATGTTCAACACACAAACCCTGCATATTTAGTTCTTTTCTCATACAGAAAACGCTCTGTTCCACCTTGTGATGTCATGAGGTAATACAGGAAGTGCTCTACATCTGTTTTTTTAAGCTTGATACACCTTCACTAGAATTATTTAGATGATTTCAGACCTGGAATTGCCAATCTCTACTGAACTAAGGGTAAAAGGCAGCTGTTAACTTGAAAACTACCGCTTTGTGACATCACAAAGTGGAACAGAGCATTGTGAGCTTGGGAGATCTCGACAGTCTAATAATGCTCAAAATGTGTGAATGAAACAAAGCACAAGTCCAGGTCTGTTTTTGAGTCTTCAGTAACAATATTCTAACACGGATAATTCGGACTTTTAAGCAGGCTGCAAACTGTTCATTTAGCAGCTAACCCACCACTCAATTAAACTTCTTGTTCGACCTGTTGCTTAATTTGCTCAGATGAAAACTTCAACAATTGCCTTTTGAGCTGAAACCCACAAACAATAACATCACCTTTGTAATAAATTACCTTGATCCACAGATGTTAAATCCATCTGGAGTAAAGCCTCCGCTCCACATGGCTGTTTGTGGCATAGAACACAGTACGAGTCTGTTTTATATCTGCATGACCTTGACACACATTGTGAATGCGTTACTCGAACCACACGCCACTCTTAATGCAGCCGGTGTGCTGTCGCGTCAATTTGCCGCTTTCAAATATCTGACAAGCAGCGGGAACAACAAAGCCCCCACACTTCAATCACAAAAATAAAGCAGCCATCCACATGTCTGCAGCTATACACAGCAGAAGTCTGAAAATAGAGCGCTGCGCTGTCAACAGTAAACTGGAGGAGACACGGCAACAATGGACCGGGCACGCTGCTTTTACCGTACAGGGACAGTCACCACAATGGACAGATGGAAATAGTCACTGACGAATAAAACAAGGCGGGGGCGACGGTAGCTCAGTTGGTAGAACGTTTGTCCACTGATCTGAAGGTTGCTGGTTTGAATCCCGAGATTGGTGACACTGAACCCTCCTCGTCCCCAGTGCCTGTGTACATTGATGAGTAGTTCCTTGATGTAAAGTGCCTTGAAGGTTGAAAAGTGTTATATATAAAGTGCTATTTGCCCATTTTACCATGTGACCAAGATGCATCGGGTTAAGACAGGGGTGTCCAAAATACGGCCCGGGGACCAAATGCGGCCCTCAGATCAGTTTTTATTGGCCGTCCGACCTCCCGATGAAAAGGCATTGATCATAAGTAGTACTTTTAACAGCAAATTAAACTATTTCTACCACTATATCCTAAAATAGCACATTTCAGTGTGATACAGACCTAAAATGAATGTGTTTCACGCTTTATTAATACACAGCGGCTCTGTCAAAGCTGTGTTTAAAGCACCGCACTGTATTGATCACCGGTCTGTGGCTCTCTGTTTTGAGTATATTTTGAGATGTGACCCTCGATTAAAAAAGTTTGGGCACCTCTGGTTTAAGATAAATGCCTGATAAAAAGGAAATTGCTTCACCTGCTGCAGTGGCTAAAATCAAAAAACAACTTGGTGACATAACAATTAGCGATCTCCTCATCCAGTGTAAGCCATCACACAGAAATGTAATTGTTTTAAAACTGACTTTTAACAGAATTTGAATGTAGTTTGAAGCTGTAGGTAAACTGGTAAAGTGAGCACATGGTACATTTTCCTGTGGGGACTATAAACTGTTCGTTGATCTCAAAGGTACAGTGTGAACCGGCCACACTCACAGCAAGAATACGTTTAATATCACCATACTGTGGAATATCGGTGAATTGTCACATCTTATGTAGTTCTTTCCATCCAAGACATTCAAAGTGCTTTACATTAAGGAACCACAAACTCATTCACACACACATTCACACACCAGGGTACACAGACACTGGATCTGACCACTCTCTCAATGATATTTATGTCGAGAGCAGGATTCAAACCACCAACCTTCAAATGAGTGGACAAACACTCCATGGAGACAAGCGAGTGGTGGACCCTCTGTCAGAAAGTTGTAAAGTGCACCTTAAAAAACCTCATCTTAGTCATCCAAACACAAACTAATAAAGAATGATTCAAAAAAAATATGATTAGCTTTGTACTTAGTAATAAAAATGACACCCAAAACCCAGAAACTAGATTGAAAAAAACACTTTAATTTTGACACCAAAAGGAAAAATCTTCATTAACTTACATGTGCCAAATTTGAATTGAGTTTTTCTCTGTCATTTTGTTCAGTAATAGTCTATTCACCCTGTCCTTTGGAACAGCCCTCCCCTCTGCTTTACCTCCCCAATTCCCTCATCCCAAACTGCCGCTCACCTCATTACCATTCCAGGATTGATGTTTGCCTTTTTGGAGAGCAGCAAGCACATATCCCACTGATTTGGAATTAATAAAATATGAAGCTGCATTAATATTCTGGGGGTCCACGTGTGACCATTATTACAGCCCAGCCCCTGATGTGCCTGTCAGTCAGCGCTCAGGGCAGCAGAGCCTGTGGCCCTCGGGCTGCAGGTGAGCGCCGCTGACACAACACGCCTCCTCAAGGGCATTAAAGGGCAGGTTATGCTCGTCTACGCTGTTTTCTTAAAGGGGAAATGTTATGCTAAATCTGACATTTTAGCTTTTGTACGTAATTGTACATAACATACCAGGAGAGGGATTTTATTTTACTCATGCATGTTTAAAGGGACAGTGGACATCACCCGCTTGTCTCCATGAAGATGTTATTGCTTTGCCCGACATGTTCCACAGTATGGCTTTAAAAATGTTTTATGGAGCTTTCATTTGACTATGTATTCTTTTGAACACCTTGAAAAACATGTGTGAGTGAGGTCTCTTCTCCACAGAGCTGACCTGTAACTGCTGGAGCCTACTTGTATACAGCCTACATTTAATGCCATGGGGAACATTCTTGGAAAGGCTAAACATCTTCATTGTACCTTCCAATAGAAAACTTTTATAGTTCTCTGTGAAAAGGAGAGTTTATTGAAATGTGAAATTTGAACGCAAAGATGCAAACACCTTTACTGGACTCCAAATATTGTCAGACACCTAAACTAAGTGTTTTTGTAAGTATTAAACTTCAAAACTAAGCATAAAATTCCCCTTTCATTGGAGATTATCCTTAAAGAAACCCAAGTGCACTATTTTGGCCTAAAACAAGGGGGTCAAACTCAAATTCAGAATTAAAAACTGTGACTAAGTCATGGCCCAAACGTAATGTTTATTGAAATGTTTATTTTTAACAACATCTGCAGGTTTTTCAGAAGGGGTGGATAAAATTTGAGTGAAGCGACAGGTAGCAGATGCTGAAGTGGAGGGGGCCGGCGCCAACACATTTGCAAAGCATTCTGGGATTCATAGTATTAGAGGTGCATGCGCTATACTGGCGCGACAGCCAGCGGGCTAGCTCTAATACATATTTGATATGATCTTGCGGGCTAAATATATTTATATCAAGGGCCAAATTTGATCCATGGGCCTGAGATTGACATGTCTGGCCTAAAATGTACCTTTAAAGAGCAGTATCAAACCTGCGGACGCTCCACACTGTTTCATTACTCAAGTGAGGCTACCATTCCACAAAGTGAAAAAGAGAATACAATCAGACAGCAAGACGTCAAAGATCAACTATTAAAATTCAAAGTAAGAGGTCTCACTCTGCATGTGCTATTGAGATCTGTAAAGATCCTTAAACGCACAGACCTCTCACAAATTTCAGAAGCCAGTATTTTTTCATAGCTTTTTAATAATTATACTTATATCCTTGAAATATTATGTTGTCTTTTTTTTGTTTTCTTTATAAGTGTGTAGTACAGAATATGAATTGCACAGCTGAGTAAAAATGATTTATTTATCTTAAATAAGCCTTTTTGTGGCGCTCAAATCAACCCAGCTCAAATGGTAAGTCTGGAGCCCTGTCACATGATCGGTGTCACATGTGTCAGCTCTGACCTTCTATTTTTTCAGTGATGGACCTAAAGTGTGACATGTTGGGCCATAAAATCCATAAAGGAGAGAGATTATGTCCAAGGTCTGAGGAGGTGTGGGTTAGACGGAGCAGGAGTCACCACATAATAAGGCACCAAAGGGGGAGCTATTTCTTAGGAACTTGCTCTTTTTCCCCCAGAGTAGTTTCAAAAAGTGGCAGGAAGCGTGCAGATAACATGCTAGTTGTCGTTAGCATAAACTTGCAGTGAATAAGGCTGCTCAAAATGCATAAGGTACATGAGGAATAACTTTGGACCGCTGCCAACTGCCAACAACCAATGAATTAGTTCTGTTCTGACAGTAACAATCAGGTAACGAGATAGAGCTTATGTTAATGTAAATCCATTAAAAAGCGTTTAAATTATATATGTAGCCAAAGTTAACTTGCCTGTGTCTTTTTCATGATCCAATTACTGTATAAATCACATTTACATTGGAAGCACTTTGAATTTCTGTTGCACTGACTGAGCCAAAAACCCTGAAGCAGACACAGGCAAGTTGTGCTAAAGTGTTTCAGAGTTTTTTGTATCCAGGAAAGGGTAAGTTAAAGGTCCGGGGAACAGGGCAGTGGAGGCAGCTGGGCTAGGATCTGGGTGTGGAAGCTGGAGCCGAGGTCTGTGCAGGGGAGAGGTAGGTATTAGCAGGTACGTTCATCAAAAAAGCAGGCTTAGCAAAAAGAACCAAAGCTAAACCGGCTGGCAAAGAGTGGAGGAAGACCAAGCTTTTATACTCGAGTAGATGAGTGGATTGGCCTGGTGAGCTGGAGGTGTGACAGGTGCCAGGAAGTGCCGTCTCCTCCCATCTCCACTCTGGCTCGTTCCAAATTCGCCAAATTGTCCATGAAGCTCCTAGCTCCTTAAGCCAAAACCGGATGTGCATGATCGCCTGCCATGATAGGAGCGGTCCGAATAGTGCACTGAGTTTGGAAAAGGAGCCTGTATGCTTCCTTTCATGGCTCCTTTTGCATAGGAACCTTATGAGCTTCCTAATCAGCGCTAAGGACCTATGAGGCATCCCACAATACAGTGCACATTTCCAAACACAGCCAATTTCTGTCCCTCGGTCCCTTTTATGGCGAACTATTGGTACATTCTGGACAGGTCTACATAAACCCTGCTGATGGAGTCCCATGCACGCTCTATGCTCCGCTGCGGACGGCTAGGATTTGGTGGAATATCTGTTGGGACAGAGGACAGAGCAGAGTGAGTCTGGACTATATTTATTCTGTTCTATGCTTGGGCGCATATGGAGATGTTGGAGGTGGCTCATGTTTAAACTTTTCAGAGTCACAGATTGTACAGTCTTTGGAGTTTATTGCGGAGCGATTTTTTTCAACAGCAGCTTCTCTCATGTGCAAACACTGGGGTCGTGGAAATACACTGGCCATGTTGAAATTCTCATTAAAATCAGTGGCGTAGAGGAGACTGAGGAGCGGTTATCGTTGTGGGCGTTGTAGTTTTTTCTTAAACAGCTGTAGTGCCACGTGACTGCTCCATTGTTCCTGCTGTTGGTCAGGATGGTCACATTCTCCAAACGCAGCTGAACTTCCTTCTCCTATCTGTGTCGGACTCTTATGATTGACCACGTAGCTCCAAAGCTAAAGGAGTTAGGAGCAAGGACGTAAGAGCTATGATCTGAACAATTCATAACTAGCCACAATGGACAAAGCTAACCTGCTAGCCACCATTTTCCAAATAGGAAGTGATCACGGGCGTGCTTCCGGCTCCATCGGCTTCAATTCACTTTACATTGAAACATTTTGGCCCCACTTTCTTTAACTGCTGCAGTGAGCCTCGTCATTTTGGTCTTAAAATGTTTGTCTTAACTCACTCTACATGATCCAGGTGTTCTTATTTCTCTATTTTACGTACAGACAAATGATGAGCCTTCTTTCCCAGAGGTCCCTCCTCTTCCTCCTCTAGCGTTAGCAACAGGTTTGATTGACAGCGTTGCTAAGCCCCTGCTCCCTGCTAAACCAGCGATACGGCCTGGCTCCGGATTGGCTCTTTGGTTGGATGATACTAAGCTCCAAATTCGTCCCTGTAACTGCACCCCTAGCCTCGATGAGCTTCATTTGACTGGAGACGAACGCTACGGGTGACGTCACACTCGCTTAGTCCACTTCTTTATACAGTCTGTTCTAGCCACAGACAGACAAGGACACACAGGGACAAGAGGGAGGGGGAGACACAGGACATAGGAGCGAGGAGGCATGATCTACAAAACCGTTTTTTAATTTACTAAATCCTTTTGATAACACAGAACATCCGAAGCAAAACATCCTTTAATCCACTACCTCTCATGCTAAGGCCAGGTGAGATTACAATTCATGTGTCTTTTGGCGTTTAATTTGACATTTTCTATCTGCTCGATCTGCCTGTCTGTATCGTAATAGACTTGACTAATAAGCCCCCCGCACATAGACAGAAGACACGCTTCCCTTATGCGGATGTCCGACGTCTCGGGCCCCTCTGGCGGCCGGAAGTACACACAGACAGTCTTTAAACCTGACAGATAAGAAGCAATAATTAATTTATCAAAGATGTGCAGGTTTTAATCCCTGGTGTCGTAGTGATAAGGGTAAGGTTGGCTCTCCACCGATCCTACGTGTTGATACAGGTCTTTTTCCTCTCTGTTAATAACCCTGTCAAATGGCATAGGTTATCGAGCCCGCACACTCTCCCCCATCTCCTCCACTGACAGCCGAAAGCGAGGGGGTCTGTGGTCGTTTGAAAAGCCGGAGACGAGCGAGCAAGGGGGGGCTGGGGTTGTCTCTCTGTGGCTGGCCCTGTCATTTAAACTGGCTAATTCAAATATCAGGAGGCTACGGTGGCCCACTAGAGACACACAAGAAGAGAAAGAATATTCACCTGCATCAAATATGTACTGGACGGACCACACGGCGTTAATAATTCTCTTTTAAGACGAGTAAAAATGTGTACGCCGCTCACCTGTCAGCCTGCTTCTGAAGTTGGGGAAGATTGTGCAGTCTGGCTGTGAAGTCTGGATGGATCGTTGATTAGCTGTTTTGACAGGAACTATGGTAATGATTTGGTGGAAAACAGTTGGAAATGTTTGCTTAAAATATCCTGCTTCAATTTGAAAAACGTTTATGAGGTTTTTCCCTGTGTGCGTTTTGTTTTTGCGGTGGATTTTGGGAGGGTTTTCAAAGCTGTCATGCAAAATGTATATAGGCCAAAGTGAGCTGTGAAGTGAACGTGATCTATGGAATTACAAACGCCAAGTGCATGTCCAGGAGTGACTCACTAAGAATTCATATGAAAACAGCTGCTTTATATATTTTAACCTGGTCTGAACCAACACTGCGAGGTACTTGACCCAGCCAAAACCAAAAAAACCCAACAATAATACAATAATAAATACTTTTGTCTCAATTTTGTGAACAAAACCTTACAAAGAATGGGTCCCGCCAAAAGCTCAGTGCAGATATGTGGATGTTACAGATAAAATGAAACGATGCTGTAGGTGCGCTATGTAACTTTTTTGAGCGAGGATCCACCACCTGCTTGACTCCATGTTGGTGTTATTCCCTAAAACGGCATTAAAACGTATCTATATCTCCATGGGGACAAGCACGTGAGGTCACCAGACGAGATCTCCGGAAAGGCGACCCCACTCAGTAAGAATGCATGTTTCCAAGTTTTTATTTTTTGCGATTAAAAAAACAATAATTTCAGCTTTAGTCAGTAGTAGTCATCTTTATTTTATTTATTTTTTTTAACAATTATTCTATATGTTTTAAGGCTGTAAAACCCCTCACCACACATTTTATACATTTTTTTCAGACAACCATTAACCATTTCTCTTGTTTAAACACTCTTTTCTTCACATTTCCCTCTTCCTCGGTTGATCGAAACTCTCTCAAAGTTCAAACCTTCCAAAGTGAAATATTATCTCCCTCTTCCTGCTACAGTCCCTCCAACATTTATGTAAATTTGGCCAATCAGGACACAGAACACAATGAGTCCCTCGCCAAAGGACGTGACCTCGCGCGATATAGCGAGGGACTGTAATTGAATAAAAGCAAGACTGATACGCAGAGATGGGAAGAATACTTTGAAAATGTATTTAGCTTTAGCTACAGAATACTGAATACCTGCTTTAAAATGTCTTTTGTTAGCTGTTATGATACATGGTTCAATCAAAGTACTGCACTGAACACTGTTACATCGAGTTGCATTTAAATTATAATGTAAAAACACATCATAGGATTAAAAACAGCTTCTTTATTTCCTATCATTAATTAGACAAGGACACATGCCTCAGCACGAGAGCAGTGTTTTACATCTTTCTCATTAATATAGTGCAGTTTGAACCCAAAATTGTGTGTGCCAGTACTGCAATGTATTTATTTAGTACTCTGAATACCGCCAAATGAAAGAGTAATTGTACCAGAATACAGTTACTCAAAATTTGTATTCTGAATAATATTATTAGAAGTATTCTCTGTAGATGTATCTAGTTACTTCCCAGCACTGCCGATAAGTTACTTACGATAGAATATTCCAAGGAAAGTAAAAGCGTTTCCATGGTGATAAGCATAAGCATAAGCCCCACTAGAAAAGTTACATTATACTGGAATTTCCCCACTGTGGGACTAATAAAGGCATATCTTATCTTATCTTATCTTATACAAAATACAGGTTTGTATACATTACGGAGCAACACTGTATGTAAAATGTGTCTTACCAAATTCAGCCTTCTCCAGGGAACTCTTTCAAACTTCACTTTACAGAACATGTGCCTCTAAACTCTTTGTCCTGTGTCTGACTAAATATAACTGCTCCTCCCAGACTCCCATGCTCTGTACAGCACATTACAGATGCAGCAGTCATCGTAGCGGCCCATTTAGGTGTTCATTTGGGTTTGGAGATTCGCAGGACAATGGGATTCTCTGGGGAGCGCTGGTCTGTGCACGTGGCCTTGGCTCTGCGGCGCTTTCATCACGTCTCCTCTTCCTCACCTGCCTCCACACGGCTGCATGCATTTCCATATTTTATGCGCTGAGTGTGTGAGAGGCTCGGAGCAGCTCGGGAGGATCTGCTGGAATTACTCTGCATAAAATAGTGTGCCATTTCGGAAAATATAAGTTTTATTTACTTTTGAAATAATGACTTGGTGTTGCTTGCCCGTGTAGTCAGTTGACCTTAAGGTTGTCTATCTTGCCTCTCCATAGAGCTGACCTGTAGCTTATAACTTGACCTGTGGCATCCTCCTGCTGTCTCTGTGGAGATAGATAAGTTTATTGTTGTGCTATAGAACAACACAGTTTTCAGCAGTATTAGTATATACACTTCTAGAGAGGTACTACTTCTACTTATCCACAGTAGATACCCAGATCCTAAAGCTAGTATTGAAACTGGATACTTATTTGACATATTAATATTGAAAACACAAAAAAACAGGACATGTTGAACCCTTCCTGAATAGTTTTGGGATGGCGCTCTATATAAAAATGTCAGACCACATTATAAAATCAAAGAAATATTCCTAATCATTGTGTTTTCGTGAGTATTTGAGTATTAAAGTGTTATATTATGTCATTTTCTGATCTATGTTATAATATTGTTTCCTCTTCATTCACATGTTTAACACACAAACCCTGCATATTTAAACAAAAAACACTTTTCTCAAACAAAAAAAAACCCTGTTCCACCTTGTGATGTCACGTGGTAATACAGGAAGTGCTCCATTGTGTTTGTTAACTCCATACACCTTCACTAGAATCATTTGGATTATTTCAGCCCTGGAATTACAAATCTCTACTCAACTAAAGGTAAAAGGTGGCGATTAACTTGAAAACTACCACTGCATGACATCACAAGGTGGAACACAGCATTTGGAGCTATGGAGATGTGGACAGACTAATGATAAAGTGTTTTTCGATGGTAAGTGGTCCAGGAAGTTTTTGAGGAGGTATAACATGGCTTGAAGCTCACAAGAGTACATTTTGTGTAATATAAGACCTTTAAGCTTTTTCCTTTTTGTTAAAATTGACACTAGAATCAAGGCTCGAGATCTGTAGTGTCCTTGACTGCCACGATGCCTTTTCCGTTTGCTCTTGACAGCTTCAACTTTGATCAAAAGCAGGACAATTTTCGATACAAAGACGGTGAAATATATCTGAAATCTTTAGCATTATACTATTAGCAATACTATTTCTGCTTCCCAACCTTTTTTGAATCAGGGACGCCTTTGATAAACCCTCACTCTGATTCTGTGATGCACTTTTGCCACAACATCATCGATTTCTTCCTTAAATGTTTGAACTGTTGGAGCAGTTTACACACAACAATCAAGCCAAGGTCACTTCTGAGCGACTCATCTCGGGGCCTGTCTGTGTATCTGTCTTTTGGCTAACCGGAGCGTCTCAGCCTCTTCGATCTGCCCAACCCCAAAAAAAAAAAAAAAAAAAAAAAGAGAAAACATTTAGCCGATGCTGTGTCTTATCTGTCTGGCTCCTTTAATCTCCCGTGAGCCGGAGGAGAGGAAGCAGAGGGGCTACGCATTGTCCGGGGAAGTGAACCCACAACCTTTTCAATTTCACCCCTTCCCCTCAAAGTCCTTTCGCCTGGACGAGCTCACGTAGCGGACAAAGGTGCCATTTGCTTTTCATTTCCTCGGCTCGATAAGAGAGGAGCAGAGAACCTATTGTATATTGTAATGCTCCTTCACCTCTCCGACACCGGCAGAATTGAGGTGCTGCCAAAAGATCAATACAAATTAAAAGTAAATACAATGGAGGAACGCATGGTAATATTTGGAGATCCCGTCTGCAGGCGCCTGCTTTGTTTGTCCAGGTTGTGACAGACAGGATGAGCTGAGGATTAGAAAGTTGAAAAAGACATAAGTTTCATTGAGTTTGTTGAAATGCAAAGTGAACTTGGACAGTACTTTGACTGCAGAATCACCCATACTTTTACATATCTAACAAGCTATTTAAGTCTTTTTGTGTAATGGCACATTGATTTTCACAGTAAAAAATACATAAATATTGGAACGTACCAGAAGTGTCCAAACTTTTTTCACCGAGGGCCAAATTTTGAAACATATTTGAAATGGAGAGCCGCAGGTGGGTGGTCATTTCATTTTACATAGTTTTTTTTTTACAAGAGCTGCCATATCTTAAATAAGGCTTGAAACATTCACTTTTGGTCTGTAACTTATTGCACTGTTTGTCAATGAGGTTATAGTGGTGGCTGCATTTTGAAGTAAAAATTTATTTAATGATTGAGAGCCGGTTTATCAAATGACACCCCTATGATCTATAGATTCATAGTGTTTATCAGGAGGCCCTAGCATTGGTTGTAATGACTGCACCCTTAAGTATACATTTACTAGGTCCAATTTTACTTTTAGTTTTACTTCATTAGAGAAAGCAGGTGTCTGTACTACATTTTTGAACAGGACTGAAAAGTACAAGTATTTTTATTATTGTTTGAGACCTCCTGAAAAGGCTGAAGAGTTTATTTCATACACATTCACATTCATTGAGCGAACAAAATATACAAATAAAAACAGCTGGGAAAAAATGATCGTTTCTGTTGATCAAAATTCAGCACAAAATCACTACATTTGAGGCTTGATTATATCTAAAAATGCACTTAAAGAGCAAAAGTACTTTTATTTTGCTACTATTTTTTTTTTTTTTTAAACAGGTACTTTAATATTTTCACGTAAGTACATTTTTTCTTGTGATACTTTTACTTTCACTTGAGTATTTTTTGCTTTGGTATCTATACTTTTACTTAACAAAACTGAGTACTTCTTCCACAAATGGAAAGGTCACTGGTTTGCTTGGAACGTTCCGCGGTATTATATTTAACTTATTTCTATGGAGAGAAGCAGATCTGTGGAGAGGCGAGCTCACTCACAGCACCAGTAAAAATGAACAGATTCAATGCCATACTGTGGAACATTTCTGCCAAAGCAATAACATAACCCCCCAACCTGAAAAGTCATCAATTGCAAGTTTAAGGCAGTTTAAGGATTTGCTTACATTTTCCAGGCTAGTGTTTCTGGTTGGGCAATGAAACCAACCTGCAGAACTCTGTCACAGGCCAGGAGGAGTCGTGAACCAAGGATTTAACCCACAACTTCTTTGCCAATGGGCACGCAAACACCTCTGCTCCCACACTCCAATGGTCCAACATGAATCCCATCATCCAGGTCAAGTGTTACAGCCACATCAGGAGGATTTCAGAAAGTAAAGTGACATTTAGACAGGTTGGAACTCCAGTTTGACGCATTTGAAAAGTTTTTGAGTTTGGGTTTGACAGGTTAGATTACGATTTTCACTAAAACACAGTGCACAGAATTATATATTTGAGATTTTACTAAAAACCTTGGATGATTCTAGTGGAGATCTGTGGAGTATAAATACACAGCGGAGCACTTCCTGTATTACCACATGACATCACAAGGTGGAACAGAGTGTTTTCAGCCTAAATATGCAGGATCTGTGTGTTAAACATGTGTGAATGAAGAAAACACAACTCCTGGTATGTTTTTTAATGAGTAATATCTGCCATTTAACAGATGGAAAACTATTTAAGTACAACCTTCCAAAGCAAATATTGATTAAAAAAACATAAAAACCTGTCGTATGAACTGTGCATGTTGTTGGGAATTATTTTCTGCGTATTTCTCGTGTATTTTCGCCTCCACATCTGCCGTTCCTGAGCAGCTGGTGACTGTAGCTTCTTCTGTTGTGGACTGACACAATCCCAGCTGTGCCGCAGTGTGCCAAAACAACTTTGATATTTCTTCAAAGTTTTCTCTGTTATTTATAAAAATCCAGCTGACCATTTTCCAACTGAACTTTCCACTTTGTACCGGTTTACCTTGTCCTCCCGCTGATGTCCTGCTAGTTTTGCGCAGGCAGCAGCAGAGTGGTGCTTGATCATTAGAGATGCAATATCTCCACAACATTAAGCAAACGACATCTGGCTGGAGACATGTTCCGGTGGTGAGCACCTCTGGGCTTGGCAGGTGGCCTCGCATCCATCACCGGAGCCCCGCCATCAGGACAGAACAAGGAAATGGCACCAAAATGCTCCTGTCTCAAACTATTTACACTTACCAAAGATTACACAAAAGCTACACCAAAGCACATCAGTTCAATTCAATGTATTTTTCACAAAGGTTGGCATTATATAAGGCACATACACATACATGGAACATACTCACATATTTACTCACTCAAGCTTCATACATACTACATACACTAAGTGTAGAATGTACACATACATTGTCTATTTACATATGTATGCCACTGTATAAGTGACACTGAAAACATGGACACTCTAAGAAGCTGTGTACGTTTATGGAATGAGTATTGTTGAGTTTACATGTCTTGAAGGTGGCATTACATTGACATTACATTACAAAGAAAACATATTGTGCGTGTGTCTGCTCTATGGCTGCACTCTACTGACACTACTGGGTGATTATGTTATGATTTGCACATTTTAAATTGCAGTATTCATATAAAATTGATAAAAGAAACAAGTCCACTGGCTTCGACGTGAACCGCGGTGTCCAATCCGACCTGACGTCGGCGTAAAAGTCACCACAGCGAAGAGTTGGCACCTCGGATGGCTAGCTGCAGATCACGCTAGCAAGTGACAGATTTTTTTCACCGATGAAGAATGAAGTACAGAGCAGTGGGCATATGACGGTGGTGGTGAAAACGGACATGATCGGAAATATGAGGTCTTGAAAATAAGCAATAAAAGATTGCTCAAACATGCATGAAGCACTCCACATGCAACTTCAGGTGAGTAAATGTTGAGGGGAAACAACTATAACATGGTTAAAAGCTCTGAAACGTCAATTTTGTAGAACAGGTCTATGCTTTAAACATAGTTAT
This sequence comes from Periophthalmus modestus, assembly GCA_019594935.1. Classification (NCBI taxonomy): domain Eukaryota; kingdom Metazoa; phylum Chordata; class Actinopteri; order Gobiiformes; family Gobiidae; genus Periophthalmus; species Periophthalmus modestus. The sequence goes on from JAIEZT010000084.1 coordinate 27,850,914, forward strand.
TAGAAACTGCAACATGTACTATGACCAGGCTTGTAATTCCACAAACCTGACTCTTATGTTGTCCTGCTTCTGCTCATCACCATCATCATCGTCATCACTTTATTGCAAACTCGTCGTCCAGAGTTCAAAGACACGACACAAAAATGAAAACTATCTTACTACTGTAACCCATAACCCAGTTTATGCCACGGGAGCCTTATTTTTGTTTCTAAAATGGATGCAGGTCCCCATATATAACTGTACACACAGTTTGGTCCCCACAATGTGATAAATACCCACTGAAGGAGAAAGCATTTTCAACACCTGTGTGTCGGTGTAAAATTGTTTAATCTGCAAAACTCCGGCGAATCTGCATAATCTTTTGTGCTATAAGAATATATGAGCTATAGTTTCCATAAAAGACAGGAGTGAGCATTTTCAGCTTTAACTTCATTGGTTTCGTAAAGAAGGTCTAACGTAATCATTGAGGCGCCGTCTTAGTAAAAGGCGTGAGACGGATGAGATTCTCCAAACAAAGGTTCAGCAGTGTTATCTTTTAAGCTATACCGAAAGCTCATTTGTAGACATAAACAGTGAATGCTGATTGGCTCAATATTGTGGTGCAGTCTATATGAAGTTGGCGCATTGTTGGTAAGGTTATGTCATCTGTTTTAAATAACTTTTTTTTTTTTTTCACAAAATCCAATAAAAAGCTTTAGCAATCCCTTTTAAGCTAACTGCCCCTTGTACTTTGCTTTTAATCACTTTAGTTGTAAGCTGTTTTACGTCAGCAATAATGGAAGCCAAAAGTTATATTATTAATTTTTCATATTTAGAATTGGCATATGCTCCAATCAGGCCCGTCGGCAGGAATTTGAAGGCTCGGGGGGCAGGAATCGTCACATGGGCCCCCCTTTTAATATAAATGTGTGCGAAGAGAGTCGAATTCTGGGGCCCAGGACGACACCCCTCTTTGCCCACCCTTTGCCGACACCCCCTGACTCCAGCCTTAAGGAGACTGTATACGGAAAATGCTGTATTTCTCCCAAACTGCTGATTGCCTTTTAATGCATCAGTATCTTGTTTTCCATTAAAACTACATTGAAACCCCCCACACACAGAGTTCAGAGTAAGTGGACACCAATCACCCTGCCCTCAGAGACACCCTGGCATTTCCCCATTATTACCTATGTACATGTGAGCGCGGCGCTGGGATTAGCATTAGCGCAAATTAAAAGCAAATAAAGAATGTCGAGAGAAAAACACAAGCCAACGATCTGGATCCATTTCACACTAATTCCTGGTCCACTGATCCATGGCGGTTTGAGTCTACGAGGTAGTGAGCGCGCATGCTAGCAGCCTCATTGCCAACTCACCTGCCAGTCAATAAGCTATTTAATTTAATGTCAGCCAAAGCATATTGACAAAATGCCGAATGCAGCTTCCTTCAAGAGGCCCACAGCTGCACGGGCCAGATAAAGTCCATTTGAGAAATTCAATCTTGCTTTCGCCGATGCCCCAGGGTTCTTATAAATTATTAAAACGTCGCAACCCCAATAACGGTACTGGACGAAGTTACCGTTGCGGAGCTAATATTGGTGATTTGGGGACAAGCCTTAGTTTCAGTGTGGTATTTGCAGACATGATACTCTCCGTAGGGACACTGGCACTAACTGGCCTTTATGAATCTTTCAGAGGAGCAGGAGAAAGATGGCATTTCGGCGTTTAATATCCCAGAATTCCTCAGGTGTGTTTCTGCGTCGATATATCACGCTGTGGACTGACACCAGATGAGATATGAGAAAAGAATATGAAAAATGATGACAAATGTGGAGATGTTTGACAGAGAAAGTCCTGACTCACAAAAGAGACATTGTTCCAAAACTTGTTTAGACTGGAACAGACATAATGGAAACTATTTAAAGCTTCACTATGTAACTTTTTGATTGGATAGTCTGCCACCTGCTTAACTCCATGGAGACGTGATCGCTTTGTCAGAAAAGTTCTACGGCACATATGTCAAACTCAGGCCCGGGGGCCAAATCTAGCCCACGGTGTAATTATATTTGTCCCGTGAGATCATATCAAATGTGCATTAGAGCTGGCCCACTGGTATATACTGCATGCACCACTAATTCTAATTCTAAATCCCAGAATGCTTTACTAGTTCGCTGCAGTCGGCAGGCGCCCCTCCTTTTCAGCTGACACTCATTAGCAGCCAAGCTACTGGTCACATTGGACAAATGAATTGCTACAGAGAGAGATATTATTTATTTTATTTATTTAAAGAAGAAATTTATACTACATATGTGTAATTTTATTTCAAATTTAATTTCTCATATGTTTGTAATATCAAGCTTGAATTGTTCCAGATTTTGTGTTTAAGTAAATAAACAAAACTAAAGTTTGTTTCCATATGAAAAGGTTAAACATCACATGCCAGGTGCAGTCAATTTTTCAACGTGAATTTTAGTTTTTAATTTTGGCCCACTGTGATTTGAGTTTTACACCCCTGTTCTATGGTATGGTATTAACTTGACATGACATCCATCTTGCGTTTATTTCATTTGGTCTTTTATATTGCTCATAAAGGTATTGTGAGTAGGGTTTGTCTCTCCACCGATCTGACCTGTAGGTGTCACCTGCTTGTCTCCATGGAGGTTTATGCTATAATGTTAAAGTAAAGTTGTTGTTTTTTGGGGGCAAAGCAATACGATCTCCATGGAGACCACCTTCTGAAACCTCCACCAAAAAAAGTTACACAGTGAACTTTTAAACCTTGTAGCCGACTTTGAACCATGAGGAACGATTTTGAGTTTGAGCATTCCTCTTTTCTCGCTCTGATGTTTAAAGATGACAGAGAAGCAAGTCTCATCCAACAGGCCTGGTTGGATGAATTTTGTGTCACTGGCTGTTGCTCCCAAATGGCTCTCATCCAGCAAAATGCCTTTTAGTCAATTCATTTTTTCTTTTTTTTTTTTTACAAATAGCTGAAATTATAACAGGGCCATGATGAAAAGGACATCTTCCTCACCTGAGACCCTAAGGATGACTTCCTTATCTATAGATGTACAGTTTTTGATGTCCTTAAAAGTCCTATATCGCACCAAATTGATTATTGTGAGCTTTAAGCCATGTTCGAATGTTCATCAAAAACACACCTGGAGTACCTGTTTTGTTTCATTTACACATGTTTGAGTAACCCCGTTTTATTAGTCTGTAACATCTCCAAAGCTCATAATGCTCCGTTCCACCTTGTGATGTCATGGAGTGGTAGTTTTCAAGTTAGCAGGATACTTTTACCAGGGCTGAAATTGTGATGAGGAAACATTATAACATAGATCAGAAAATAGAGTAATACGGGCCCTGTAATAATGTACTTTCATTTTCGGCTTTTTCCGCATGGGGTTGCCAAATATTATCAGTGATTTTGCAATGCATTTCAACACCACAGATCTGAGATTTTATATGAATATAAATCAGAACGATCTCTTCCCTGTCGACCTTTCTGAACTCTACTTAACTGTTGCGTCTTGACTCTGCTCTTGACATGTGAAGGTGACTTCCTCTACAACAAGTGCCCATTTCTGAAGGCTGCGTGTCGCTGCGGTCAATAAGCCATTTAATCCTGTCTGTGGAGCCGCTCGATGCTGCTGATGTGAAGTCCTCTGCCCTCTCCTGATAAACCAATCATTTCCTCCCACTCCAACTCTTTTGTCTTGTACTTCCTTCACTGTGAAAGGCAGGGCTGAACCATTTGGGTAAAAATATCTACTGGTACTTGCGATTTTCCCGACAAGTATTACGATTAATTTGCGATAAGTGTTTTAACGATAGGACTGTGTGCAAAGTTTATATTTTAAGCATTGACAAAAACGTGGACTGACAAATAAATACAAGAATACAATTTCAGAACAGTTTTGTACAGATTTAAACTACAAGGTTGGCAGTTTGTGTGCAGAATAAGACAGGATATTGTGCTGTTTGTGGAGGAAAATATGGGATTTTAAAAACTGCAGATTTGCTAGTTGTGTCCATTCAAAGTGCTATTTTGACTCAATCTAGAGTAATCTTGCAGTTAATTAAAGACGCACTATGTAACTTTTCTGGTAAATGGTAAAATTTTTATATAGCGCTTTTCCACCTTCAAGACACTCAAAGCGCTTTACATCAAGAAACCACTCACCCATTAACGCACCAATGTACGCAGACACTGGTCGCGAGGTGAGTTAAGTGTCTTGCCCAAGGACACATCGACAGCGTTCATCTGTCGGAGCTGGAATAGTCCCACCAACCTGTGGGTCAGCAGATTGGACCGCTCAACCGATGGTGTTTATGTCGAGAACGGGATTCGAACCGCCAACCTTCGGATCAGTGGACAAACACTCACGACTGTTGCGGTAGTGACGAGATGTTTTACTGAAAAAGTCACAAAAAAGACATTAGCCGTGTCCCAATTCAGCGGTTGTTCACTTCATCGACTGCGTTTGAAGGGCACTTACGTCACTTCCAGCGCGATGAGACCTGTCCTATTTCAATCACCCCGTGAATGTGGCCGACAATGTTTCCAAGGAGATCGGCCTTGAACGAAGGGTACATCCGAGCAGACTTAGCGCCCTTCTTTATCCCATCATGCACTGCGCGTCACTTCTTGTAAGGGGGGAAAATGGAGTCAGTAGCCATCACGGTTGCTCGGCGACATAACATAAGCGATGTAACATGAGCGGCACAGACGACGGTTGGCATACAGTCCGTGGCGTAGGCCTGTCCCATTTCGGCACGGCCTTTGCGGTCCACGGAGGTAGTGCCCCTCGTCAGTCGGGCCCTTTCAAGTGTGCAGCCATTGAACTTGGGATACGGCTATTGTTCCAAAAGTGTATGGAACCAGGTTGGAAACTGAGGTGGGGGGATCCATTACCTGTCTCAATGGAGATGTCATTGCTTTGTCTGGAATGTTCCACAGTATGGCATTAAACTTCTATCTATCTCGCATTCATTCAATTACAGCTATTATTTTTGGTCCAAAATACCTGGGAAAACATGTATTCATACTGTGAGTGGGGTCGCCTCTTCACAGATCTGACCTATACATTGGCCTGATGGTGTCGCCTGTCTGTCTCCCTGGACATAGAGAAGTTTAAAGCCAGATTGTGGACCATTACAGGAAAAAAAAAAGGTTTGGAGACAAGCTGGTTGCAGACTCCTCCACCAGAACCAGAAAAATGTTCCATAATGTGCATTTAAGATCACAGAAACATATATGTGTGTGTTTGTAATGAGGAGTTTAATCCCTGGTGTGAGCAGCTGCTTCCTCACAGCCTCACAGAACAGAGTGCACCTGATCATTGCCATTTTGGTGTTTCATGTTCTAATGTATGAACACAGAGAATGTAAAGAATCTCATTCAAAACACTGTGTTCTGAAGCTGACTGAGCTCACCTCCTTATGTAACTAACCAGTGTGAAGCAGGCGTAGATATGATTGAAGAAGGCAGTGTTTCTGAAATGTCTTAATCAATTATGTTTCAAATAGTCTCTGATATTTACAAATCATTCATCACACATTTATGTCATTTTGATTTTTCAGTTTAAAACCTGAGGATAATGTAGAGTTGATTAATACAAACATTTTAAGACCACAATGATGAGTCTGACAGCAGCAGTTATGGAGAGAGGGGTGACAGTTTTTCAATAGAAAGTGAATTGGAGACGCTTAATGGAGCCAGTTAATGGAGCCAGAAGCGCACCTATGCTCACTGCCTATTTAGCAGCTTGCGGGTTACCTATGTCCATTTATACAGACCAGAGTGCCCAGACTTTTTTTATTGAGGACCACACCTCAAAACATATTTGAAGCAGAGGGCCACAGACCGGTGATCAATGCAGTGCGGTGCTTTATACACAGTTTGGCAGACCCGCTGTGTATTAATAAAGCTTAAAACACATTAATTTTATGTCTGTATCACACTGTAATGTGATGTGTGAGGATATAGTGGTAGAAATAGTTACATTTGCTGTTAAAAGTACTGCTGAGGACCAATAAAAACTAGTCTGAGGGCGGCATTTGGCCCCTGAGCCATACTTTGGACACCCCTGATATAGGGGTTGTGACAGTGCGTTTGATCTCCTGAGTGATCCAACCTCAGAGTCATGATTTGTCACCAGCGGGACTTGTTTTATTTGAAGCTGTGAAGTGAAGCTCTTCTCCACCCAGAAAAATCGAGACAAATCACAAAACTGGAGCATATGCACTCAAAGAAAAACAGGACTGCTTTTACATGTCAGTATAGGACAAAAGGATTTTAAAAGAAAAAAATAACATAGTAAAATAGTACATAAACTGTGTCAAGTTGGTTTTGAAATGTTCGAATCTTTAGCTTTAAGGTTAAGACACCCTTTAGTAAACTCTTTGTGTGAGAAATCCATTCTCTGCTTTTGGCACATCCTTCAGTGGGATTCTTGAAATCTTCAGATCTTGAGGCTAGACTTAGTCAAGACTACACCCAGACACAAGGACAAACCCCACACAGAAAAGCCCGGGAGTCGAACCCACGACCTTCTTGCCGTCAGTCTACTAAATCTATTTGAAATATGATTACATGAAATACTTTATAGATGTGAAGAAACCTTACAAATATCATGAGCAAAATCAATTGTGCGTTCAAAAAACATTAGACCTTTTTCCTTTGGTTCTGGTCAGATCAAGTCTCCTGTGGTGGTACATGTGGAGATGGAGGCTCAGGGCCGACAGTGCCACACCACGTCTGTGTAAATGCGCTCCGACAGCTGAGTCCCGCCCACAGCACCTCCCAAGGGCACCACCACATTTTCTGGGGACTGCACTCACATAGAAAACACCGCCACCCCTCCTCCTCTGTCCATCTCTCCATCCACCCCTCTCTATGTTATCAGCTCATTCCACAGCTTTTCAGATGAACAATAGCCTCCTTTGCATTTCCATATCGTGAGAGATTGGACAAAGTTTAAAAAGATGGAATATGGAATAGTTGGATATATGTATGTGAGAGGACATTAAACGGCCTGTACCCCATTTTTTTCCATGTATTTGAGCAAAATTTGTCTACAGATATATTGTGTAAGCAGCTCTTCAGGTTGAAGTTTGCTGTCTGCTTGTAAAAATACGTTTTATTGTCAAAAAATCAGGAAGTGTGCGCTTAGCTTGATCGTTGCTGTGGTTAGCATTACTGTAAAAGCCCGCTCTGGCCTCCGAAAAGTGCTTATAAATTCATCGTGTTGAATAATTAGGATGCTCAGAATGAATAAGGGAAGTGAGGAGTAACTTTGGATCACTGCAAACTGTTTAAAATCAACTAGTTCTGTTTTTTAATTTAAGGTGGTACAAATCCGGTAGAGCGCATTTAGCAATCGTAATCAGGAATTCATTAAAGATAAAAAGAAAGGAATGACATATATTTGAAATGGGCAGTAGTGGTAGAAGTACTCACGTAAAGGTACAGCTACTGGAGCAAAAAAATACTTGCGTAAAAGTAAAATTATCACATGAAAAAAATCAATTGAAGTAACAGTATTAAAGTGCCCATTTAGTATTCTGCGCAGAGTTTTTGATTTAATAAAACTTCAAATTCAGGGATTTTGAGTCTTTTTAGCAGGTCTTAAACAATAATACTTTTACTTTTAGTCCAGTTTAAAAGTGTAGTAAAGTACAAAGTACAGATACCTGCTCTCAAACATGTTGAAATAAAAGTAAAAGCATCCACTAAATTTACTTAACCTGAGCACATTATAGACCATTATAGCTCGCCTAGACTTTTCTTTTTTAGCCATAAAGATCATGTTAATGGAAGTATCAGCATGTACTTTTTCCTTTTTTCACAGAACAACCTCTATCATATCTCATATCCATCCTTATTTTTCCACCTGCGCTCTGATTGCTCATCTTAGCACGCTACCGTAACGACAGTAACATATTTAAAGAGCCCTATGCCTCTGCTTTGAGACGCCGTTCGAATTTTCATGATGGCACAATTGGTTGCGGAGTTACGGTAATGGAAAGTCCGCAACCGCGAGTCTATCGGCGACGACGTTCCACACTGAACGTAACCAAATAATAAGTAGTCAAGTAGGACCACGTTTCTCCATCTGGTTTTGTCCACAGAAAAGTAATCTAAATGCGGATATCTCTATTTATCTGTGCTTGGGACCAGCTGAAAATGCACTGACTGGGTTATTGTTTCACACAAATGACATCTCTATTCATCTTTAACAACAATATATAAAACCGATAGCTCCGATTCTTTGTATAATGTGATTCGGTGGAAGTGTGATGTTGTCAAACTGCATGTAGCGGTGGCTTTAATAGCAGATGTTCTCTAATGGCTCCCCGTGTATCTGCTCCTGCACAGGCCTGTCATGTGTCTGAACGCGTCTGTCACAGTGGATCTCTGGTCTGTGTGACAGCTGAGGCCTCCCTCTCGGCGGACCCTCGCGTTCTCCGGGGGGGGAGGGGCTCGTTTCTGCGCACTCAAGCGTCCACAGTCACCACGGCGACGCACCTCCGCGAGATCAGGGCGCCGGCGTTTGATTGACTGGCGCGCTAACATGACGAGATGGAGCGAACGCCGGGACATAAAATGGCCGCGCATTAGGGGATCATCATTCACAGACGCCCACGTTTAATAAAGTGACACAGAGCTGATATCTGAAGCTAATCTCGTTAGCCACGTCGCAAGTTTACTGTAAGTTTATGCGGCGTGAAATGGACACCGGGGACGCTATAGTTTGGCTTTCAAACTTTTAACACCAAGGAACACCAAAGAAAAGGTTTGGATGTCCAAGTACAGGCAGATATAAATCACATACAGAACAGGACTCGGTGGTGGAAGAAGTACCTCATTTTATTATTTAAGTAAAGGAACAGATACCGGAGCAAAAAAATACCCAAGTAAAAGTAAAAAAAAAACTGACTTAAGTAAACGTATTTAAGTATTGTTTCAAAATGTACTTAAAGAGTAAACATTAAAAGTATTTTGCAGAGATTTTCAGGTCTTATAAGGGTTCAAATGTAATGGTTTTGATAAAGATTTGCGCTGAATTTAGTTTCAGAAACAATCGGTTAGATTTTCTTCGGCTAAAAATAAAACTTCAGCCTTTTCAGCAGGTCTCAGGTAATAATAATGAAAACACTTTTACATTTCAGTCCTGTTCAAAATATTATAGTGAAGTAGAAAGTATAGATACCTGCTCTCAAATGTAGTGAAGTAAAAGTAAAAAGTATCCACTTAAGTACAGTACATTTCTGCTTTTACTTTGTTACGTTTCACCGCTGACATGGGCTATTCCAGGTCTATCACGACAAAAAAAAGCCTAAACATTATTCGTACTGCAGTTCTAAACAGGAAATCACCCAAAGGAGAACAAACAAGTGGATGAAATCAAGTCTAAAGTACTACTACTACTGCCTGAAGTAGCTTACGTACTACCAATGGAACATGTACCACAGTTTGCGAAACACTGCTATAGAACAATTTACCAGGTGCACCAACGTTCAGGTTTTCTTCACATTTTTGTCCAAATCAGATAGTTGTGTGGTGTCTGCATGAATCATAATAGTTGTGAGTGAAGTTTAAATATCTACTTTCGGGTGTTCAAGTCTTCGCCGAAACATGTCAAACTAAAACAAACATCCATCATATCGATTTTGTCCTTACAAGAAGAGAAATCAACACAAGCGTACCTGTCCAGCCAGAACCTCGTGCTTTGACAAAACTTTACAAAGACAAGTGAATCTGGAGCCATATCCGGTCTCCTCGATTTCAGAGGCCATGATTGACAGGTGGATTAGCCAATTGGAGAGAGGCATTGGTCGGTTACACATAAAAAAAGGGGGAAAAACAACATATAGGACCGAGATACAGCTCAGATTTTTGCAGAACAGAAATTGAAGCACCATCAGGTAAAAGAACTTATATCGTTGTTCTGAACGTTACACGAATTTTTGAGAGGAGGCGTCTTGCGCATTTGAGAAACACGATCAGAATGTAAAAGGGGAGTGGCTGGTCAGGAAAACTACAAGCGTCATGGAGATTTTATAGAATTTCTGGAGAGTGTGATGTAGAAAAAAAAAAACAACAATGAACCACTACACCACATTTCTGCATTTGAAAGGTTGATTGAACTTACAGTACACCACTTTAAGTCTGACTGGAACATCTTGAGACAGGGCAATGGATCGTGTGGAGAGCAGGACGTGGGGGGTTAGTGACCATTATCTCAGAGGCGACTTGGCCAGACTCTGCGTCAGAAGCATCCAATCAGGTCGAGACGGCCTTCTGCTGTCTCCTTGTTTCCCTACCAAAGCCGATCCAATTAAGACTTGTTCTGTCGGTGTAGTTTTGTCCTTTGGCGTTCCTATGGCGTCTCCGTGGAGGCCTGTCTTCTGCTCGGTTTGCTACGACGCTCTACTTTGATGACTTCATTTTTCTGGGTGGGGTTTAGCTGTCGGGCGCTAACAGGCTCAGCTGGACTGTCTTTGGTCTTCTGGCCTCGACGATGTGGACTAGGGGGTCCCCTGCTGTCTCTGTGGGGTGTTGATTGGGCCAGGGATTGTACAACATGACTGTGAAGAGACCGGTGACAAAGAGAGAGAGATAGTGAGAGGAAGAAAGAAAAGAAAAGAGAGAGGGAGAGAGAAAGACAAATGGAAATACATTTCTTGAAGCTTTAAGTGAAGAGGGACAGAGAGATGGGATAGAGGGAGAGAGAGAGAGAGAGCGATGAGCAGAACTGAAAAAGAGAGAGAAATGAGAAGAAAGCTAGATAGAGGGGTGAGAGAGGGAAAGAGCGAGAAAGAGTGGAAAAAAGAGAGCGAAAGAGAGAGATGAAGACATTTCCTTGAATCTTTAAGTGGAGCAGGAGAGAGAAAGATGGGATAGAGGGAGAGAGAGCGATGGGCAGAACTGAAAAAGAGAGAAAAGAAGAAAGTGAGATAGAGGGGTGAGAGAGGGAAAGAGCGAGAAATAGTGGGAAATAGAGGGAGAGAAGAGAGAGAGAAAGAGAGAGATGAAGACATTTCTTGAATCTTTAAGTGGAGCAGGACAGAGAAAGATGGGATAGAGGGGAGAGAGAGAGCGATGAGCAGAACTGAAAAGAGAGAGAGAACGAGAAGAAAGCGAGATAGAGGGGTGAGAGAGGGAAAAAGTGAGAAAGAGTGGGTAAAAGAGAGCGAGAGAGAGAGATGAAGACATTTCCTTGAATCTTTAAGTGGAGCAGGAGAGAGAAAGATGGGATAGAGGGAGAGAGAGCGATGGGCAGAACTGAAAAAGAGAAGAAAGAGAGATAGAGGGAAAGAGCAAGAAAGAGTGGGAAAAGAGAGAGAGATGAAGACATTTCCTTGAATCTTTAAGTGGAGCAGGACAGAGAAAGATGGAATAGAGGGAGAGAGAGCGATGGGCAGAACTGAAAAAAGAGAAGAAAGTGAGAGAGAGGGTTGAGAGAGGGAAAGAGCGAGAAGGGTGGGAAAAAGAGAGAGAGAGATGAAGACATTGAAACTTTAAGTGGAGCAGGAGAGAGAGATGGGCAGAACCGGAGAAGAGAGAGAAGAGAGAAAGAGTGAGAGAGAGTGAGGAATGAAATGAAAGAGAGATAAGAGAAAGGTTGAGATGGGCATGATTGGAGGATAGATAAGAAGAGAGAAAGAGAAAAGAAAGACAGATGGAGAGTTGTGAGAGGGTCAGAACAAGTGGGAAAGAGATGATAACAGAGGGATGAAATGGGCAGAACCGGAGGAGAGACAGAAGAGGTAGAGAGAGACAAAAGAGAAGAGAGAGAAAAAGTGGGAGAGAGTGAGGAATGAATCTTTAAGTGGAGAGGGGGAGTGCAATAAGAGAGAGATCGAGATGGGGACAACTGGAGGAGAGATAGGAGAGGTGAGAGAGAGAGCAAAAGGGAAGAGAGAGAAGAGAAAATGAGAAAAGAGAGAGAGACAGAAACAGGAGAGGAAGAAGGGGAGAGCGAGGCGTGTGCAAAGGGACAGAGAACAAGAGAGTGAAAGGAGAGGGAGAGGGTGTGAGGGAAGAAAGAGAGAATGAGAAAGAAAGAAAGAACGAAAAAGAGAAGTGTGAGAGAGAGAGAGAGAGAGTGAGAGACAGAGGTTTGTTTAAGAGCAGAGGGCCGTGTGCAAAGGCCTCGTGTCTTAATTGGTGTGAGCGGCAGCGGACGGTTTGTGACCAAGCTCATTAATCAAAACTGGATGAGCCATGGCTGGAGGGAGGAGAGAGGATGGAGAGATGGAGAGAGAGAGAGAGAGAGAGAGGGTGAGAGAGAGAGAAAGAGCAAGGAGATGAGAAAAGATGGTGGGGCAAAATGTGTAAGTAAAATAGAGTGTGGTAAAGAGAGAGGGAAAGAGAGAGTGAGAGGAAGAGAGAGGTGAAGAAAGGAGAAGCTACAAAACAGAGTGGGGCAGGGGGAGAGAGAAAGAGAATAGGGAGCGAGAGAGAGTAACAAAGAGAGAAGGGTGGAGGTAGAGTGTGGTAAGAGAGAGAGTGGGGGAGCAAGGAGAGAGGTAAGAGAGATGGGGGAGAGAAAGAAGAAGAAAGAAGGAAAAAAGGGAGGGGTGTGCGGGGAGATAAAGAGAAACAGAGGATGGGGAGAGGGGACCAGCCCACAGCACCCTGACTGCACAGCGACACCCGCCCAGCTGCACCTGCCACATCGGACCTGTCAGAGCACCCACAACATGGCAGCAGTAATTAGAGTCCATTGACACCCACACACTGCCCTCTGGCCTCCCTGTGTGCACTACACCACATCTGATGTACTGCAAATACTTGTAAACACGGCCTCACTGTACACGCTTCTGTTGGACTAAAAATTACTACTAAATATTCACAGTGACTCCTCCCATTTCTTCTCCCATCAACCCAAAACATTTCAGTCCTGGAATTGCCTGTGTTTTCTGAACAAAGGGGAAGAAGGTGGCTGTTAACTTGAAAACTACTGCTTCATGACATCACAAGGTGGAACAGAGCATTTTTGAGCATTTCTGTATGTCTTCTGTCTCCATGGAGTTTGTTTGAAAGTTTTTTTATTTCCATAGAATCAGGCTGATGACGTGCTACCTCCAAGAAAATCAATCAAGGTCCTATATAGCATCATTATCACAGGGCCAGTACAGGGCAGAACTGTGCAGATCCGCTCCAGGTACTACCTTCCAAAGGGGTCTGGAACACTTGGGACCTGGGACTGGCGCACGGGGAAGTGCAGGTCACACCCACACGTGGTCATTCGAGGACCAGCAGTAACTCCAGCCAAGTTGCATTTCCAAGCTCTGGGTATGGCTCCGAGTCCAGGGACAGGGCTCTGCAACATGAACAACTGACGTCACCTCAACATAACTAATATTAACCTAATAAAATCTAAATCGAAGCTGAATTATACTGTCATAAAGCTAATCTCAGCGAATCACAAAAAGACATTTTCAAGTTTATGGCGCTGTGAGATGAGACTGAAGCTAAAGCTAGCGTAAACAATGAAACTAACTCCGGTTTATCCTCAGTTTTTTGCATTTATTTCATGTATCTGCACTTTTACGTCACCTTTCAACCCCCCTTTATTTAATACATTGGGGTTTGCTAGTGCTAGTCAGATTATGCACTGCAAATGTAATATTTTTTATCTTGACGGGAGTCGAGTGCATCAATAAACAGGAAACAGATGGCTAGGTCACTTTTGAGAAGCATATCAGCTCAACATTTAAGCCGCCATCATGGAAATACGACGGTATATCACAAGATCAATTCAGCGTCTGGTGAGAAACTATTATCTGTTTTTTGCCAGGAAAGAGCATTATAATATAGACCAGAAAACAGCATAATACAGGCTTTTTAAACTAGAAAGGGTAGCATAGCTGACTGTCTGGACACAGGGCTGGGATCATGTGTGGTTATGAGTATTCCTCCATGTTTGGGCTTGTGTAATACAGTTTGCCTACATAGAAAAGCTTTTTGGGAGCCCACATCGATCCTTTTGGGACAGTTATCAACATTACCGACACACTTACATGTACAGGGAGTTATTGGTCCATCAGACTAGAACCATCGTAAGGGACTAACTCCTGTCTCAGCACCCCTCCCTTGCGCTCTGCTTCTGGGCTGCCCTTTGAGCGTGTTAGCCCTCATCTCATCCAGGTCACTTCACCTAATGGAGAAGAAGCAGAGCCCTGAGGCCAGACACAGGCTGACATGCAGGGGGCAGGAGGTCCATTGTTTTAGCCTGTTCTGGAGCTGTACTGAGGCCGCGGGCTGGACACTGGTCACTTAGCTGTGTCCGAGGTTGTCCTTTTCTCTGCCTATTCAAGAAAAGGCCATTACTGCACCAGCTCTTTATGTCTGTGTCACTGGCTTTGTTGGCTGCTGTGTTTGTTTCTGTTGACCTAAAGGGTTGTTAAAACAGGGTATTACGTTTTCTGCACTAAATGATGCAACTACCATTATGTTCATGAATCTAAAATATTATTAATTTTATCAATTTTCTACTGGTTTGAGCCCTTTGCTGAGTTGTCTGTACACTTTTGGTGAATTTTTATAGTGTTTTTTATGTTCTTATTTTTGTCTTTTGTATTATTATATAAAGATGTTCTGCTTTAGATTTTGCAACATTCTGTGAGATCTCAATCATTTTGTGAAATGTTACATAATGAAACTTTTAAAAACTTTATAAATGTGTTTTTTTTTTGCAGCAGAAATCAGTGGTAATGACATAGTCTGTAAATACTGTATGGATAGGTCAATGAAGTGATAAAGTGAAAGTGAAATTTGGATACAATGCTGAAGTTACTTGATGCTGATTTTGTACAATTGGCTGGTTTTGAAATGTGTGAAAATGACTTGCATAACTTCTCTGGTGGAGGGCACATCAGCTGCTTGTTTCCATCCATTCATTTTCCTCCACTTATCAGGGGCCGGGTTGCGGGGACAGCAGTCTAAGCAGAGACTCCCAGACTTCCCTCACCCCAGACACGTCCTCCAGCTCCTCCGGTGGGACCCCAAGGCCTTCCCAGCCCAGCCGAGAGACAGTCCCTGAGCAGATCCCTGTGCCACCTCAGCTGGCTCCTCATGTAGGAGCAGCGGCTTTATTCCAAGCTTCTCCCATGTAACAAGCTTCTCACACTATCTCTAAGGGAGCGCCCAGCCACCCAGCAGAGAAAATCCATTTCAGGCGCTTCTATCCGCGATCTTGTCCTTTCGGTCATTACCCAAAGCTCATGACCATAGGTGAGGGGAGGAACATAGATTGACCAGTAAATCGAAAGCTTTGCCTTTCGACTCAGCTCCTTCTTTACCACAACAGACCAATTCAGCGACAGCATCACTGCAGACGCTGCACCGTGGAGATGTTATTACTTTGCTTATGTTCCGCAGTACGGCATGAAACTTCAGCCTAAACCTGTTTGGTCATTCTGCATCTCAAGAGTCTCTGTTTTTGGAAAATTTCCAAATATACCTCTCATCAGAATAAACTAATCAAACTAAAACTCACCAAAACATCCCTAGTATTGTTTGTTATCATTTGCTCTTCACATACTTTTCCTCATTTCTCCCAAACTTGACATTTTAAAGCTAAAAAATATTTGCTTAAATCCACTCGTGAGTCAAACTGTATATAAAACTCCAGCACATCGATTCTTGTTGCCAGTGCCACCTCCACAGCCTCGCTCTCCTGGTGCCTCTGCCTGTGGGCACAGCTTTAATCAGCTGTCCGCCCCCAAACCCACCATCTTAATTGTCCCTTGCGTTGATGAGAATTCAATAAAAGTGACAGAGACCATTTTGAATTGGCTCTGAATAGACGGCAGTGTGTGGCTGTCTAAAAGCATGACGGACATGAAAACTGATTCACTGTATTAAACAAAGTGTGGGGACTTGTTTCTGTACATTTGAAACATGACACATAGAGGTTTGTAGAGTGTAATATAGCAAATATGTTATAGTTGTTTTTATGTTTTAGTGACATGGGTTGCTAACAATCTTGTATATGTATATGTAACCCTGTTTGTCACATCTGAATTGACACAAAACTGTTTCTTTCTGCTCTTGTTGCATTCACAATAATGTCTCTATCTGTTATTAATGTTCATATATTGATTTATGGACACAACAGTGAAATAAAAATACCAGGATCATGTAGAGCGCGTTAATACGAACATTTTAAGACCAAAATAACGAGGCTCACTGCAGCCGTCACAGAGACAGTGGTGACAGTTTTTCAATGTAAAGTGAATCGGAGTCAATGGAACTGGAAGCACGCTCATGCACACTTCCTGTTTGGACCACGGTGGCTAGCAGGTTAGCTATGTCCATTTATATGTACTGTTTATGGATGGCTCTCACTGAAAATCATTGGAAAACTTGGAAAGTCAGGATGATTATTTGAATCTGATTGGTCGAAGGGTCACAACAGCGGAACAAGAAGAAAAATCAAACTTTGGTTAAATCCAGTTAAGAGGAAAGCACAAACATCTTTACCTTCTGCACATTTTTGACTAAAATAGACTGAAGTATATCTGCCGGTGTCGCCATATTTGTTTTGGTTCACTTGGGCTCTTCAGCTTTAGCGTCTGCGCAAACGTCAGTGCTGCTCTGTGATTGGTCTGCCCACCCAGAGTCTCTCAAGGTAGATCCTCCTGAGTTCTCACAAATATTACACGAATCCATCTTGCTGTGCCATGTCAAAAATGAAAGGCCTATGGGTGGTTGACACTATAGACATAACCAAACAGAAAATGTATAAATGTTGTAGTTCGTCATGTTCTGTTCAGGATCGGGGTTATTAACATTTTTACATAAAATCCTTTTAGCTATAATATAATTGGGCTTGTGTTTTTTTAATAATGCATTTTTTGTGATATTAAAATATGTCACCTTAATTATTTTATGCTAACAAGAAAATGTGGAGACTTTTGTTTTATGTTGATAAGCCCAGGAATTGCATAAATATTAATCACAAACCAGGTCAAAAAAAAGGAATATGAGTTAAAAGGCAAATTCTACCATGGATTTCTATAGCACCACCTCCTGGGTTTCAGATGACATCACAACATTCTATAGGTAAATCACATTTAATACCGATGAGAGACAGCTAAAATGAATACTGTTAAAATGCAGATTTTTGTTTTAATACAGCAAGTTTTTGAGTCTAGTCACATAGAAATGATCAGGTTATTCCTTTGTGAATTTACCTCTTAGATATTTTATTGCAAACTGTTATCAATGGGAAAAACTTTTGCCCTCCACCTGAAAGTCTCACATCATCACATTCTACAATCTGAAAACCACCAATAAACTGAAGACTGTTTTAGATCTAACACAATCCTAGACTGACAAATGGATGGATGATGTGATCAAGACTGGTCACATCATCCATCCATTTTCTTCCTCTTTATATGGGACCACACTGCACAGACACTACACCAATCCGTCAGTCAGTCTCATCCTACATCCTTCCCGAGCTCATGAACAAGACCCTGACATACTCGAACTCCTCCACTTGAAGCAAGGACTCTCCACCCAACTGGAGAGGGCAGGCCACTTTTTTTCGGTCGAGAACCATGGCCTCGGATTTGAAGGAGCTGATTTTCATCCCAGCTGCTTAACACTCGACTGCAAACCACCCTGGTTTCAATGAAGCTATCAGGACAACATCTGCAAACAGCAGAGATGCGATCCTGTGGCCCCTAAAACAGACCTACACTGCCCCCGGATTTCGCCTAGAAATTCTGTCCTTAAAAACAATGTACAGAACTGGTGACAAAGGGCAGCCTTGGCAGAGTCCAACATGCACTGGGAAGTTTGACTTACTGTCAGAATTTCTTTGAAACCGACTGAGGCTCTACTCCATGGTCCTCCCTAACTCCTCCCAGTCCCAAGTTTTTGCCTCTGTGACTGCACGGGATGTGGCACGCTTGGCTGATTGTACCTGTCAGCTGCCTCAGGAGTCCCTCAAGTCAACAGGACCTGATAGGGCTCCTTCTTCAGCCTGACGGCATCCCTTACATCTGCTGTTTGGGGACTGCTACCGTGGCAGGCACCAGAGACCTTGCGACCACTGCTACAAGCAGCCGCATCGACAATGGGGGTGGAAAACATAGCCCATTTGGACTCCATATCCCTAACCTCCCCCGGGATGTGGGAGATGCTCTCCTGGAGGCATGAGTTGAAGACAGTGGGCTCGTTCCCAACAGACCCTCACAGTGCGCTTGGGTCTACCAGGGCTGTCTAACTTCCTTCCCCCCCAGTGAGGTGATGTTCCACGTTGCTATAGACTAGACATGGGCAAACTACGGCCCGCGGACTGGATACAGCTCTTTTGGTTATTAATCCGGCCCGCCGAACGTGACCAAATTATGTTAAAATAGGTAAGGGTCCCTGCTGTATCTATTTAACTGAAATTGGCCCCTCTGTCAATCATTTTAGGACCCACTGTGGCCTGTCTGTCAAAAAGTTTGCCCACCCCTGCTATAGACAGATGCTGTGCCCTTGGACCAGGTCGTCGAGACACCCATTCCTGACCACTGCCCAGTCCTCTTTGCACCCTACCCCTGTGAACCCCTCTGCGAGTGGGGAGCCAGCAGGAGGGGGGACCCACGTCTTCTTTTCGGTTACTGGGAACTGCTCTTAGTCTGGACCTAGGTGAGGACCTGTTTGCCACTGAAAACCCTACCAGGGGCATAATGCCCCGGGCAACATAGCCCCTAGGATCATTCAGGTACCCAGACTCCACCATCACGGTAAGGTGGGATCAAGGGGGCCAGATCATATATCAGTTTTCTAGCAGCTTAATAAATGCAAGAATGATACCAAATTAAAAACCCATTCAGTACTTTCTGAGAATTGTTTTGTGCTTTGGAATCCAATTACATTCCTTCTTACATGTTATATTAATTCATATAGTAGAAAAGCATTTGACCACTTTTTCATAAATGTGTATTGATTCAAAAAGTGGTAAGCTTCTCTGCCAGACACAGATCAATACATTTCAATACTTCATTTCCCCACACAACCCAAACCAGATTGATTTTTCGATACATCTTATTAGTCTGTCTTCCAACTCTCTAAATGTTTGGGGAAGATTTTTGATCCATTCTCATCAGCATACCCCATTGTAAAGCTTTAAGGGTGAATTTCCGTGGAGGTTTAAAATGCCTCAATACAACATATATATTTATTCCTACTGCACATCACCCTGACAACTGTAGGAACAATTTCTAAAAGCAAATTATAGTTAGACTAAAATAGTTACAAAATACTTAAATTGTCTCTGTGCTTGTGAATATATGACCAAAGCATCTTATCATGCTTTGCATTAAAATACACATGCAAAATTGACTTTTCAGAGCTTTTAACCACGTTACAGTTGTTTGTCCTTTTCCATGCACCCCCTCAAAGTTGCTTTTGGAGTGATTAATGCATGTTTGAGCAATCTTTAAAATGAAATACGAGGGTGGCAGTATCATGTTGTGGGGTTGTTTTGCTGCAAGACAGACTGGTGCACTTCACAAAATAGATGGCATCATGAGGAAGTAACATTATGTGGAAATAC
The DNA here is from genome assembly GCA_019594935.1 of Periophthalmus modestus. Classification (NCBI taxonomy): domain Eukaryota; kingdom Metazoa; phylum Chordata; class Actinopteri; order Gobiiformes; family Gobiidae; genus Periophthalmus; species Periophthalmus modestus. The sequence continues at coordinate 27,870,467 of JAIEZT010000084.1, forward strand.
TGAAGCAACATCTCAAGACATCAGCCAGAAAGTTGGCCACAAATGGGTCTTCCAAATGACCCGACCCGAACACTGCTAAACTGATTACAAAGTGACTTAAGGGTAACAAAGTCAATGTTTTGGAGTCGCCATTACAAAGCCCTGATCTCAATCCTATTAAAAATGTTTGGGCAGATCTGAAAAGACATGTGTGAGCAGTTACACCAGTTCTGTCAGGAAGAATGTGCCAAAATTCCTGCCAACTATTGTGAGAAGCCTGCGGAAGGATATCCAAAATGTTTGACCCAAGTCATACAGTTTAAAGTGAGTGGTACCAAATATTAATGAAATCTATGTGGACTTCAGACTTTGAAGAAATCAATGAAACATTGTCTCATTGATCTGGCATTTAGCAAATAAAAATAATTTTTGGTAATTTTTATTGACCTAAAACAGGATGAGTTTAGTCTGATTTCATGTCAGACAGTGAGAAAAAAGGCAAAATGTCTTTTTCATATAGTGTATCTAAACTTCTGGTTTCAACTGTACACACAGACTTTGATTAAATTGATGTTTGCATAAGCGCTGACGTGTGCTTATATTTAAACTATTACATCATCAAAGTTTAAAAGGTCAACTCAATTCCTCTAAAGTTAAACTCTTCTTCATTTCCATTGCAAACTCTGAGGCATTCGTCGCACCACTTGCTTTTCTCCATAGGACACATGCACTTGCCTCATTATCACACGCAGAGCCAGTGTCTTAATATGGCTCCAGAGGGCTGCCTACACCAACAACAAGCTCCATCACTGTATCTCCATTCATTCTTTCCAGTGCAGATCACAGTATGGGGCTAATGTGGAATCGGATGTATCATTAGGGGGGGCTGATGTCTTCCACACAAGCAGGACGTCCCGCTGTGGCCACACCCCCGCCCCGACCCGAATCCCGCGCCCCTCCATTGGATCGTCGCACCTCTTAATCTGCTTACACAACTTTACCAAACAGTGCAGGCATTAACATGAAATATTCACTCAGAACTGCGGAAGAGTGGCGCGCCGCTGGGCTCCTCCTACTGACACAGAGAGGGACTGCGGCGAGGCTAATAGTGCCATTCACTTTAGAAGGACTTTATTATACAGAGGAGGATTAACATTAGAGAAGACTGATGTGGCTGTATTTGAATATTTATTTAGTCATAGAATTTAACTGCTGGAACTGAAATGTGTGCAAGAAATGATATAGTATAGTGTACTCCCAGAGCTTATACTGATTATCATGGAAATGAAAGTTCCTATATTACACAAAATGGATTCTTGTGAGCTTTAAGTCATGTTATAACACTGTTACCTCCCCAAAACATGTCCTTTTACATTTAGTTCAGTAGACTGGCATTTCCAAGGCTGAAAATATCCAAATGATTGTGAAGATGTATAGAATGGAAACACAGTGGAGCACTTCCTGTATTACCACATGACATCACAAGGTGGAACAGAGTGTTTTCAGTTTAAGAGAAGATCTCAGCCTAACTATACAGGATCTGATGAAACTAAACATAACTCCAGGTATGTTTGTATAATGTTATGTAACTTTTTTGTGGAGAGTCATTTACCTGCTTGTCTTCACGAAGATGTTCCAAAGTGTGTCATTAAATGCCATTTGGTGAAAAGAAGCACCTTGAACATTTTTCAAGAAATGCTTGAGAACAAAAAACATCTCTAACAAAATGAATGCTTGATCAGTAAAACAATACTGTGGAACATTCCAGGCAATGAACGTCTGTTTCCATGGAGACAAGCAGGTTGGGTTTGTGGAGATACAAACCCTCTGCAGTGATGGAAGCACAGATAGTAGGGCAAAAAATACTCAAGTAAAAGTATCACATGAAAAAATTGACTTAGCTTAAAGTATTAACTACAAAGTATCTATATAAAAATGTACTTAAAGTAAGAGTAAAAAGTTCAAGTATTTCACACAGATTGAGATTTTGAGGCCTTATAAATCTTTAAGTGTAATGATTTTGATACAGATTTGTGCTGAATTTTGTTCAGCAGAAACAACTGAATCATGTCATGTTTTCTATCTGTTTTTATCTGTATATTTTTATTTGCTCAAATTATGAACATGTTAAAAACAAACCCCTCAGGCTTTTCAGCAGGTTTCAGACAATAATAAAACATAGTCCTGTTCAAAAATGTAATGGAGTAGAGAAGTACAGATACCTGCTCTCAAATGTGGTGAAGTAAAAGTAAAAAGTATCCACTTTAATATCTATTTAAGTATAGTACTCTACTACTCTTATTTCATTACATTCCACCACTGCCTGTCTCACAATACGTTTTCCACAGCTCAGTTTATATATTCTTTTTAATAATATTACAAGCAAAGCAATAACGTCTCCACTCACACAAGCAGGTGGTGGATTCTCCAAGTTAGTGCACTTTTAAGGGACAGTTAAGAACTTTTGGTATCTTAATTCAAAAGTGAAATGTGCCCATGATCTCCTGTTGATAACCCAGGGCTAAATTCTGTCTGTGAAATGCTATATTTTCACAGCTCCATCATACACAACCCAATGCCAATGGAGCGTGTTATCCCTGTGTGTGTAATACATACATAAAAGGATTATGTTATGGCCCAAAAGCTGAATATTGCCTGAGGTGCTCTGATTCTTAGGAGAGAAAACACGTCACCATTAATTAGTTCTAAAACATGACATTACTACAGCGACTCGCCTCTGAAACAGCAGCGTGACGCCGTCAGGATGTGTGCCTTTGTAACTGTGCTCAGACATCTGCCGCTCTGCTCCCCCTCCTCACCTGGGAAATACATCTTGTTATTGCTTTGGATAAATAAATAAATTCAATTACACTCTATATGCATCCAATATGGAGCGTCTCTCACACATCTCCATTCAAGCTTACTTCAAAATGATTAAATAATGACTGAAACGTGAGCAAATCTTATGCACATTAAAAGTACACTATGTAACTTTTCTGGGGGGAGGGGGGTTGCCGTGGAGATGTTTGCCTGGTAAGTCCAGAATGATATCTCTCTGTATCTCGTGCCTTGAGCCAGGTCCAAACACAACTGTGCAATCAGATTTGTTCATTTCAGTGACAGATGTGAACAAAGGACCTCATTGGTCACTCATCATTTTGAACAAAATCAAACTTGTCTCACCTCAGATTAACAAAGATTTGTCCTTCGCTCATGTTTTTCAGTCACTTTTCCACCCCATTTTTTCCCCATTTCCTTTTTTCCTCATAAACAGCCTTATTCGTTTGGATAAGGATGGACCATGTGTGTCTCTGATTGGCTAATCCACCTGTCAATCAGCTTGTCTTTGTGCAGATAAGTTTAAAGAAAACCTATTGTGCTTGTGTTTGCTCTATAGGTACAATCTATGATATAATATGCACATTTAATATCACAATATTCATCTAAAACACATGTGTCAAACTCAAGGCCCGTGGGCCAAATGTGACCCGCCACGCCATTTTATGTGGCTCACGACAAAGTAAATTAAAAGGTCTGACAGTCTTAAAATATCTGTTTATCAGGAGGTACACAGTTACGTAGCCATTTTTTCATATCTTTGCAAATCCATATGCAATATTTGTAACATGAATAAGTAATAAATATAGAAATTGTCAATTAACAAAATTTAAAAGTAGTTGCACTTATTTTACATTACATTTGGTTACATTTAATTACATCTGGCAAACATTTTGTTGATGTGGCCCTCTGAAAATGAGTTAGACATCCCTGATCTAAAACAACTTAATAAAAGAAACAAGTTCACTGACTTCTGCGTTAGAAAACTACGGTGCCCAAAAGGAACTAACGTCAAACATGCACAAATCATTCCAAAAACAACTTTGGATGAGGTTATGGTGAGAGGAAACAACTATAACATGGTTAAAAGCTCTAAAAAGTCAATTTTGTACAATAGGTCTGCTTTAATGCTATCCTGTGGAACCTTAAACTACCAGAAAAGTCACAGAGGGTCCCTTTAAATCAGATGCCCTCCCTTAGCTCAGATGACCGACCGCTGGCAGAAGTCTCTAATTTAGCTGGTTTATTGAGGTAAAGCACTGCACCTGCTGGATGCCCTCCCAGTCCTGAACTTTCCGGCTCAATCAGGGGAAATGATTGCCTGCCTCCTGCCTGCTACCTGCCTCCATCTATAACACCCGCCGACCTGTAATTACACTTAGCTCCATTTAGAGACGGGCCGGGGCAGACAGGGACAGACAGGAGCAGACAGGGGCAGAGGCAGCCTTATCGGGGGGCTGTGGGACGGGGGTATAATGGGTTTGCGATGGGGGTGCGGTGGGGCAGTGGAGTGTACCGAGGGGCTTCATAAGAGGAAACACACTGTGACTGTCGGGGTTTGCTACAATGACTTAGTTGACAAATTGAGCTTTTTGTGTTTTATTAGAAAAACTGCATTTCTTTCTAAAAGCGGCAAGATGCTACAAAAGTATTTAAAGGTACACTGTGTAACTTTTCTGTTGGGGGGGGGTCCGTCACCTGCTTGTCTCCATGGATATATGTCTTTGCCTGGAATGTTCTAACAACATTTAACCACATTTAACCAAGCTTCGTCCCAACCAAATAAATACATTAATTGAATTGAATTAAATTATTTTGCATTTGCTCAGTCCAGGTGGTTTTATAGCTAAAAAGAAAAAGAAAAAAAAAACTTGAAAAGCATGCAATCTTACAAGCTCACCTCTCCACAGATCTTACCTATAACTTAGCCGTCTCCTCATGATATATAATAGATACACTACCATTCAATGTTTTTTTGTTTTTTTTTTTTTTCCTACTTTCTACATTTTATCTACATACAGAAGACATAAAATACATATATATGAGGTTAGCTATAAGGAATTATGTAGTAAAGAAAAAAAAAAAAAACCTTAAATAACTCGCAGCAGTCACTCTTTGAAAAAAAATAAAAAGTTATATAAAAATATATATATATATATATATATTTTATATAATATATATATATAAATATATATATAATATAAGTAGTAGTAAGAATACATGAAAAAAAAAAAAAAAAAAGAAAAAAATTGAATGACTTGAATGACTGTGTGTCTAAACTTGAATTCTATAAAACACTGAAGCCAAAGCAATAAAGACAAGCAAGTGGTGGACAACTGACCAGAAAAGTGACATAGTCCACCTTTAAATATGTCAGCTGAGATTTTCTGTCTGTTTAGATTCTGTACTGTCAATTAGTGGAACAACTTTTAGTCTTAAAACAGACTTATTCTGCAAAATCGGCTTTTTAGAGCTTTGTTATAGTCATTTCCCTTCTCATTTACCCTCTCAAAGTTGTATCTTAGTGATTTGTGCATGTTTGCGCAATCTTTAATCGCTTATATTCAAGGCGTTACATTTCCTCCCCTGCTAGCGCACCCCCACTGCTCTGTACTTACTTCGTTTTCCAGTTTGATTTGATTCTTAATCGGTGATACGAGCAGGATTTGGCAGTGTTGCGTAGACATGTTGGTACAATTGGGCGATATGCAGCTATCCATCGGAGGTCGAACACATAAGTCAGCAGATTTGTTTCTTTTATTAAGTCGTTTTAGATGAATATTGCGATTTAAAATGTGCAAATTCTAACAATGATCCATGGGTCTCAGATTATAACTATAGAGCAGACACAGGCGCTATAGGTCTGCTTTAACTAGCTGCAGACATCCTTTTTCAGTACTGTTTAGATGTGCTACTACTTTTCGTCACATTAGTCATTATATTGCACATCTCGGTCTCACATCCTTCTAGACCCGATAACAGAGTGGCTGCATAGTGCTGCTTCTATATTAGATCTCCTGGGGTTTGTTTGGAACAGCTGCGTAACTTTGCCTCACTTGTACATGGGACACACTTCTCAGTTTGTTAGTTAGTTAGAGCACAATCGGCTGCACCTCCATCTGTTTCAACGGGAGACACAGAGACTGTTTATTCATAATGAGGTCTATTTAAAGGTCCTATATTACGCAAAACTGACTATTGTGATACTTTAAGCCATGTTATAATACTGTTACCTCCTCAGAAACATACCTAGAGTTGTGTTTTGAGTAGCTCTTTATTATTAGTCTGTAACATCTCCAAAGCTCAAAATGCTCTGTTCCACCTTGTGATGTCACAAAGTGGTAGTTTAAGTTAAGCTACTTTTTACCTTTTGTTCAGTACCTTTTGTTCAGTAGAGCTGAAATGACAATTCCAGGGCTGAAATGATCCATAAATAATTTTCTGTGTGAGGTGGTAAGGAGTTTTAAAAACATATAACATAGATCAGAAAATACTTTCTGTGTTACCTCATGGACACCTATTTCACATTTGTAATAGGTGGAACAGAGTATTTTGATATGAACAGAACATGCTTTACTTACATCTACATCTACTTCTAGAGCAGCACTGTAGAGGGAGCCTGGCCAGCCAAGACTGTATGCTTTTCCAATACTACACAAAGACGAGTAGTATGGGTGAAGCTCAGAGTTCAGATGGGTGTGAATGACAGGTGGATTAGCCAATCAGAGAAACGCATGGTCCATCTGTATCAATGCAAAAATAACAGTTTATGAGGATCTCACATGAGGGATTTCAGTGTGAATTTACCAGACAATTATGAAACAGAACAAGTTAAAGGTCCTGATTGATGTTATTTTGTTTCATTCACTCACAAATCCTGCATATTAAGGTAGAGTTCTTCTCTGTTCCACCTTGTGATGTCATGTGGTAATACAGGAAGTGCTCCACAGTGTTTTAAAACTCCATACACTCACTAGAATCTAGAATCATTTGGATAATTTGCGCCCTGGAATTGCTAATCTTTCCTGAACTAAAGCTGAAATATCACTGTTAACTTGAAAACTACCACTTCATGACATCACAAGGTGGAATAGAGCATTTTCAGCTACACAAACTATTAATAAATGGTTACTCAGACATGTGTGAATGAAACAAAACACAACTCCAGGTATGTTTTTCAGGAGGAAACAACATTATAACACGCTCTAAACCTCACAAGAGTCAGTTTTGTGTAACATAAGACCTTTAAAGTAACATATAGACAGCCAATAATTATATAGAAAGCCATAATTATATAGTTCTGGTATTGAGATTTTAAAGAATGCAACAAAACACTCAGCTGCATCCGTTTATAACAAACAGCTTTGCAGCAGTGACGCACCACAGCTGAATATGTGACAATGGTTCATTTATGTGTTATGTTTGCGCCTTACAGTTCAATTAGAAAGTCATTTTATACAACTGTCAGAGTTCTGCCTCCTCCTGCCCTATTTCCCCTCTGTTCCTCCTCTCAACAATAGGCCGTGTATGAGGGGCATTATTGGAGCCTCGGAGGGCTGTTGATCACAAACACAGGTCCAGAGGAGAGATTTAGGCCATTGGTTATGTATGGCTCCACTCTGATGGGCCATTTTGCTGAATAGGAGTTGATAGTGAATGGGGTTCCTCTGGGGGAGTCTAAAGTGGCCATCAAAGCCGTGGGCCAGAACAAATAGCCTCCACTCGGCAGTTCTTAGGGTAATAAGGAACCCAAAGCAACTGGAAAAGTGGTAAATGTGTAAAAATGAGAAATGCAAACTCTCATTAATGTGCTCATTCATTTGCAGGGTGAAATGTGAATCGAAAACTTTCAGCGTTTGGTATGGGTGACGTTTTGAGGACTTTTTGAGGACTGGGTGACATTTTGAGGACATTTTGAGGACTGGGTGACATTTTGAGGACATTTTGAGGACTTTTTGAGGACTGGGTGGCGTTTTGAGGACTTTCTGAGGACTGGGTGACATTTTGAGGACTTTTTGAGGACTGGGTGGCGTTTTGAGGACTTTTTGAGGACTGGGTGATATTTTGAGGACATTTTGAGGTGGACATTTTGAGGACTTTTTGAGGACTGGGTGACATTTTGAGGACTTTTTGAGGACTGGGTGACATTTTGAGGACTTTTTGAGGACTGGGTGACATTTTGAGGACTTTTTGAGGATTGGGTGACATTTTGAGGACTTTTTGAGGACTGGGCAGCGTTTTGAGGACTTTTCACATCATTTACAGTCTGGTCACCGCTCGCTCCTCGTGTCTGAGGTCAAACAGGACTGTCATGACATCACAAGGTGGGACAGAGCATTTTTTTTTTTGCTTTGGAATTGTAGACAAACTAATTCTAAAGTCATTTGAGTCCTGGAATCTTTCCTGAACTAAAGCTAAAATGCCAATGTTAACTTGAAAACTACCACTTCATGACATCACAAGGTGGAACAGAGCATTTGGAGCTATGGAGGCATACACAGACTATGAAGAAAGTCACTCAAACATGTGTGAATGAGCACACTCCAGGTCTGTTTTTGAGGAGGTAACATCATTATAACACGGCTTGAAGCTCAAAAGAGTCAATTTTGTGTAGTATAGGACCTTTAAAGTAACATGCCCTCGTTACGATTTATTATGTAGGCACAGTGAGATCGTAAAATTATAAAGTTTAATGCTTAACTGTGGAAAATTACAGTTAGAGCAATAACAATACACACGCAGCACTCTCTACAGGAAAAGTTACATGTCTTTAAAGCTGCTAGAAGGTTGTTTTTGTACAATAACAGCTTTCTCCAGAATATAGGACGGAGTCAACCAACTTGCACTGTAATGAGCTTTTTGATTAAGGATGAAAATCTGCTGGAGGCTACAAACTCTTTTGATGGAGTCATTTTTTCCTTTGTGTCACTTCTACACGCCCGCCTGCTTTTGTCGGCCATTACGCTGCGGCCGCATCCAAACATTTCTTTCAGCTGTGCGGCCCTGAGCCAGAATCACACGCAATTTGTGCATCTGCAGCTATTGTTATGTGAATGAGATACTCGAATAGCCCGTATTTATCATTTGAATGTTACGATTAGTGCTAGACTTATTGGTGTTTACCCAGTGGAGGAAAGGGACGCCGGTTGAGGGATGGCGAGGTTGGATAGTTGGGAGTGTTCCTGTGTCATTGCCTTGATAAGGTCTGTGCCATCAGCTGGTGAAAGACTCAATATCTCTCCACAGTATCCGAGTCATTGTGTCATTGTTACAGATGTTATACTTCCAGAAGTTTAGCCAGGGTCTGTTGTGTGAAATTAGATGATAATGAAGGGGAGTTTTCCATGATTGACCAAAAACAATACAAGCGTACACTCACTGATCACACACAAATCTGATTATTATTTGTTCTTCACCCTGGAGAACCCACTGGGTCAAATTTGGGGCTGTAGTTAAAGGCTACTGCCCAATATGAACAAACAAACAACAAAAAAAAAAAAAAGTCAAATTCAAAAAAAAATTCAAAAAGCCCAGAGTGCCACTTCTGGCCCCTGCATAGAGGCACCTAGTGGATGAATATTGAACTAAAATTAGCGACAAGATGGCTGACCTGTTGAGATGGAAAACTACCCAAACAAAATCATCTTCTCAGCAAACCAGCGGTTGGTAAAATTGTGTTTTTTTGTTAATCTTTTGTGTAATAGCTTGTAGAATGTCTAGAAGTACGTTTTATATTCTTTACAGATAAATTAGCGAGCCCAATGGGTCAAATTTGGCCCTGATCCTAAATTAGGGAATAAAGGATTAAAATTGAAAAAGTGGATATTTCAGTGTTCAGTGAACTTATAGCAGTAATTTAATGCAATGTTCATAATTTTCCAAAGAAGAAAATGGTTGGGTTCTCCAGGGTTAAATATTCCAGATGTGTAAAACTGTTCATTCAAATAAACAACTGACCCAGAAGGTGACAATTAGATCTACACTGCCTGGTCAAAAAAAAAAAAGTCGGCACCTGGATTTAACTAAGCAAATAGGTACGAGCCCACAGGTACGAGTCAGGTCTAGGTTCAGCAACTGTCTGTGCTCAAAATCGCTATTGTTTTCCATGTTTAGATTTAGGTCTGAGGATGGAAGAGTAACCATAGGAACCATTACGCAAAATATGACTCAGGTACAGTCTTCAGAAACATCTTCACTCAAGAAACTTTTTGTCAGTTGACAGAGTTTTTCTTTTGCGATGGATCATACATCGAGGACTGGGGGATTACACAGAAATGATCATTTGATGTAACTGTAACTATTTTTACCTTCAAGAAGTCCTTGGATGTCTTTGATGACTTTGATGCTGAACTGAATCTGTGAATGTGTTACTTAAACGTCCTATATCGCACAAAACTGACTCTTTTAAGTTTAAAGCCGTGTTATAACTCTGGTACCTCATCAGAAACACACCTGGAGTTGTGCTGTGTTTCATTCACCCATGTTTGAGTAACAGTTTGTCTATATCTCCAAAGCTCAAAATGCTCTGTTCCACCTTGTGATGTCATGAAGTGGTAGTTTTCAAGTTAACAGATCCTTTTACATTCGCTTTTACCTTTAGTTCAGAAGAGATTGGCAATTCCAGTTTATCCAAATGATTCTAGTGAAGGTGTACGGAGTTTTAATACACAATGGAGCACTTCCTGTATCACCTTATGACATCACAAGGTGGAACAGAGTGTTTTCTGTTTAAGAGAAGAACTCAGCAATATGTAGAGTTTGTGCGTTAAGCATGTGAATGAAACAAAACACAACTCCAGGTCTGTTTGTGATGAGGAAACAACATTAGAACAAGATCAGAAAATAGCGTAAAACGGGCCCTTTAAATGTAACTTTGCTTGTCGCCATGGTTATTGCTTCCACAGTATGGCTTTAAACTTATCTATCTCCATGGAGTGTATTCAAGTCAAATCCATGAATAGGTAGGCTCGTTTTTTTTTTTTTTTTTTTTAAATAACACTCATATATGCAACATGATCCATAATTTAAACGCCGTATAGTGGAACAACCCAAACAAACCAATAACATCTCCATGGAGACAAGCAGGTGTCACTTTAAACCTATAATATCGTTCGTTTTGCCGCTCAGTCAGCTCGTTGGAAGTTTACGTTGAGCGAGTGTGACATATATATACTCTGCAGTGTCTAGCGTGCCTGTTGGCCTGCCTCCGCTTCCCGTTTGTCAGACACACAGAGTTCATTAGTCTCTTTCTCGCTTCATTACAGACTAAAGATGAGCTGTCATCACCAGCGGCAGAATGCACTCACGTCCGCCCCGCTCCCCCACTGCAAACACGAGACGCCGCTGACGCTGGTGGAGGGTTGTATGCTGGTAGATTAGCAGAGATCAGTGGTGGATGAAGTACTCCATTTTGTTACTTAAGTACAGATACAGACAAAAACGTTACTCAAGTAAAAGTATCACATGAAAAAATCTGTACTTTTAGAGTTTTAAGTATTTCATATTGATTAAAAATTACACATATTTTAGTCAACAGTTGCAATACAAATCTTTTTTTTTTTTTTTTAACTTTTCTTATGTATTTTGTGTATTATTTTTTTGCTCAAAGCCGAAGTTTAATCTTGAAAACTTTAGTCAGGTTGTTACCACGGACATACTAAAAATAACCCCTCAAATTATAAGAAAAGTACTTTTTACTTTGCACTTTTTACTTTGTTAAAAAATGTACTGGAGTAGAAAGTACAGGTAGCTGCTCTCAAATGTAGTGAAGTAAAAGTAAAAGAATCCACTGTAAAATTTACTTAAGTACAGATACCTAAAAATTCGACTTAAGTACAGTACTTTACTATTTTTAGATGAAATGGGGAAATGAAGAGTTGTGATGCGACAAGTGAAGTAAAAAACATCCAGTTGATTTTCATTGGTAACAGGGGGAATCTTTGCCTGGGATCCAGAAAACACACTTCTTCAATATTTTACAAAAATCTGAGTCTGGTCATCGGTGAAGCTCCCCGTTTTGAAATGGACGTGATTGACAGGTGGATTAGCCAATCAGAGACAAGCATGGTCCACGGCATGGTCAGAGGAGCACTAAACTCATAAATCTGAGGTGAGATAAATGTGATTTTATTTGTAAATCATAGGCGACCATGAGCTCCTTTGTTTCACATGTGTCACTGAAAAAAAACAAAAAAATTTGTCTGATTGCACGATTATGTTTGACCGGGTTTGAGAGGCAATAGAGGGCGTGGAGACCAGACTGACATCAATCTTTATAAACATACAGAGAGAGATCATTCTGGATTTAGGTAAGGAAAATCTAGCTGAAATTCAAGATTATTTGCTTAGTTAAATCCAGGTGGCGACTTTTTTTTTTGGCCAGACAGTGTAGTTTGCACATGTGGCAGGCAGAACTTTGATTCAAGCTAAACTTTGACCCTGTTCATGGGATTAAAATGCTGTGTATTCAAAGCTAAAACCAGGGCCTTATCCACACTATTTTCACAGGAGTTGCCCGACAGTGGCAACAAGTGTTAAAGGGGCGACAGTAGCTCAGTTGGTAGAAGGTTTGTCCACTGAGCCGAAGATTCAAATCCCGCTCTCAACATAAACATCGTTGGTAGAGCGGTCAGATCCACTCACCCACAGGTCGGCGGTGCAATTCTAGCTCCCACAGATGAACACTTGGGCAGGACACATAACCCCCCTCGCCCCCTTTGCATACACTTGTGTTTTAAGCCTTGAAGGTTGAAAAACGCTATATAAAAATGTGACCATTTAAAGCCCGTACATGTTTAAAAATATATGACATTTATTTATCACTTAAAACAATTATAAATGTTCATGTAAATGTTCCTCTTTTTGCTATTTTGTCCAATATAATAAGGAAAATTCAGCAAAAACGGTTATATACTCCCCAATATACCAACATATGCGTCTTTGCCCAGTAGAAACGCCTCGGGATAGCACCCTAGAAAACCAACATTTTAAGCTGAAAGCAAACATTTACACATTTTTATTTCAACGGTTCTATTTCCTAATCCTTGTGGCATCACTTTTCCACCAAATTCTAGCTCTGCTCACCAATTCAGCTGCCATCCAAACATCCAAATCAAGTATTCGACAAGTATATGACACAAACACACTGAGTCCGCCTTCTGCTGCCGTCTCTAATTACACGCTGATTTTGTTGTGTTTTTCAGGCCTGGACTAGACTTCCAAAGCTGTGTATTGATGCCGAACCGTAGCTGCATGTGGCGATAATCAGCTTCTATTCTCCCGGGGATCAGACAGGTTTCTATTGGTTTGTATGGCATCGCCGTATCACCAGCACAGCACCGTCAGCCCGCGCCACGCCTGGAGAAGAGCCACACAGATGAGCTATTCAGATGTTGACAGAATCGCGGCGTACATGGAGTGATTTTGTCTCTGTGAAAGGCAACGTGAGTCAGTCTATTGAAAAGCAAAGGGTGAACTGCTTTAAAGAGACAGGAGAGGGACAATGTGGGGGTGAAGGCTACTGCAGAACATGAATCTTTGGTTTGGATGAATCGGTCAGTTTTGTAAAAGTGTTGTGAAGTTCTAAAATAAAACAATTTAAAAAGTTGCCACGGGATTTTTTTGGCGTAAAATGGTTCGATCAGATTTGCTTTGTCTGTTTCACTGAATCCATAATGTTTCTATAATAAAACAAATAGATTATACACCTATGAAAACACACCTGGAGGCATTTTAACACAGAAGTGGCAGCAATTCAGTGACTATGGCCTCTATAACCTTGGATTCAGAATACACACTTCCCCAATACTTTACAAAGATGTGAGGTTGCTCATCGTTTACATCGAGTTCAGATGGATGTGACTGACAGGTGAATTAGCCAATCAGGGACATGGAAGTGATGGGTGACCGATGAGCTCCTTCATTTCACAAGCGTCATTGAAATAAACCAATCTGACAGCAAGGTACTGACTCTTGCTTGAGGCGTGACCATAGACTGTATAAAGAAGTGGACTAACGGAGTGTGACGTCACCCATAGCGTTCGGCTCCAGCCAAATGAAGCTCATCGAGGCTAGCGGTTAGAGGGGCGAATTTAGAGCTCCATATTTGGAAATCCGACTGCGAGTATCATAGCAACCAAAGAGTTGATCTGGAGTGAGGCTGTTGAAGGTAACGCCTCTTAGTGAGACAGGTTTGATTGACAGCGTTGCTAAGCGACCACCCCGTGCTAAACCAGTGGTGGGTGTATAGCATCAAACCTGTTACTAACGCTAATGGGAGCGATTTCAGAGAAAGAAGATGCCTCACTGGTCTGTTATTAATGTTCATAAGTGGCTCAGTGGTTAGAGCGTTGGTCCCCCAACCCGAAGGTCGGAGGGTCGAGTCCCTAGTATGAAAGTGGTCTGTGCGTGAATGATTAGTGGTGGTCAGAGGGGCTGATGGCGCAGATTGGCAGCCTCAGTTCCGCCAGTTTGCCCCAGGACAGTGTGGCTACAATAGTAACTTACCATCACCAAGAGTGGAATGAATGAATAATTACTATAGTGTAGCGCTTTGAGAGGCTCTGACAAGCCTGCTAAGCTCATTACAAGTGAAAGGCATTATTATTATTATTATTATTAAAATAGCCAAATAACAACACCAGGATCATGTAACGCAGATTAATCCGAACATTTTAAGACCAAAATGACGTGTCTGACAGCAACAGTTACAGAGAGAGGGGCAACAATTTTTCAATAGAAAGAGAATTGAAGCCAGAGTTGATAGAGCCCATGCCCACTTCCTATTTGGGACGCAGAGGCTAGCAGGTTAGCTACGTCTACAGTCTATGGGGATGACAGAGGGTGTAGAGACCAGACTGATATTTTTGTGCATTTAGTCCATTTACTCTTAGTTATTTAAAGTGTTGGAGCAGTTACTTGACGTTAAAATGCTCATTTGAATTTGTGCTGCCTTAATTTCTGGAAAGTCTGTAAAAGCCTATAATTATGTTTTTCTTATAAAACGTATTCCACTCACTTACAAACTCAGCCATTTAAACTACGCAGTTAGTGATTATTACAACGAGATACAGTGGACTTTGAGTGGGTTCACTGGCCTTCACCTGATTTAATGAAAGGATAGTGCCATGACCTCATAATCATTAAAACGTACTAAACACAGTAAGAATGTAAGAAAAACAAGTCCAGTCACATATAATTGGTAAAGTTGGTTGATTTAAACTATATTCCCACTGTGCCCTTTCTCTGCCCACTCTACTCACCTTGACTTTCTGGTAATGGCTGGTAATGGCACAATATCTTTAAATGTAGCGATTATCTTCTGGCGTTACCACCTGCCAAATCAGCATGACACAGATTCACTGTGGTAACTCGGGCTGGTTCACATTCCTGCCCCATAGCGAGAAGATCAAAGGTCCAATTCCTGTCTTTGCTGAGTTTGCATGTTTTCCTTGTGTGTGGAATGTCTCACAATACGAACATATCCAGCTTGGATTTATTCAATTACAGGTGTTTTGTGGCTGAAAAATACCTGAAAAACACATTCTGGCTGTGAGCATCGTCTCCACTCCACAGATCTGACCTGTAACTTGGCCTGGTAGCGTCACTTTACTTGTGTCTGTGGAGATCAAGACAAATTAAATGAGTTTAATGCCATACTGCTGAACCAGAACTCAAGGTATCTTTTTTTCCAGTAATAAGTGTGCCACGACTTTTTTCCACTTTTCCCATTTAAAAGAAGACATATTTAATTATAAAGGTCCCGTGGTGCACAAAATTGACTCTTGTGAGCTTTATAATGTTATAACCTCCTACATCTACAAAGCTCAAAATGCTCTGTTCCACCTTGTGATGTCATGAAGTGGTATTTTTCAAGTTAACAGCCACCTTTTACCTTTAGTTCAGAAGAAATTGGCAATTCCAGGGCTGAAATTATCCAAATGATTCCAGTGAAGGTGTATGAAGCTTAAAAACCCACGGATTGATAGACTTTGAAGCTCGTCACGACTCTAAGAAACAGTGCTTTTGGATTTGGAGGTGAGACTGTCTGGGTGGGGCAAGAATCAAAGAGAAATCCAAAGTTGTTCCGAGCGGTTGCCCTTGGAAGTCTGAAGGTTCCCCGTCCGGAGCGCAGCTGTTGGGAGCGCCTGATGGTTTACTCACTGAATTAATGATACAAGCCAAGGTCAAACACTCCTCATTATGCAGCTCATATGCAGCCGGGGGTAGAACACAGAACACACCCCCGTTCACCTGGAGACGTGATGGTCCTCACACACACACGTTAGGTTTACTGCGGCCCTGCAGACGGAGGAGCAGGCGAAGGAACCGGGGGGGTGAAAAGTACTTACAGGTGCTCAGACAGACTGCAAATATACTCCAGAAACTCTTCTTACATTTGGTCTAACTAGTCAGAATGATTCAGAACGATTTATGGTAAAATGTCTCTACCATATTGTACAACCAAAAGTCAGACAGTTGAAAAAACATCATAACTCTTTTGTTTCTAAAATTTTTCTTTTACTTTTTCAGAGCATTTAGAACTACACTTCCGACATTGAACTGAGCAAATATAGCACCGAGGGGACAAACCCTCGTTGTACAGTGGTACTTTGAGTCACATGGGTCAAATTCAGAAACCCTTGCAATGCGTCGACATTTTAATACCAGAGATGCCCCAAGCGTAAATGAGCATTAAAGGAATAATAAGTGGTTTTCAAATACAGGGGCAGTATGTGATCTCCAGAGACCGCTAGTTTTCTTCATGTGGGGCTATCTTAAAGAACAGGTTTGTGAATAAACCTCTGACTAAATGTAATGCCTTCAATCCATTGAAAATTTGGGTTTAAGTAGTGATAACTTCAAATATAAGTGAACAATTATAACCGTATATATTGCCAAAAATCTCAGAAGGTTCAGTTTATCTACTGCTGAAATTTGGTGAGTATAACTTCAGAATTATAGGAGCTATTGAAGATTTAAAGTGCCAGTGACTTTTGTATTATTTAAAGCCCCAGTGTGTAAGCTTATAGCTAAAAATAGACTAAAATAACACCCAAAAACGTGTTCTTAATGTGAGCGGGTATCTCTAAACACACCTGACTCTTATGTGGCCTGGGGGAGGGCCTCCATCTGCTCGTCTCCATGGAAATGTTCATTGTGCATTTGCTATAATGGCTAAAATGTTGCATGACGTTCCAAAGTATGACTTTAACTTTCTGTTTCCATGGAATAATGCATGTGAAGTTAAAGTTAAACATACGTACATAAACATACATTTCAAATCAAACCAATCCTGTATTAAAACAACTGAACCATTGAAGTTATTTCTGACACGGTTGAAGAAATTATGTTACAATCTATTACCTGAAAATGTTTAATTCAAGTAACAGATACAGCTACAGCTTTGTTGACTGTAGAGTTCATATTTATAGCATGTTTTTAATGACCATGTGGACTTTGCAGCTCCCATGTCCTCTCTTCTCATTTGCACTTGTAGCAGTACTCGCAGGTGTTGCTGGTGCTCTCCCAGCCCTCCTGGAGCTCCTCGTGCCCAGCAGAGTGTGAGGAGATCGGGCACAGAGGCTCAGCTACATCCTGGAGGCTGTAATCAGGAGCTGCTGCCGTTAATTGGAGATGTTAGTGCAGTGGAGTGGGAAATGACACAGGAACCTCCTTGTTCTTCCACAGCCGGAGAGCGAGACCTGCGATCCATCCCAGATACGACCAACACACGCTATAACGCTGTCAATTTATGTTTGCTCTGGCAGGTTTAAGCTCTGCAGATCCAATCCCCAGAGCTCATATACTGGGCCGTACGTTCAACATGGCACTTTTCTAACAAGGCTCAGGATTAGCCTATAGCACAAAGGTAAACGTATACATCAAACACGACATATCCGGGCTTATTCGTGGGTTTCAGCTTCTTGTTAGCCAACACCTTGAGGACTTTTAAAAGATATACGGTATTTTTTTTTTTTTTTTTTAATTGCTATGGCAACAGTCCTCACTGTCTTCATTCTGAAACTGATGATGTTTTTCTGTCATGTTGCTCTTAGCCTGGCATCCATCTTTGTATTTACTGTACTGTAATGATCTGATATTGTGTGTTGTTCTTGTAATAGTTTATGTGATGTTGTTAATGCAGCTACTTTTGTATGTGACACTCGGTTGCTATGCCGACAAGTTGACTTCATCAGTTACTGGTCTGTTTTGGAGATTGGCTCCAGTGAGTTCAGGCTGCTGTTGTTTAACAGTATTTCAGAAGGACCGACTATCTCTCTGTCTCTGTCTTTCTCTCTCTGTCTGTCTCTCTCTCCTTCTCTATCTGCCTGTCTCTCTCTCTTTCTCTCTCTCTCTCTCTCTCTCTCTGTGTCTCTCTATTTCTCTCGCTCTTTTTCTTTCTCTCTGTCTCTCTCACTCTGTGTGTTTCGCTCTCTGTCTTTCTCTCTCTCTGTCTCTCTCACTCCGCGTTTCTCTCTACGTCTTTCTCTCTCTCTGTCTCTCTCACTCTATGCGTTTCTCTCTCTGTCTTTTTCTCTCTCTCTCTGTCTCTCTCACTCTGTGTGTTTCTCTCTTTGTCTTTCTCTCTCTCTGTCTCTCTCACTCTGTGCGTTTCTCTCTCTGACTTTTTCGCTCTCTCTCTGTCTCTCTCACTCTGTGCGTTTCTCTCTCTGTCTTTCTCTCTCTGTCTCTCACTCTGTGCATTTCTCTCTGTCTTTTTCTCTCTCTCTCTGTCTCTTTCACTCTGTGTGTTTCTCTCTCTCTCTGTCTCTCACTCTGTACATTTCTCTCTGTGTCTTTCTCTTTCTCTCTGTCTCTCTCACTCTGTGCGTTTCTCTCTCTGTCTTTTTCTCTCTCCGTCTCTCTCACTCTGTGCGTTTCTCTCTCTGTCTTTCTCTCTCTCTCTCTGTCTCTCACTCTCTGCGTGTGTCTCTCTCTTTCTCACATTAATAAAATGGAAACAAACTTCTGTTAAGCTCTGTTGTGCTTCACTTGTTGATTATGCACACAAACGCAATAAAATCTGCTTAACTCTGTTTTTCATCCCTTTGTATTACTGTTTCTTTCTCTTATTGTTCAGTCCATCTGTCAGTGACGCCCGTTTGAACCGTGGGAGACGGGACCAGACCCTGTGCGTCGTCTTGGCTGGTGAGACAATTATTGTTACATCACGGATCATTGTGAGTCGTCTTCAAATAGAACAATACTAACAATACTTCAACTATTTCTGATTTAAAGTCCTTTATTACACAAACCTGACTCTTGTGAGCTTTATGTTATAATGCTGTTACCTCCTCAAAAACACACCTGGAAAATGGTTAAGGGCAGAGGAACCAAAAATGGAAAACTGGGTTGATGAATGATATTTACGTTATGGAGCAATTGACTTATACTTTAAGATAAGAAACTGAGAAATCTGAGAATATATGGAAATACAGGTGACTGGACTTGTTTTAAATGTCATTTCCCCCCCTTGTTTTGGTTCTGCTTCTCAAATGTGTTATTTTTATTATTATTATGATTATTATTAGTTTATTTATTTATGTATTATTAAAAAAAAAAAAAAAAAATTATGAGGAAAAAAAGGTTGTATGTCAGTTGTACACTATATGCATATTTTGTACTACAAAATAAAACAAAATATATAAAATGTACAAAAAAAAACAAAAAACACATACCTGGAGTTGTGTTTTATTCACACATGTTTGAGTAATCTCGCATTATTAGTATGTTACATCTCCAAAGCTCAAAATGCTCTGTTCCACCTTGTGATGTCATGAAGTGGTAGTTTTCAAGTTAAAACAGCTCCTTTTACCTTTTGTTTTACTAGAAATTGGCAATTCCAAGGCTAAAATTACCCAAATGACTCTAGTGAAAGAAGTGTATGATGTTTAAAAACACAGTGGAGCACTTCCTGTATCACCACATGACATCACAAGGTGGATATCATGTGGAGACACTGTTTGAGATATGAACTCAGCCTAAATCTGCAGGGTTTGTGTGTTAAACTTGTGTGAATGAAACAAAACACAACTCCAGGTCTGTTTGTGATGAGGAAATTATACCACAGATCAGAAAATAGCGAAGTACGATTCCTTTAAAGCGCAGGGCCGACTCACATCCGCCTGGTTTGTATCATGTTTACATATTTAAAACGAGCTCGCAGCTGCTCTGATTTCCCTCACGGCTCTTTTCTGTGAACCTTTCCCTGGATGTTCACAGCTCGAGGATGGAGAGAGAGGCAGAGGCAGCTTCCATCTGGCAGGTATGAGAATCTGCTCCACTGCTGAGAAAAACAATGGGACATGAGAAACCAAATTATCTGGCAACAAATTGGATCAGAATTAAGACAAAATCAGAACTGAATCGAAACTGAAATTTGAGTCGAATGGGTCGGCTCTTTTGAATTTGTTCCTTACTGTAAATGATTGGAACCGAATCTCATTTTTAAAAAGAGCCGAATCTTTTTCTTACTATTTTTTATGCATTTTTATACTGATTAAACTGAACCAACGTGAGAATGTGGCACGAGTGAGAGCTCTGTGCACAAAAAACACCATAGTAATAGTTTGATTTTAATTATTATCATTGCAATGAAATAATATAGTGAGTTCAGACTGATGTTTAACATTATTTGAGAAGGACCTACTATCTCTCTGTCTCTCTGTCTCTCTTTCTCTCTGTTCTTGCTTTCTCTCTGTCTCGCTTTCTGTCTCTCTCTCTCTCTGTCTTTCTCTCTCTTTCTCTCTCTGCCTCTCTCTCTTTCTGTCTCTACTATCTCACTGTCTCTCTCTCGTTCATGCCTTCTTTTTCTTTCTCTCTCTATCAATCTGTCTCTGTTTCTCTCTTTCCCTCTCTCTTTCTTGCTTTCTCTCTGCCTCGCTTTTTGTCTCTCGCTCTTCGTCTTTCTCTCTCTGTCTGTCTCCCTCTCTCTTTCTCTCTGTGTCTGTCTGTCTCTCTCTCTGTCCCTCTCTCTCTCTATCTCTCTCTCATTTGCTTTTCTTTTTCTTTCTCATTCTCTCTATCTGTCTGTCTCTCTCTTTCCCTCTCTCTGTCTCACCTTCCCTCCGTCTCACTCTCTGTGTGTCTCTTTCTCTGTCTCTCTCGGTCTCTATCTCTCTCTCTCACTCTCTCTGCCTGTCTCTCTCTTGTTTGTTTCTTTCTCTCTCTCTACCAATCTGTCTGTCTCTGCCTGTCTCTCTCTTGTTTTCTCTCTGTCTCTCTCTCTCTGTGTCAATCTGTCTGTCTTTCTCTCTCTGTCCTCTTTCTCTCTTTTCTCTGTCTCGCTCTCTATGTGTGAGTCTCTCTCTGTCTTTCTCTCTCTGTCTCTCTCTCTCTCTGCCTGTCTCCCTCACTGTCTTCTCTCCCTCTCTCTCTCACTGTCTGTCTTTCTCTCTCTCATTTGTCTCTCTCTTTCCTCTCTCTCTCTCTGTCTGTCTCTCTCTATCTATCTCTCTTTCTGTCTGTCTCTCTATCTCTCTCACTGTCTGTATCGCTCTCTCTTTGCTTTTTCTTTCTTTCTCTCTCTCTCTCTCTATCTGTCTGTCTCTCTCTCTCTTTCCCTCTCTCTTTCTCACCTTCTCTCTGTCTCTCTGTCTGTCTCTCTATCTGTCGTTCTCTCTGCCTGTCTGTCTTGCTCTCACTCTTTCTTTCTCTCCCTCTCTCTGTCTCTCTGTCTCTTAACATGAACGATTGGAACCGATTCTCATTTTTAAAAAGAACCGAACCTTTTTCTAACTACTTTTTTGCATTTTTATACCGATTAACACTGAACCAACATTAGAATCAGCACAGAAACAGAGCAGGCGACACGAGGGCGAGCTCCGTGCACAAAAAACACATAATACTAGTTTGATTTTTATTATTATCATTGTAATGAAATGTTTTATTTCAATTATGCATCATTTCAAAGAGTAAACACACTCCTACTCTCACTTTGAACCGTTTTAAACACATCTGAGCCTTGGTCGTTTCTTTCTGTGATTAGTTTGTAGATAAAATGAGCTCTCACACTGGTGTCCGTCATATAAAAAGAACCAGTCTTTCGAACGGCTCTTTTATATGAACAGAGCCAAAAGATTCGGATTCCATAAAAGACCTGAAAGTCCCATCAGGAGGAGAATTATTAAACCGCCAAGGCTGCAAGAACAATTTTTTTTTTTTTTGTTAAATGGAAAAATCACGTACTGTAGTTTAGACCTCTACAAACACTCAGAAATTAAAGGGATCTTTTAATTCATTACTAGTTTTATTCCAGTTAGAAATCCTGTACCTGATAATATTTATTTCCATGTTTTTGAGCTGAAATGTGTCTTACCCCTGTACAGATATATGGTATAATCAGCTCTTGAGGACAAAATAAATCTGCTGTATACTGTCTGCATTTAATTATAAAGCGTTATACTGTCCGATAATCAGGACGTGCGCTGCTTGCATGCTAGTTGTTGTCAGCTTTTCTCCGCTCAGGCCTCTGAAAGTTGTGAAAAGTGCTTATAAACTCATCATGGTGAATAATTTGGATGCTCAGAATGTATAAAGTCAGTGAAAAATCTTTTAAAGGGCCCATATTACGTTATTTTCTGATCCATGTTATAATGTTGTTTCCTCATCACGAACAGACCTGGAGTTGTGTTTTGTTTCATTCACATGTTTAACACACAGATCCTGCATATTTAGGCTGAGTTCTTCTCTCAAACTGAAAACACTCTGTTCCACTTTGTGATGTCATGAGGTGATGCAGCAAGTGTCCCACGGTGTTTTTAAACTCTGTACACCTACGCTGGAATCATTTGGATGATTTCAGCTTTGGAATTGTCCATCTCTACTAAAACAAAAGGTAAAAAGAGCTGTTAACGTGAAGACTACCACTTCGTGACATCACAAGGGGAACGGAGCATTTTGAGCTTTGGAGATGTACGGGGTGGCCCAAAAGTCACTGACACTTTTAAATCTTCAGTAGCTTCTAAAATTCTTAAGTTATACTCATCAAATTTTAGCAGTAGATAAACTGAACCTTCAGAGATTTTTGGCAATATATACGGTTATAATTGTTCACTTGCATTTGAACTTATCTTATAAGTAAAAATGACCTAATTTTCTTAAAATAATATTTTTTAAGTGTCCACCATTTTGGGTTTCACACTGAATAGCCTGATCCAACACACTTTGCATAACATTTAAAGCATTTCCAAGCTTATGGCTCTTATTTGATCCTCGATGTTACGTTTTAAGTCGTTTATTGTCTGAGGTTTATTCACAAAAACCTTTTCTTTAAGGAAGAAATTGGGACTAGTCAGGTCTGTGGAGATCACATACTGCCCCCTGTCTTTGAAAACCACTTATTATTCCTTTAATGGCACTTTTTACGCTTGGGGCATCTCTGGTATTAAAATGTCGTCAGTAAATTTGACCCATGTAACTCAAAGTACCACTGTACAATGAGGATTCGTTCCTCGGTGCTATATTTGCTCAGTTTAATGTCAGAAGAGTAGTTCTAAATGCTCTGACGAAATAAAAGAAAAATATGTAGAAACAAAAGAGTTATGATGTTTTTTCAACTGTCAGTGACTTTTGGGCCACCCTGTAGACAGACTAATAAAGTGTTACTTAAACATATGAGAATGAAACAAAACACAACTTCAGGCATGTTTTTGACGAGGTAACAACAGTCTAACATAAAAGTTCACAAGAGTCAATTTTGCATAATATAGGACGTTAAAGATAAAGGATAGGATTTAATACAATAAAAATCCATATAACACAAATGTACTTACAACTGCAATATTTGTCCAAAAAAAATCACAATTATTTTCCAAAATGGTCCACCTGTGTGTCACATTTCAGACATATGAAGTAGTTTTGGCTCCTCGCGACCCCCCCACCTCCGTCAGATCACATTAAGGCCCCACACTACATTAACTGCAGCGGACGAATCCACTCGGCGTGTGAGAGGGAGGAGCTGAGGGAAATGAGCCAGAGTTTGGACTTTTAAAATCTCATCAGGCAAAACAGTTACCCTTGGCCTGTCCTTTAGCGAGGGTACTTTGTTCTTTTACTAGGATATGAAAATATTTGACAATCTGGTTAAATCTGGAGTTTATTTTATAGGTCTATTCCTTCTCTTTTAAGTTCATATTCGTCTCGTAATAAACTCTCCAGACGTTGATGTTTATGTGGAATTCTTTAAAGCGCCGCATTACGCCATTTTCTGATCTATGTTATAATGTTTCCTCATCACAAACATACCCAGAGTCGTGTTTTGTTTCATTCACACAAATCAATCTACATATTTAGGTTGTTTTCTTGTCTCAAACAGAAAACACTCTGTTCCACCTTGTGATGTCATGTGGTGATACAGGAAGTGCTGTAGTCCTGTGTTTTTCAACTCCACACACCTTCACTAGAATCACTTGGATGATTTCAGACCTGGAATTGCCAACCTCTACTAAAACAAAATGTAAAAGGTAGCAGTTAAGTTGAAAACTACCACTTCATGACATCACAAAGTGGTACAGAGCATTTTGAGCTACTTTTGATGAGGAAACAACTATTATGACATGGCTCACACAGTTTCAAATTGTACTTGGAGACAAAACACAAATTTCCACCATTTTCTTCAAACTCTCGGATCGCAAACTCTGATCACATCCTACATAACATATTTGTAAGTACTCACGTTTAATAAAAAAGACCTCTGACTTGTGACTTTGCCTGGTGACAACATCTGCTGTCTCCATGACGATATACAGGCTTAATTCCACACTTCAGAACATTCCAGTCAAAGCGATAACATCTCCATTGAGACGAGTAAATGGCGTAAATTCTTAATGGTGCTCGAGGTCATGGTGCAGATGAACACTGGTGGGGCGACACCATTGGTAGCGGTCCGATTCACTGACCCGCAGGTTGGTGGTGCAATTCCAGCTCCCACAGATGAATCCTGCCATTGTGTCCTTGGGCAAGACACTTACCCAACCTCGCCCCCAGTGCCTGCGTACACTGGTGTGTGTGCGAATGGGTGAGTGGTTGTTTGATGTAAAGTGATTTGAGCATCTAGAAAGTGTAAAATCGCCATGTAAAAATGTGACCATGAGACCAGATTAGCTGCCACATCTCTGCCAGGAAGGCTCAGGGCAGCTACGGCTACAGTTGTGTCTTACCACTACAGATTGTTAAATGAATAGAAAACAGTTAATATTTGCTTTAGAACAGGGGTGTCAAACTCAAATTCCACAAGGGCCAAAAATAAAAACTGGGACTAAGTCGCAGGACGAACTAAATATTTATTGAAACATTTCACAACAATATCTGCATGATTTTGAGAAGGGGTGGATTAAATTTGAGTGAAGCCACAGGTGGCAGATTCTAATAAGTGTCAACAGAAGTGTTGGGGGTCAGCGCCAACACATTTGCAAAGCATTCTGGGATTCGTAGTATTAGTGGTCCATGCACTATAGTGGTCAGTGTGCCAGCTCTACTACACATTTGATGTAGTAGAGGGCCAAATATAATTACATCAAGGGCCAAATGTCGCCCGCAGGCCTGAGTTTGACATGTCTGCTTTTTGAACCTTGTCAAACTTCAACAACAAATAACATTATTTTAGGTAGAAGTCGTGGAAATGAACACTAGTGATGTAAGCGGAACCTATATTACTTCTATAGGAAAACCTGATATACACATTCTAAAGAAACCCCTGCATTTGAGTAAACTTTAAATGCCTCTTCCACCAAACCCTAATGCTTTTGACTAATGCCTCCTCATTTCCAGTGTTTACAACATCACCATCTCCTCTCCCATTTGCAGGGCCACACTCATCCGTCAAACCCAGCCGGGGTGATTGCAAGATGGGGTCAGAACCGCGACGGGCCCCTCGAGTGTGTGTGTGTGTGTGTGTGTGCTGTGGTTTTCTGCTGTGAAATGAGGCGTAAAAGCTGCTGTGCTGAGGTGCCAGCGGAGAACCATGGTGCACAGGGGAAATGGATTACGCTCGGATCCAGATTTGGCTCCGTGATAAGTGTGGACCTGGCCATTGTGCGAGAGGACACCATGATAAGCAGTTAGCACGAGCAGTCATCCCCGCTAACCGATAAAAGATCACATGAACCGGAAAGGTGAAAGGTCAGCGGGGGTCAAAGGGTAAAGCAGGAGAGTGCCATGAAATAGGATTGAAAAATGCAGACTTGTAGGATGGATCCGAGAGCTGCTGAAATGATTCTATTTGAAACATAGAGCGATCCACATGTGTTTTAGCTGTGGCTGCCGGAGCATGACATCTCATCAGAGGAGGGTGAGGAGGGGTGAGGAAGGGTGAGGGAGGAGGGTGGGGGGGGGTCTTAGGGGGAGATAACAGACCATAGACCGCAGACATATGGAATAAACATGTCTGAGAGAGCACAGGGCAGATAGAGGGGGATTTATGGTGAAACTGTTAAACTCCTACAGATCCCTGACTATACTGTTACATGGGGCATTGGTATAACAGGCCTATGGGAGTAGATGTGGAAAATACATGTTCTGTATGTGTAACTACTGACATTTTCACAAAATAGAGCGCTTTGTGCATCTTACTCCATCAAAGCACTGTTGAACGTAAAGATGAAATAGTAGTCGCTCTGTAGTTTCAGTTCTAAAAATACAGGGTGGCCCAAAAGTCACTGACAGTTGAAAAAACATCATAACTTTTTTCTTTCTAAATATTTTTCTTATATTTTTTCAGAGCATTTAGAACTACCCTTCCGGCATTAATATGAGCAAATATAGCACCGAAGATCGAACCCTCATTGTACAGTGGCACTTTGAGTCACATGGGTCAAATTCAGAAACCCAGCAGTGTTACTGTTGACATTTTAATACCAGAGATGCCCCGAGTGTAAAAAGTGCCATTAAAGGAATAATAAGACGTTTTCAAAGCCAGGGGGCAGTATGTGATCTCCACAGACCTGACTAGTCCTGATTTCTTCCTGTGGAGCTATCTTAAAGAAAAGGTGTTTGTGAATAAACCTCAGACAATAATCAAATTAAAACCTAATATCGAGGATGAAATAAGAGCCATAAGCACGGAAATGCTTTCAAATGTTATGCAAAGTTTGTTGGATCGGGCTATTCAGTGCCAAACCCAAAATGGTGGACACTTAAAAAACACTTAACAAATTTGGTAATTTTTCCTTCCTTAAGTTTAAGTAGTGATAAGTTCAAGTGTAAGTGAACAATTATAACCATATATACTGCCAAAACCCTCTGAAGGTTCAGTTTAACTACTGCTAAAATTTGGTGAGTATAACTT
Organism: Periophthalmus modestus; assembly: GCA_019594935.1. Taxonomy (NCBI): domain Eukaryota; kingdom Metazoa; phylum Chordata; class Actinopteri; order Gobiiformes; family Gobiidae; genus Periophthalmus; species Periophthalmus modestus. Next base: position 27,897,570 of record JAIEZT010000084.1, read on the forward strand.
AAGAATTATAGGAGCTATTGAAGATTTAAAAGTGTCGGTGACTTTTGGGTCATCCTGTAGTTGAATTGACTTGACTGGCCTCAAAATAGTTTACGAAATATCATTTTCATTATTAACTTCCCGGCTTAAGGTTCTGGTGTATGAAAGTGTGTGAGCGTTTCCTTGATGTAAAGCGCCTTGAAGGTGGAAAAGCGCGATATAAAAATGTGACCATTTACAACCAGGTTTGGAATGAATACTACAATGTTATATACCGAGTGTCCAAAAAGTATCATATCATTTCGATAGGATGAACCGATACTGTGCAGCACTGAAGTTCCACCAGCATCTCTACAGTCGCTTTGATGACTTTATACATCAAAGTCTAAAGAGTTCACACAAGTCTGACAGACCAAAGCCTGGCCTTACTCGACCTGAATGCTCCGCACTTATCCACAGATCAAGGGTTATTCAGTCTCTATAGTTAAAAAAATTAATTAAACTTTGTCATGGGGTCAATAGAAGAACTGTCTGTGGTTTATTTCCGCTGTGTCATAGATGTGAGACATACAAACTCACTTCGTTATACCCTCGATTCGACCCCTTGGCCTCTCTCTTTCAGTGCGTGCTCCTGTCTTTTCAATGCTCTGCTCAGTCCTTGAAACATCTTGTATCTTCTGGTTATTATTTGCTTTGAATCGCGATGGCCGTGCTCCTCCGATTGCTTTAGCGGCACAAAAGGTGAAGGCGTTTTTGAGCGACTGATTAAAGGATTTCGTTTCACACTCAGCAAACTGCAGGGGGCCCGGGGTCTAGGCAGGGGCCAGTCCGAACAAGCTTATCTGTGTCAGCTGTACCACCTTCTTCATTAATGCATCTCTTTATGTTACGCTTACTCATACAGGTCTAAATGTGTTTGCTCTTCAGCCAGGGCGTAGACATGTGCAAATACTGAGGTCTGGTGCGCTCATACGCTTTTAAGTCCTGGTTAATAGCTACTTTAGAGATGGTGAAGATGTTTTTGGATCTGGTTTTGTTCTCATGTACATGTGGTTGCTTTTAAAGAGCCTATATTACAAACACTTGTGAGCTTTAACCCATGTTATAATGTTGTTCTGCTCAAAAACATGTTTGTGTAACCTTTTATTATTAGTCTGGCTTTGTCTCCAAACCTGAAAGTGCTTTGTTCCACCTTGTGATGTCATGAAGCGGTAGTTTTCGAGTTAACAGCTGCCTTATAACTTTTGTTCAGTAAATATCGGCAAATCCAGAGCTGAAATTATTCTAATGATTCTAGTGAAGCTGTACAGAGTTTAAAAACACATTGGAGCACTTCCTGTATTACCACATGACATCACAAGGTGGAACAGAGTGTTTTCTGTTTGAGAGAGGAACTCAACAAAACACGACTCCAGGTCTGTTTGTGAGGAAACAACATAGATCAGAAAATAGTGTAGTACGGGCCCTTTAAAGCTGGGGTGCCTGACATTATTCTCGTAAATTAGTACATTTATATTTTCTCACAGATTGTAAAAGACAATCAGATGCTATATCAGATGTCTATATCTAATGGCGAAACATTTTATCAACTGCAAACCTAGAAGAAAGCATCTAACACACAGCTGTGTTTTGGGATAAGAGTGAGGCTGCAGTGCTTCTCAAAAAGCAGTTCTAAAAAAAATTGGATATAGCCATGTGCCAAAGGGTTAGTGAGAGCAAGGAGTTACACTGATTTAAAGCAACACCGGTTTCTTTAAACTAACCTCTCCTCCTCTCTCCTCTCCTCCTCTCTGCTCTCTTCTATCCCTCCTCCTCTCTTCCCTCTCCTCCTCCCTCCTCCTCCTCCTCCCTATCCTCCTCCTCCTCCTCTTCCCCCTCTTGCCTTCTCTCCTCCTCTCTCCTCTCTCTCCTCCTTCCCTTCCCTTCTCTCCTCTCCTCCTTGCCTCCTCTACTGTCCTCCTCTCCGTTCCAGTTCTCCTCTCCTGTCCTCCTCCCCTCCTCTCTCCTCCTCTCTTCCTCCTCCTCTCCTCTCTCTTCTCTCCTCCTTGCCTCCTCTCCTGTCCTCCTCTCCTCTCCAGTTCTCCTCTTCTCCTCTCCTGTCCTCCTCCCCTCCTCCTCTCCTTCCTCTCTGTCCTCTCCTCCCCTCCCTCCTCTTGTCCCTCTGTCTCTTCTCCCCTCCTCTCTCTCTCTCCTCGTCCCCTTCTCCTCCTCTTTTCCTTCTCTCCCCTCCCCCTCCTCTCCTCTCCTCCCCTTCTCCTCTCCTCCCCTCTCCTCCTCTCCTCTCCTCCTCTTCTCCTGTCCTCCTCTCCTCTTCTCTTCCCTTCTCTTCTCCTCTCCTCACCTTGTCTCCTCCTCTCTTCCTCTCCTCCTCTCTCCTCTCCGATTCCAATAAATAGAAAAGTTAGAACAACACTTTGGAACATTATTCATGCCGATGGAAACATTTCATGCTGTACTGTACAGTGAAATACAGGAACAAGGAACGATATTTCCATGGAGACATGCAGACAGCAGGAGGGAAGCCCTTCTCCAGGCTAAACATGAGTCAGGTTTGTGGAGTTGTAAGACCACTCAGAGTAAGGACGCATATTTTAAGTATTTCAGTCCAAAAAATATCCAAAACATTCACTAGTTTTAGCTGAAAAGTTGTGCAGTGGGACTTAAAATGAGACTTTTTTTCTTTTACAGTTTGAAAATCACGTATCACTCTTGGATCTAGTGCAGACCTCATAAAATCATGTCTGGCTTTGACCTGAGTTAAATTCTGTCTGCCGTTTGTTCAGATCCTGGTTTAGTCTGGGTTAAGTTGGGTTATTGCCTGATTCATTCATGTATTTTGTCCCTCCGAGACTCCCATAGCAAAGATAAAGCCATTTTAATGCAGTGCTTTTACACAGATGAGTCCACTCTTCTAAATGTAAGTGTTTTTCTTGGAGGGGCGAAGGGTCAGGCCCACGGTGCCAAACATAGTGCTTTATAAATGAATTAGCAAAATGTAATCTCTTAAAACAAGATCATGCATTCTCCTACACTCACTCTCTCCAAACTTTTAGCGAAATTGCTTGGAAATTATAGCAATTTACTGGATCTTTGCTTAATACTCTGCCAATTTGTTATTAACCTTTTTTTTTTTTTAAAGAAATAAGAAAAATCTGCCATGTTTGCTAAATTTGTCTGGAAATAGTCCGTTCCAAGTGACAGGTTTGAGAATTATTTTAAAATGTTCAGTCAGAGAAAGTAATTATTTTCTGACATTTTTCACACAATTGCTTCAAAATGGCTCTGCTATAGACATTTACAAGTAATAAACTGTTTAACCAATATGAGAGCGATAGAGACGCTGCTGAAATTAATAATAGCAATGGATTAGTTTTATATAGCGCTTTTCCAGGCACTCAAAGTCGCTTTACAATTCTGGGCATTATTCATTTAGTCCGTACTCGCTGGTGGTAAGATACTATTGGGACAGACCTCCTCCGACCTCCAACACTCACCCCAACAACGCATTAATACAAGAAAATGTGGGTTCAGGTTTTAACCCAAAGACACACCAATGGTTTTTGCCAATTGCGCCCCACTGTGGAACCTGGTACTCCCATAAACTGTGTAAAGAAGCGGACTAAGTGAGTGTGACGTCACCCATAGGTCCAAATTCGCCAAAATGCCCTGAAAATCACCGTTCGGAGTGTGCATCGAAGGGTATTACGCAACTATCGGCACAACAAGGGCTGTCCCGTTTCAATCCACCCAACAAATGTGCTCTGCTTTTCCAGCGTTTCCATGGAGATCGGCCGCAACCAAAGCGTACATCCTTGCAAACTTCGTGCACCGCTATATCACATCATGCACCTATGCAAAAAAAACAGAAGAAAATGGAGTCTGCTACGCAATACACGATCAAATGTTTGTACTGGTTTACGTCACCTGCAACAGTGCGACAAGAAACTGTTAAATTTGAATAAAGATCTGTACAGGCCGTGTGTTTGATGATTAAAAACCTTTCAGAAGGGTTTTAATGAGTTCCACACAGGTAAAGTGAGCAATGAAGCAATGAACGAATTAAAAATAACGCATGTAAAGTATGTGCAAAGACAGCGGTGGAAGAATAGTCCGTGGTGTGAGGCCTGTCCCATTTCGGCTAGATGGCGGCTACACTGAGGAATACCCACTTTCGGCCGGGTACTTCGGGTACTTCCAAGAGAACTTCGAATGATGCATTTGGAGAATTGAGACACAGCTATAACGTTCGGCTCCAGTTAAAAGAAGCTAGCAGATATAGGGGCGAATTTGGAGTCAAGTTTCATATTTGGAATTCCGCCTGCAGTTATTGTAGCAACCAAAGAGCCAATCTGGAGCGAAGATGTTGAATATAACTGCTAACGACAAGGGTGACCAAAGATTCAGACTCGAGGTAAAAGGTTTCAACAAAGTTTAGGTACAATATGGAAATGTAAATGAAGGTTGACGGAGCAGACAGTTGAGAGCGGAGTCGTATGCTGTAGTCTTCGAGCAGGTCATGGGTCGCAGAGTCAGAGGCTGGGGTGTTTGTACTGGTCGGGGGTGGACAAGCAGAGCAGGATCTGGTGAAGAATGAGAAATAACCAGCTGAGTATTGAGATCAAAAACGCAAAAACTAGACACTGAGCCAAGCAGAACAGTACCACAGACGATCTTCCGCTGAGTGTTGGATCCCCAGTCCCTTTGTGCTCCACAGGTGCAGCTTGATTGTTGATGGGTTGCTGGTGTGTAGTGGGAGGAACCAGAATCTCCAGCTCCTCGGCGCCCAGCTCCAGACTCAGACACAGCAGGGAGGGGGAAGGACAGCACGAAAACACTGGGATCTTGACAGTAACACCTCTTCCCGCCCGAACTACTGGTTTGGCAGGGGGCAGGATCATGTAGAGCGGGTTAATACGAACATTACGGAGAGAGGGGCGACGGTTTCCTAATGTAAAGTGAATTGAAGACAGAGTCGATCACTTTCTGTTTGGAGCGCAGTGGCTAGCAGGTTAGCTATGTGCATGTACATATACAGTCTATGGGTATTCCGAGTAGACCCTGATCCAAGTACTAACGAGGTCTGACCCTGCTTAGCTTCTGACATTAGACAAAATAGGGCTTTAACAAGAAGTTTTTGGCCAAAAGTTCAGTCCAGACTCCAGGAAGTTGCCGGTTCAATTCTGGCTCATGCATTGCTGTGTCCATTGGTAAAATCCCCACTAACCCTAGTTGAAATAACGTGTCAAATATGCTATGCTAGCTGGCTCATGTACAATAATAATGATATATTCAAACAAAATCGCATTTCAAACAAAAAGTAAAAACGAACACTTTATTTTTATAGCATATCTCCTAAACATTGCTAAACCCCAATGCTGTCTGCAGTCACACTAATCACTAATCACTAGTCACAAATGATCTTTTTACATTTTAATACCACAATTAAATGACATACATCACCTTATCTCATGGTCGATTCAGTGTTGTATTGAGCCCGGGCACAGCTGTTCACATCGGAGTGAACCCTCAGCCTCCTGCATCGACTGTGGAGCTGCTGTTTCCATGGCAACCCCAAAACTCTGACCGGGTCGCTCTAGTGAATGGATTTTTAGAGAAAGAGTTGGCCAAAGGGCAGTCAAATCGGACATATAACATTGTTTTATTGAAACGATCTTATTTAAGCCACACTTTACAAAGTTACATGTGTATTTGACTCTTAAAGCTGCACTTTGTCACTTTTTGGTTGGGGTGTGCTACTTGCATGTCTCGATGGAGATATCATTGCTTTGCTTGGGGATATTGTGAGCAGGCACCTTTCCACAGATCTGACCTATATTTTCATGCTTGTCTCCATGAAAATAGATCAGTTTAATGCCATACTGTGGGATGTTCGAAGCGAAGCAATAACATCTCCATGGGAACAAGCAGGGGCGGACACTCCACTATGAAAAGTTACATATATGATCTAAGGCTACTGTATATTTCATAAGATAAGATAAGATAAGATAAGATAAGATAAGCCTTTATTAGTCCCACAGTGGGGAAATTCCAGCATTGCACCACACACATAGAGAACAGAAGGAAAATCGTACATGCAAAAAAAAAAAAAAAAAGATAAAAAATAAAACAAGATAATAGATAAATAGCTAGAAATAATTTAAGAAATAGACTTAAAAATAAACTTTAATATATACATATAGATATACATCTTCTTAAAGTGACTTGAGTATTGCACATGGTTATATTTGAATGACACATTGTTAACAGTGTTCATTATACAGTCTGACAGCAGCAGGAAGGAAAGACCTGCGAAACTAAGGTCTGATTTGATGAGAGCAGCTGGAAAAATTGGAGGCAGAGGTACATAAATAAAGTTTTATTGGACCACTTTTTCAACGACGCAAATAGAACAAACTACCTGCAGCGTCAGAAGATCCAACTTTTGAATCCACAATTTTGGCCAGGAGTGTCTCGCTTCAGGATTTTGAAAATGTGAACAATACAGATGTAATACATTACTTACAAAACGTTCTTTTTCCCATATAACAGTGTCATTTCTTGTAATCACAGAACACTCAGTACATAATCATTACATTTTGGCCAAGGTCACATTTTTGCATCTCTTAACAATAGCTTCTTTCACGCAGGGTGCATGACGCCTACTCTGGGAGGATTTAAAACATTGGTGTAATCTCACTTTGTTAGACTCTGCCTTAGACTCTGCATTTTGACTTTGCATTTGATTCTGCTTGGAATTTTGCCTTTAACCCGACTGTACAATAAAAATCTACAGATCGATTTCCGTGCCTCTGCGCCTGTTCTTCATGCAACAAGAACAGAAACCGACAAAAACATGAGCTAACCCACTCAGAGTAAAATATGCAAACTGAACTGAAACTGGTCTCCATGGAGAGGTTATTTCTTACACAGTATGGCATTAAACTAATCTATCTCCTTGAAGTCAAGCAGGTGACTCCGCCAACCCATGTTACATTTTGGATTTGTGGAGACCTCGATTGCATGTTTTTGAGGAGTTCTTTTTTGGAGAATGAATAATAAATGCATGATAAGTAATGCAGAAAAGTTCCCTATTAGACCTTTAATCACTCTGCCACCACGCTGCCACTTGAACGACAGCACTTGGACAAATGGCTCTACGCTATTGCCCTTAAACAAGTTACTTTAAACCGTGAAGTATTTAGTGTCCTTGTAACTTCTGCTTTGAGTGTGATTGCATCTATTTTGTCCCCTGAGTGCCACCTCACCGAACCATCTCGACACCTTCCCACTTCACAGACAAGGGCACGCCAACATAATTACAGAGCGTGATTCAATTATGATCCAATCCCATCCACTCCCGAGGGGGCAGAGGGCACAACGCACATTAGGAACACATCATTTAGTTCTCTGTCATCTAAGGCTACAGTCTTTTACCCCCCAAAACTTACCACTTACACTTGCCACGGCGCAGACAACTCAAATGCCCCATGTGTAGCTTTGTCCAACATGGCCGACTGTGTGTTTTTAGCCTTTTCTCCATTTGCTCGATAAGTCTCAGAGGGGGGTTAGCTTCATGCTACATTAGCAATATGGCCTTATGGATTTGTCATTAAGTGACTTTTTATGTTTTACGCTGCATGTAGCTTCCACACACACTGACGATGAGGTGCAGAAATGGAACTGAGCTACGTTTGGAGACTGGCTAAAGCAGCAGTGGGAAAGGTTTTAGGATACTGTGTAAAATGTAAGTAAGTATAAAAGAGACGCTATGGTTGATCAAGGTGGTTAACAGTGGAGGCTCTATGCGCAGCAGCATGCTAGCTAGCTCACTGTGTCTTTAAGCTAATTGTCACTTTTGTGAAAATCAGGAAACATAAAACAGGCTATTAAAATTCAAATTAAGTCAAATAAAAGACTACTAAATTGTTTTTATATGTGGAATACTTACGTTTGTGGTGCTGTTTTAGTATTTATTACGCCTCAACATTAGCATTAGCATTAGCAATGAGACACAAACATCTTTCTTTCTGAACACAGAAGAGTCCTCCAGTGAAGTATTCATTTTATTTATTTATTTTTTTTTTTGTTTTGTCAGTGACATCCACCCGCAGTTCCCTGTCCACTGCCTGATCTTTAAATATTTTTTTATTTTTAGCGTGACTCGACAAAAGCCTCATAGCGATACAACTGGACAGGAACTAGTGACGCTAACAGTGATATTGCCGGGCGCTATTGTGCACAGAGAGAGATTATTCATCCATTTTTTTTCGCTTATCCGGGGCCGGGTCGTGGGGGCAGCAGTCTAAGCAGGGACCCCTCAGACTTCCCTCACCCCAGACATGTCCTCCAGCTCCTCCGGTGGGACAACAACAATCTCTCCCAGGCCAGAGAGATTAGTAATATTCTGAAATAGATAAATACTTAATGGAAATACATTTTGTAAATTTGTTTTATGATCATTCTGAAGTCTGCGTTATTCCAAAAATGAAATGAAATGAAACCCCTGAATAAAACGAAAACCCTAGTTAAATATATATTAAGTCATCTTTTTCCATGTAATTATTTTATGTTGATCCAAAGCAAATAATAAAGTTAATCTAATCAGAATATATCCATTAAATTAACATAACATTTAACTGAATAAAAATAGTAAAAAGGCCTAGATTATATTTCCATTCACAATTTGTCTAGCTTTTTATTTATTTTTATTTTTTTTATTATGTTTTAAGTGATGGATTGCCTATTGTGGGATTCGCGGTGATGGCGGCGTCTGTGTGAAATGTAATCACACTGTGTCAGTCATGTCCCGTATATATTCACTGCAGACTCCATCAGACCCAGGCCTCAAAGTCACCTCACCCCGACACCCACGCCCCCCCCCTCACCCTCGGCCCTCACCCCCCAAACAGGTGCAGGGTGCTGGGCTGAGTGGCAGCTTATTCTGACTGTCACCTCCAGAATTAAACTCAAGTCTGGAGAAGGCAGAGGTTTTGGTAGTTGTCACTCTTGTTAAAGTAAAATGCAAAAAATTAAAGGCAGAAAAAGCTTCTTTCTAAGCACCAAAAGGTAAATCTGACAATAAAAATGCGTCTATCTGTACAATCTGTTAAACATTCACCATTTTACAGTAATTGAAGTTACACATCTGTTTAGTTTCGCATATTAACATAGAGGAAAAGAGACCTCTGCCAAGGCACAGGTCCTATTGCAAGATCTTCATTTGAGACTATAAACGGTATATATAAATGGACATACCTAACCTACTAGCTATCACGTTCCAAATAGAAAGTGAGCACTGGGCGCGCTTCCGGGTTCATCAACTCTGGCTTCAGTTCACTATCTATTGAAAAACTGTTGCCCCTCTCTCAGTAACTGCTGCTCTCAGGTACGTCATTCTTGTCTTAAAATGTTTGTATTAACCTGCTCCACATGATCCTGGTGTTTTTATTTAGCTATTTTATCCATAAATCAAGATAAGAACATTAATACCAGACCAATGAGCATCCCTGTTTCGCTGAGGTTGCTCCCGCTTTTGTTAACAACAGGTTTGATTAACAGCGTTGCTAAGTGCTCGCTCCCTGCCAAACCGGCCATACCTTCAACAGCCTCGCTCTGGATTGGCTTTTTGGTTGCTATGATACTCGCGGTCGGACTTCCAAATATGGAACGTGGCTCTAAATTCGCCCCTATAACTGCTAGCCTCGATGAGTTTCATTTGATTGGAGCTGAACGCTATGGTTGACGTCACACTCACTTAGTACACGTCTATGATAACTCCTGAAAATAGTAATACTCAAGCACATACTGCATTCGGAAGTACATATTAAAAGCCTATTGGCACATAACATTTTGCCGCATACTCGGAGCACACACCAATCTTTTATTTCATGTTCGGTCATTTTTATTTCTTGAAACTAGCGATGCCACATTATGCTCTTGTTGCCAGACTAATTGAAAGACCAGAGGAACCCACCAAACCATCTCCGTCTCATGTGGAGGAAATGATGCGGGCTTAAGTCCCTCCTGAGAGCCTGCAATGGTGGTTTTAACTGTGGAGTAGTTTTTCAGAAAGGATAAAATTATAAGTACTACAGAGTCCATTTTGTGCCTGTCTCTCAATCTGTCCCATACAAAGAAGTCCTTGACCATGTGCTCTTGCGCTGAAGCTCGGGTTACCGCTCGGATTTACAGTCCAATTAAAGGGCCAATTAAATCCCCATTCGCTTTCCGTTTCCCGGTAATGGCTCAAAATAAGAAGTGTCTCAGAGCTGGGGTGTGCAGAATGACCATGCAGGCGTCCAGATCCACTCGGTCTCATCGGACACTCTGAATACTAATCTTGTCTTGACTTGGTTCATAAACATTCAGATGGCATTTTAACAGAGCCAGGGTAACAAACTGTGTGTTAACGACATGACCTTGTGATTTAGCACTGATTTAGCATGCCGTTAGCAATGTTTAAAGGTCCTGTAGTGTGTGTTATTCCAGTTTGTGAAAGAATATGTTAGCCTTTGTTTTCTGCAGTGGAGGTTTGTCATATTGCTTGTAGTTGTTGTTAGTTTCAGTGAAGTTAGCTCCTTTCAGATAGATATAAATCAGTGTCCACCAGTAATCTTACTAGAACTGAAGAAGCGCCTTGGATGAGCAGCGAAACGTCTTCACTCCTACAACTTTTTGTCCAGTTGACAGATTTATCTTTTACTATGGATCAGACCTGGATGACTAAGGGATTACACAGATACAACCACCATGTCTGGGTAACGTTTCGCTGCTCATCCAAGCTGCTTCTTCACTTCTGGTCAGATTAATGGTGGACACTGTCTTACATCTATCTGAACTACACTCAAACTCTATTGTTACACCTATTGTTAAGTTTCTGTTTGCAGGTGTAATGTAGCCAGTCTGTTACACAGGCCTAACCTTAAAGCTAACAGGTAAAAATGACAGTACTCAGAGAAGTTTAAAATGTTTATTGATGAATTTAAATGGTCGTGTAGCTAAAGTTGGCCTGTAACAAAAGATATAAGTCTAAGTTCATTAAGGTTCCGGGGCAGACAACTGTGTACTGAGGAGGAAGGGTGTCTAAATATTTTATCTTGTCGTGTCTTGTTTTGTAGGCTGGTGCATAGATAAATGGGCAGCGGTTGAAGGAGGGGGTCTCAACAACTGGATCTCCGGACCTCTCGGCTGGCCTGGGAGCCCCTTAGAGTCCCACCGTAGGAGCTGGAGGATGTGTCTGGGGAGAGTCCCTGCTTAAACTGCTGTCCCCGCGACCCGGCCTTGAATAAGTGGAAGGAAATGGAAGGATGGATGGATCTTGTTTGTTTTCCACAGTTCCCAGTTTCCACGCTGATAATGTAGAGCTCTATTTTAATAACAGATTTGATTGAGTAAAGATTTACACAGTTTTGTTTCAGATAACTTGTAACAATATTAGTGAATTTGCTGAAATGTACCTTTGCTGCAGTGTGGGAGTAACCAATTAAGGGAGGTGCTTTATAAAAGGAGCCGAGCCTCAGTTTGCTCAAAGGAGGATGCTGTGTACAGGATGTTTGGGCCATGCTGATTTTTAAATTTCACTGTTATTTTTGGTATATTTGTCAGTGTTGGAAATAAATGCACTTGGCTCTGCACTGGACAAATCATCTCAGCTCTGCTCTGTTCCTCGTCGAAACCGCTAAGATTGCCATCTGCGCAATTACAGTAGGCTAGGTCTATTGTGCTACCCTAAGTGTGCACTGTGCCTGAGTCCTACTTAGCATAGTCATTCAAGCCCCTAATGAGTGATTTCACACCTATTAGCATGTTAGTTGTAGTTTCTGCATAAACAAACATAAACTGCAAATGAACTAATGCATTAACAGACCAGATATCAGCATTAAATCAGTCTTTTAGCTTTTATTTCTTTCCTCTGCCTATTATGATGTGAAGAAATTCATGGAAATCCGTTTTATAGATCAAGTATGGTGCTGACTGCCCCGATGTCCAAGATTCAACAATGAAACAGACATTGGTCAATAACAGACAAACAAATTAATCAACAGAAAACAAGCAAATGGAGAACTGTCCTAGAACATCCCCCCCGTCCTTAGACTCTCCTTCTCGGCAAGGAAAAACTCAAAAAACAGAAAAGAAACTATGGAAAAAAGAGAAACCACAGTGAAGGCTGCAGATGTGTCCAGGACTAATGCACTGATAAAATTAAACACTCACTCAAGGGACAGAGGGGGGCTTATCCACAGTAGGGATATCTGCACAATTAATGTAGGCCTATGTGTTTGGAAAATATCTCCAGGGCTTAGTTGGTATAAAATGTGTGCCTATACGTACCAGTAGAGGGCACAAGATCTGCATCGGCTGGCGCACTGAAGACAGAAGCAGTTTGTATCAAGCTAAAAGCGATAACAGCTAGCGTTAAGGTTACCAAGCATAGAGAAGACATATTGATCACTGAAATGAGCAGAAATAGAAAATCCAATGCACACACAGCAATTTACAATTCACAATTCATTCATTTCTGTCTTAGCCATCCTCATTCGTCCCAGTATCTATTTATGGGATACAATTCAATATAAAAAAGTCATACCCAAAGATCTGACTCCCATTAAAGAGCGAAAGTCCCATCACTTTTGCTGGTGTGTGTGATCAGCATTCCTTTTGTATTACCGACTTTTGCAGTGAAACATTACAACATGGTTAACATCTCAGTTAATGGACCTTAAACTCACATTCACAACATCCACTAATGATAAAATTAAACACAATATATGCCACCCTCTTAGCATCCGTTATTTGGAGGTACTGATGCTACTAACCTTGGACCCCGGCAACCACACTTACCATTCCACTGGGGAATCTGGTTTTAATTAAAATGAGCGGCGTTAAAGGGCATCACAGTTCGTATGGCCTTTGGAAAGAAAATAGAATAGTGCAAAATAATAGACCCGTACTTGTTTCTCATTGTTCAGATTGGAAAAGAGTGTAATTTTCAAGACTCCGACGATTATATTTAGCCGAGATGTTACAGTGATTAGTGCATTAGAGGCTTTAACGACGTGTTACTTTGAACTGTTGACCCTGTGGTTGATGGGCGAATGCGTAATCCCTCAGTCGTCCAGGTCTGATCTTCGGCTTTTACCACCGTAAATACCGTTATTAGTTTTGCATCCGTCCATGCTTTGTCACGCTCTGTCAATATGTGGAATAGATCGATAAGTAAAGCTGAAAAGACCATATTGTGCATAAAAGCTGTGTTTAGAATCACTAATAAGCCATCAGGGTTTGACCTTTCGTGGCCCCCCCGGGATGTCTCGCACAGCCTATGTTTCCAGTACAACAAAACGACTTGATTTCACTATAGATTGTTCTGTATCACAAGGTACAATATAATTTTCACAATCACCAGACCATTTATTTCCCAACCACAGGTGACACGGGCGGACAAGAGCTCAGTTGGTAGAATTTGTCCATTGATTTGAAGGTTGGCAGTCAATTTTTTAAACAGTTAAATTTCATTGACATTGTTCCTCTCTCTGATCTCAAAACTTGACGTTGAAAGCTTCCTACATAACGTATTTGTAAGTACTCACACTTTATAAAAAAGACTCCTGACCTGTGACTTTGCTGCTGTCTCCGTGACGATATACAGGTTTAATTCCACACTTTGGAACATTCCAGGCAAAGCAATAACATTTTCGTTTCCAGGTAAGTGGCGCATCTTCCACTTCCACCAGCAAGTGACTTTGTTCGTAGTTGTAAATTCTTAACGGTGCTCGAGGTCAAAGGTGCAGATGAACATTGGTGGGGAGGCAGTTGCTCAGTTGGTAGGTTCCGAAGGTTGCCGGTTCGAAACCCGCTCTCGACGTAAACATCATTCTTTCCTTGTTGTCTTATTTAAATTATCTTCTAAAAATGTCAAATTTTCTAATTATGAAATAGCATTAAGTAGGTCTAATAAGGAAAGAAATATGACACTACTTAAATGTGATATAAATATTTGAATGTACTAACTTTTCTAGTGGGGGATTTGTTATTCCTTTACCTGGAATATTCCACAGTATGGCATTAAACTCCATAGAGACAAGCAAGTGATGACACCAAGCCTCGTTACAGGTCAGGTCTGTGGAGAGGCAAGCAATATAAACATGTAACTGAATAAATGTAGGATAAATGGAAATATTTCTGGCAATAGGGAACAGAAAAGTTACTATTTTCAACTTTATTCCTTTGTTAAACAGGTTTAAATATATTTCATATTTATCGGGACTTTATTGTGGCAGGAGAAGCATTTTGCACTACAGCGGTGTACTCATAAAGCAACCTGAGCTTTAGGTAAGTTTCACTGAATATTTCTTTTTGTGCTGTCCCTGCCTCCTCTCTCCTTCACCTCTCCATGGCCCTTGTTTTTCTGAGCTCACATGTGTTTACTGATGGCTGCTACATCAGGGGCCGGTCCCTCGACGGCCGTGGTCAGTCTGGGCCCTTTAACCTGCTCACCAACGCTACTATTTTGGTCCAGTGTTCCCTGTGCGCAGGAGAGGAGCGGCAGACACAACAGCTCACAGCAAAAAAGGAGAGAGGAGAGGGGGGAGAGGAGGGAACGCAGCCTCTGAAGTCCTCCTCTGCCTTTTGGAGTTTCTCAGACAAACATGTTTCTGCTAAAGTGTTAAGTTTTGGTGATTTTGGAGAAATGCTGCAGTGAAGAGTGTTTGCAGTAGCACGCGAGGTGTTCCCAGCTGGTGTGGATTAGCTCCATAATAATACCATATTTCGAGATAGACAAATAAATCTAAAATTAATTAAAAATACATTACAGAACTGGCACTAGCTCAGTGGCTGAAGCTTTGGTGAAAGGATCCCATCTACGACTAGCACATTTTGCTGTTGTGTCCTTGGGCAAGACTTCACCACCTTGCTTGGTGAGCACAGATCTTAGCAGCGATTGGAAGGGCCGATGGTTCAGATTGGCAATATCACTTCTGTCAGTTTACCCCAGGGTAGCTGTGGCTATAGAAGTATCTTACCTCTGTTGTTTTTTTACTGAAATATCCATCCATTTTTCTTCCGCTTATCCAGGACCGGGTCACGGGGGCAGCAGTGTAAGCAGGGACTCCTTGACTTCCCTCACCCCAGACACATCCGCCAGCTCCTCCAGTGGGACCCCAAGGCGTTCCCAGGCCAGCCAAGAGATGTAGTCCCTCCAGTGTGTCCTGACTTCCTGACGGAACTTTCCGACACTAGAGAGTAGTTTTGCTACCCCGGTAAAGCTAACAACAACTAGCATGCTAAGTACCTCCTGATTCCAGACAGCATGCAATAGACATATTTTGGTCTCAAGAGGTCCTTAAACAATATATATGGGCGAGATTAGTTGTTCAAATACATGGGAAAAAAGCTAGAAAGTTTCCCGCTTTGTTAGTCAATCAGCTCTGGCCTTTTCTCTTTATCTGTCAGTAAATGTGTAAGAATTCCTTTGCCCCTTTTTGCAATGAGGCGTCACTAACTATCAGTGATTATCTTCTTCATAGATTAATTTACCATTTTTCTCTTTATTTCTTGGTGATTATTTCAGCATGGATCAAAGTCCTCACTTATTTCCTTTCTCCAATAATGCATCTGTGATGTGATCCACCTGCTCTGTGTGCACTTCCTCAAAGCACAATATGTGTCAGAGAGTCTTAGGGAGAAAGGATGGGGATTTTAAAGGCACTCCTCGGGCTACATGTACATATTTAATGGCATTTTGATAGATAATGATAGCCTCAGACCCCGGGTACATTTGGTTGGTGCTTCAGAGCTATTTCATTTGTGAATAATGCATGATTAAAAATGAAACTTCGAATAATCTAATTTGAATTTTAATCTTTGCTAAGAATGCTGCTTGGTGGTGCCCTGACTGCCTGCAAAGAGGAGAGGCTAAAAGCAGGTTCTTCATACTACAGAGGGACACGTTTTTTATAGAACTCTCTGGGCTTTTTAGCATTTTGAACTATTTGGATGAAAGGAATACTTTGAGGAGACTGAGGAGGAGGAGGTGGACTCATCCATCACACTGGCTGAAGTCACTGAGGTGTTTGGCAAGCTCCTCGTGGTAAGGCTCCAGGGGTGGATGAGGTCCATGCTGAGTGTCTTAGGTCTCTGGATGTTGTGGGGCTGTCTTGGCTGACACGTCTCTGCGACATCGCATTGCGGTCGGGGACAATACTGCTGGACTGGCAGACTGGGTGGTGGTCCCTCTGTTGAAGAATGGGGACACTCCTCAGCCTCCCCTCGTAAGATCTATTCCAGGGTACTGGTGAGGAGAATTCGACTGATAGTCAAACCTCAGATTCAGCGTGTTGCAGTGCACAGAGCCTATTGTGCCGTCAAATTAGGTTAATTGCAAATGCATGCTAACATCAACATTTCGGGACATGTTCATTATTAGCAAAGATTTGTTTTTCTGCCCAGTAACAGTAAAATCAGCAAATGTAAGTGTATTAGTCCTACTATTAATTTCAGGGTTTATCCTCAAGTATCTTTTGACAAGTGAAAGAAACCAAGTATTTTCTGAAAACCTTGAGAACGACACATAATTCAGCATGTCGCGCTACCGCACCTTTAGCTGTCCAATTTGCGGTTCCACATCTTCACAGCCTGTAGAACCTGGGCACATCTTAATGAATCCATCGAGCTGCACACATGTGGCATTTCCCCACTGACATCTCCGATCCTGCATTTACATTTGCTCCGTGCGCTCCTGGTTTGGCTGGGCCCCAGTGAAAGGCCAGGTGGGATTAAGGTATCATGCGGTGGGGTGGAGAGGAGGCAGCTTGACACGCCGAGCCCTAAATCCCTGTCTGGACCAGGGCAGTTCTGGAGCCCCTCTAAGCCCTCATCAGTTTCCCCTCTCCTCTCACACCCGCCCCAGCCATCACGGAGCACGGCGCACCTGATGGAGGCTCATTCCGGATCTAATTGCTTTGCTCTCTATCGTTCTTTCATTCCATTCAAGTTGGAATGAGAAAATTAAACTGTCAAGCTTTTCTGTCTAATTTGATAGCATTGGATTGGTATTTTGTACAGGAAAAATATGATTACAGCAATTCTTAGGGATTTCAGTGGACATCATATTAAGGCTAAACAATTATCGAGCTTTCTGTGGAGTGTTTGCATTTTCTCCATGTGCCAACCCAGAACATGCACAGTCAATGTTCCAGCTAAGTCCTGACCAAACGTAGCTCAATATCTGGAAATGGGAGCCTGGGTGCGGCCACTGCTTCTGTCAGGTTGTCCCAGCGGCATTAAAGGATGGGTCAAATGCAACAGACAAATTTCCTTATGCGGGTACCTTAGTAGTTAATCTAATTGGTATTGGATTATCTTCAAATTTCAATGCTGAAATCATGTTGGTTTAAACCTAAAAGGCCTCTCTGATCTGAACCCTTTCTACCTAAACCCCAGCACCCACAACCGATCTTTAATTCAGCCCATGGACCAAATTTGTCTCTCAATATAATTATATTTGGCCCGTGAGATTATACCAAGTATGTATTAGAGCTGGCCCGCCAACCGCCATGCTAGTATAGAGCATGCACCGCCAATACTACGAATCCCAGAATGCTTTGCAAATAGGTTTGGTGCCCCCTGAGCCCCCTCATTAGCATCTGCTACCTGTCACCTCACTCAAATTTAATCCACTCCTTCTGAAAAATATGCAGATGTTATTAAAATGTTTCAGTAAATATTTAGTTTGGCCTTAGTCCCAGTTTTTAATTTTAGCCCTCCATGACTTTGAGTTTGACACCCCTGTTTTATTCAGTGCTAGAACATCCAGAATTCATCTTATTCTGCAAATCACTGCCATTACATTTAATCTCTCTATGTTTTAATATGTTCACGTTTGTCTTACATCCATGAAGGACAGAGCTGTCCTCATTAACATGCAAAACAATGCATATTTTGTCTCATTTGAAATTGCGAGAGGGGCGAGAAAGAAAAACTCTCGTGGAGATTAGTCCATTAACCAATTTAGTTCTGCCTAATATGCAGCTCTTTTGATTGGTGGGCCCATGAGAGAGGCGAGATGGGCTGGTTACACTGGCTGACAAAACCCACTCCACATAATCATGGGTCATTCCTGCTGGAGTGTGGAAATGTGCCTAATTAAAACAACATCCTTTATCAAGAGCACAGGCGAGGGAGAGGGAAAATAAATCGCCCGCAATTTCCTCAAATTCAGATTGTGATAAGCATCTTAATAAAGCTGGCTACCTAGTTAAAACTCTATGTTGGAGGAGGAATTTCATTTACCATACTTCTGTCCTTGGCCCAATTATCTTTTGTGATAGGGCATGAGAAATATGTGGGTGTAGGTATCATGTTATAGTAGAGCAGTTTCTTTTTTGGAATATATCATTTCTATAGAACTTGGGGAGAATGTCGCGTTACTGGCCAGATGTGCCAAAAGTCGATAAACATGTGTCAGAAAAAACAAAAGAGCAACCCGATAAACGGCTGGTAAATACATTTATCAAATTTATACTTTAGAATGAACACTCGTTTAGCATTTAGCATTTTAAAATCTCCATTGGTTTAACATTAGGCTAACTGAAGTTCACTTAGATCGATGCCACAATCTAAGCACCAAAGAACCAAAAGCACCGATGAATGAATATGAATCGATTCCATGATTGATACTCAAACCTGAAGGTCACTTGACACAAGAACGATCAGTGTACCCCAGCTGTGGCTATTGAAACTTTGCAGCTGACATTCACATCAACATTGCCTGGGGCGTGAAGCTAACTGGAGGTATTGCTCTGTCTGGAGCTCTGTTACTCAAGTTATGCTGCCAAGCCCGCTCATATTTATCACAGGTTCTTGATTTGTCTTGAACTTTCAGACCATCTTAAAACATTTTGTCAGTGTTTGCTACATCCATTGTGTCACCATGGTAACTGCTGAACATCCCACCATAGAGATGCATGCAGTACCCCCCCCAGCATGATATGACTGCAAAGTATCCATAAGTTATTTGCCATCACCGAGTGTGGCGTGAATGAATAATGACCACAGTGAAGCGCTTTGAGCACATTAGAAGCGCAAAGAATTTAAAGACAAGAAATAAAGAATCTAACTACACACTATACTCAGATTTAGCAGATGGTCAGTTGGTCAGATGATTTCCTCACTAATCCGAGGGTTGCTGGTTTGATCCCTATTGACAGCAGCGCATGCTATCGTTAGTCCTGCCTCCACGTGCCTGTACACACTGTGTTTGAGTGTGAATGATGGGTGGGTAGTTATGAAGGTGCTGTATAAATATGACCATTTTATTATTGCTGTGAGTGGGACACACATAAACGAGTAGTGCTAATAATAAAACATCTTGTACCTCATTACTGTGCTTCAATTATCTTCCAGGACTTTATTGCTCCTTATAGAACAATAGATTTTTCCCTGTTAATATCAACAGATGTTAATGTGCGATCTATCCTTGTCCATAGCATCACTTCTTGTATTACTCTTATCTTAAACATATAATTTATAATTGTCTTGATGCTATAGGCGTATTGTATTATTGTTTATATACTGCCATAATTCATCTTGTTGACAGCTCTATTGTGGGAGTGATGTGTGGAGTGGGACCATCTGTATCCTCGCTCTCACTCACGTCTCTTTTGGCCTAGGACTAGTGTTGCCGAACTGACACTGTTTGGAGTTGATGACTTGTTGGTGATGTGTCAGATAACAGCGTGTATGGGCTAATGCTCTCAGAATGCCTCTACAGCAAGGATAAAATCCTGAAAACACATTTGAACACAAAGCCCGAGTCAGCGAACACATCAGGGCAGCTCGCAAATTACCACGTCTCTAGTGATTGTATCTCAGTGGAAATTATTTGCGGTTTTAATTTTGTTTTCCATTGACAAACCCTCATGAGTTTGAGGAGTGCTGTTGAAAAAAACACAGGCCTAGACTAAAAAGAATTATTCAATGGATTTCCTGCCATGTACTCTGCAAACATATTACATCAGAGGGATTTTTAGTCACCAAACATTTTAAATTTGGCCACTCTTGTATTGTATCAGAATAAGATAAACCTCTCGTTTTACCAGTGGTCTCTTTTTCCTACCATCACCTATGCAGCTTTGGGTAATGACCAAAAGGACAACGTCGCGGACACAAGTGGTTGGTTTCCTCCGCAAGGTGGTTGGATGCTCCCTTAGAGATAGGGTGAGGAGCTTGATTGCACAGGAGGAGCTCGGAGTAGAGCCGCTGCTCCTCCACGTCGAGAGGAGCCAGTGGGGCATCTGGACGTTCTGGATGCCTCCTGGATGTTCTGGATGCCTCCTGGACCCTTCTGTAACCCAGGTTAAAATTCTGTCTTATTAAAATTTTTTTATTAAACTCCTGCTTTGACCTGCCGTTAAATCTTGTTTATATAAAAGCCACATTTATATATTTATTTCTGCCCTCCGTGTCTCTCACTTAAGGAACGTTACGTAACCGCGCCCCTAATCACGTGACCCGAGTCCGCCAATCACAGCTCATGGAGCGTCTTTTCGACCTGTGTCGGCAGCTCCCTGTCAGAGATGTGGGGAAAGCGGCCGAGGCAAGTGTGAAAAGGTCAGTCCCAAACAATTTACAATATTCGCTCTTTTCTGTATTTTTAAGCTTCAACAAACTAAGTAGTTCCACCCTTAACATTGTAGAGCTAACCTCCGGTCCGTGGGGAGTCCGTTGCCGCCATCATGCGATGTAAAACTGAGGAATTGGTGAGTTTGAATGACTGTAAAGTGCCGCTAGCATCCGATGCTAAGCTAACTAGCTTAGCATTAGCATGCTCCGGCTAACGGTGTTTTCTTGTTTGTGATCCTTGTAAAACACATTGAATGCCTTTTTGGGAGCATTTAGCACTTAGTTGTGAAGTGGCTATTCAATGTTCAAGCCAGTGATATAAGGCCATTTATTGCTAAATGTTTATTTTTGAATGTATTTATGTGAAAACCTGCAAGGCTAACACTGCAGCTATGGGCTACAGCACCTTGTTCAGATTATTTGCCATTAAGCAATTAATTGATTAATTGTATTTGAATGCTAAATTATTTGTTATTATTTTATTATTTGTGTACACAATGGAACTGAACAATGTAACTCAGCGAAGGTTAATTACTTTAGACATTTGATTTTTATTTAGACACTTATTTAGTCCTGTTTAGTCAAATACTGGCCAGGTGTTCTTGATCACGATGGCGAGCTAAGACCAGAAACTACAGCTTCATCACCCTACGGGTCTGGTAGGAGGCTGACACAGTCTGCCCCCCCACTCTTTCTATCTTTTGCTGGCTTTTTAACCATAAGCAAAGCCAATGGACACTATTCGAACGGACAATACAAATGGATACGACGCAAAGAACTCATACTCCCAAATACTGAAAAGTCAGTAATAAGTGGACGCCACCTGTACGGATTACTTTTCATTTTTTTTCCT
The DNA here is from genome assembly GCA_019594935.1 of Periophthalmus modestus. Classification (NCBI taxonomy): domain Eukaryota; kingdom Metazoa; phylum Chordata; class Actinopteri; order Gobiiformes; family Gobiidae; genus Periophthalmus; species Periophthalmus modestus. The sequence goes on from JAIEZT010000084.1 coordinate 27,919,024, forward strand.
TTTGTTGCAACCAACTCATCTCAACCCACTAGAACTTAAAGTGCACTTGCCTATCACATCTTACCGGTTCAAATCTGCAGACTGTAAATATTACCATTTTGTGTTTTGCAATTTTGTTTCTGTAAATATTATTTTGTAATATAATTCACTATAATATACGGTACCAGCACCAAACATAATTCCTGCCTCCTGTCTGCATTTCTTACTTACTACAGCAGCTCCAGCAGTCAAATCTCAATCTTCTGATCTCAGTCAAACTCGGCCCAATTCATACAGTAACTTTTCTTTTTATTAACTAATAAACAAGTTAGCACGCAAATACATGTTACACTTCTCTGGGGAGGTTTTCTGAGCATGTCCCATCAGGAAGAGGCCTTGGGGAAGATCCAGGACACGATGGAGAGACGTCACTCGGCTGGCCTGACATTGCTGGAGGAGCTGGAGAAAGTGTCTGGGGCGAGGGAAATCTGACAGTCCCTGGTTAGACTGTTGCCCCTGTGACCTGGCTCCAGATAGGCGGGAGAAAATGGATGGATGGGGAAATGACACAATGACAATGGCACAAAGTTCAATAACAGCTGGAATATAAGAACGTGCAATCAAAATCAAGATAAATAATCATAAAGACATAACAATAGACAAAATCACACACTGATCACAGGAAAGCTATAAGGCTATATCCTGAATCGGTACAAAAGTATAATAGGTCACAGTAATGACAGAAGTAGACCTTGTTGTAGCACTTGTATGGTACTTGTGATGGTATAGATTTTACTATATGTGAATACGTGTGTTTCTCTGTCAGGGGTCGTCGTCCTGACAACAAACCTGCCACGCAATGATTTTACAGATTTCTTATCTCAGCCAACTATATTTACGTGACAAGAGTGGACAATGGTTGATAAATGTCTTCCCCAAGGACTCAACAACGGCATGTCTCAAGCAAACATGGAACCATCGATCTTCTGCAGTCAAGTATTCAGGTGCTTTGAGTGGAATATATCCACTCAAAGCACCTGAATCTTAGATCTTATCTCAAACTACATATTGCTATAAAGAAAAATGGCACTTTATTCATTTGTATTTTGTTTACATTCACACTGTTGCCAATACGTTCCTGTGTAAAGTCTCTCTTCTGAACATATAGCGCTGGAGCTTGGCCCAGTCAGATCACGTGGCTTTGGGATATCACAGCTCTAATGGACAACCTGTGCGATCCAGCGTCTCCCCCATCCGCGCGCATACATTTGCTGATCGCTGACGGAGGTCCCGTGGGTGCTGTGGGTGTGTGCGTATAACAGGTGGAGGGTGAGGAGACGGGCGTGTGGATGGACTTCAGTAATGGACCTGGTTCAAATGGCAAATGCATCCAAATCCCACGACACTGCTGAGTCTTCTGCTGCCTCTTGCTCAGCCCTAAGACTATCACTTTAGTTTGTGTTAATCAAGACATGTTAAGCTTTTTTTCCGGGTACTTGAGTATAAAACTATAGCAGTTTTATACATTCATTTACATTTTGTTCATTGAACACTGTAATGGAGCTCATTAGTGGAACTTTATAGACCGCAAAGTTATTAAAACATTTAGCAGATTCATGCGTTTTAAAGGTAACGCCCAGTTCCGCCCGCATCGCTGGTTTAGCAGAGAGCGAGCACTCAGCGACTTAGCATCGCTGTCAATCAAACCTGTTGCTAACAATAGCGGGAGCAGCAGCAGTTAGAGAGGTGTGGCGAGAGTTTTCCAATGTAAAGTGAATTGGAGCCAGAGTCAGTGGAGCCGGAAGTGCGCCCATGCTCACTTCCTGTTTGGAATACTACAGCCAGCGGGTTAGCTATGTCCGTTTATATATATATACACAGTCTATGGTTACTAGATAGATTAGCCTCGATTGTGACTTCAAACTCTTGATATTTGCATTTTTCCAAAAGTTTATAGGACTTTTTGGAACCGGAGCCGGAGTTTGAAGTGGGCGGGACTCTTGAGCGCCATATTGATTTAAAATGTCTAATTATAGAAATGCGTTCATTGACTTGCCATAGTAAATTACACGTAAGAGCTGGACTGTTTGGAATAATCACAACACAACCAAGAGCAGTGGGCGGAGATAGGGGGTAGGTGAAAACTGATATTTTCTAAGCACCCAAGCTGTAAACGCAGGACAATGTGTGTGAATCATTTGAAACACAATTCTTAGTCACTAACAGTGAACCATTATATTTATATCAAAAGACAATTCAGTAAGTTTAAAAATTACAGCTTTTTACTCATAAGCCTCTTTCTGACACTACTTTTTGTTGAAGGCCCTGTTATTATCTAGTTCTCAGCACTCGTGAGTAAAAGAATGACCATCTTGTTTGGTTAAAAGACAGATTGGAGAGATTATTTTGTGCTTTGTTTTAGATAAAATGAACAAAATGAACTCACTGATGCTTCTTTTATGCAAGAAGGAAAGTATCTTGGGAAAAGTCGGTGCCATAAAACCCAGGTTCATGTTTGGCAACGAGCTTTAGCTGCATAATGACTGCATTTGAGATGGGAATTATAAAGGTGAATGGACTTTAAAAACACATTAGAGCATTTCTGGATTACCATATTTAAACTTCATGCAGAGTAGACTTTTTTTTTTTTTTTTAATAGCCTTAGAAGGAGCCTAAATTTATGCAAAAAAAAGTCCTGTTTTTTTTTTATTTTTTTTTTATTTAGTGCAACAAGTCAAACAAGCATATCCCAAAAATAGTGAGACTCAATCGTGATCTTACTTCTCATTGATTAATCTCTCGGTTTTTGAACTTCTATCTTAAAAGGCCTGTACTTGATTTCAAAGCATGAGTGAGTAACATGTTTTAGTTTGAACTTTTAGCCTCATCCACTTAGTTTTTCTCTGTCACTGTGATATTTCACCATGAGACACAAACAACTGTCTGGGATAGTGTTGTGCTGTTTTCTTAAAGTTTTCTTATAGTTCTCCAAGCCTCGGTTTACTGTATGCTTCTTGTCACTCTTGAAAATGCACCATGACAGACAATCAAGTGCCTAGGACAGTTTGTTTCCCATGATTCTTTTGCAACAATGTGCCTGCTGTTTTAGTTAAAGAAGACATAGTGTGCATGAGCTTGGTATATAGCTATAATCTGACATCTGTGGATCATGATGCTATAATTTGGACATTTTAAATTAAAATATTTATTTAAAACGACTTCATAGAAGAAGCTAATCCGCTGACTTCTGTGTTAGAAAACTGCGGTGCCCAATGGGAGCTGACATCGGCGTAACATTGTGGGACCTTGTGGGTACCTCCTAAAGGTACCTGCGCATCACACTATCGAGAAGCGGATTTAGTTTCACCGATTAAGTGTTCTACAATCGGAGAACAAAGTCAGTACAGAGTGTACAGGTACAGGTGGTGGTGAAAACAAGGGTTGATCGAAGCGGTTTTAAGATTGCACAAACATGTATAAATCACTCCAAATGCAACATCGGGTGAGTAAATGATGTGGGGAATGACTATAACATGATTAAAAGCTCTGAGTAGTCATTTTTACATAATAGGTCTGCTTTAAGACCCTAGAGAATGTATTAATGGATTTTTTTCCCCCCTATATTTAGCAGCTTTTACCGCACACTGCATGGAATGAGCATTTATCTCTTAAGAATAAATTTAAATTGCCCTGAAAACGTCACTTTTTACCTTCACCGTCTTGTTGTATTTGTTTTGCTGTCTGGCCCGATCGCTCACATGGATCAGAGTAACAGGGATGAAGTCCAGTTGACAGGTTGTCCATTCCCCCATGAGATCTCCAAATATGGCCGGAGGGATGCTGAATTAAAGGCGCCACGCTGGACCCTTTGAAACGCTCCATCGTGGTATAAAATCAGTGTGTGGAGCTTCTTTGATCAGTAAATGGTCATCGGTATGTGTTTGTGTTACCGATGAGGTCTTCATTCTCTGAACACCAAGTCTCCATCTGACCCGTGTTTAATGTGAAGAGACGTGCTTTGACTTGGCTTGAGTTTCGCTGTCTCCTTCGTGCTCTGTCTTAAAATGACCCTCTTGGTATATGAGGAGTTTTGGTTTTAAGGTGCTGTACCGTGAAAAAGGTTAAAGTGGCTGTTCATTGAAAAAAGAGGGCAAAGTTATTCCTCAAACTTTCAGAGACCAGAGTGGAGCTTTGTCACCACGGTAAATCGAACAATAACTAGCATGCTAACTGCGCACTTCCTCTCACTTTGACAAAAAAACACAATAAAAAACCTATTTTGCTGAGCTACATCATGGATCTGTTAAAATAACCGGAGAGGGTATTGCTGCTTAGAGCTGTCTCCAATTGGATTAGTCACCACTCATTGGAACAACAATGAAAAAATCTCCCCAGCCCAGAAATGATTTTTCTCATAGAGCACAATCTGATCACAAACGGCTCGTGTTCAGCTGACAGGAACTGACAAGGACTGACAAGGCACCTACATCTCTCAAAAAGGTTGAATTTTGTGGCGATTTATACCTATTTTCAGATCATAAGCTTTTTTTCAGCTCAAAAAGCTTCTGTTGCCGCCGCACCGGATATACCTAGCTGCTAAAGCAGACGTGGGCAAACTACAGCCCGGGGGCCACACACGGCCCTTTGGGCTTATTAATCTGGCCTGCCAAATGTGACCAAATTGTATTAAAATAGGTCAGGGTAAAAGTCAGGTCAAAGTTTTTCTGCTGTGAATGTAATAAATTAATTATTTATTTAATGCATTTGGAAAACAATTTGTACAATGAGCCTTGCGTATTCATGCTTTGCTACATGTTACAGGCCAAATCTCTAATGTATTATATACATATATATGTCCTGGCCCGGCCCCTCTGTCAAATTTTAGAGCCCATTGTGGCCGTGTGTCAAAAAGTTTGCCCACCCCTGCACTAAAGGCTAAGCTTGCGACATATGCCATTGAACACGGCCCACTGACTTCTATGGGCAGCCATGTTGAAGCCCCAGGACTTGAACTGCATGGACAAAAATCATGTACCACCACTTTAAATTGGGGCCGCAACAGATAGATGGATGGAGATGGGTTGTTTAGGTAGGTGTTTAGTTCTATGTTAGACCAGGTTTAGCTTTATATATAATACGTATAGATTAGATTAGATATATTTAGCCTTGGTTTACGTTTTGATTGTCTTGACGTAATCCAGTTTAGCCTCGTTACGTCCTTGCGTGCCTGCCCTCGGCCTCATATCACCCGCTAAACCCTGTAAACACTCACATAATGATTCATATTCTGACCAATTAACCTCTTCACCTCCTACACGCTGCCCATCCTCCTGTCATTAAACACACTGAATGTTTACCAGAGCCGCCCCCTGTGTAAACCTCCCTGCTGTCTGTCAGATCGGGGCCTAATAATGCCTCCTCATGTGGGCTTTGATTTCAGATGCTCCGCGGATAGGACGGTTAAGTGGGTGGGAACACAAACCCAGAGCTGTGGCAGGGGCCCAGAGGTGTAATGAAGGGACAGGACAGGGGGGGCTCCACTGAGTAATGAGTTTATCGATAAGAAACGTGACGGCTGAGAGCTGAGGGGAAATCGGTAGGAGTGGGACTTGGGCTTTGATAAACGTGCCACAAAATGTTCTGGGTATAAGACGAACAAAGTGAGACAGTGACTCTGATTGTTGAGCGATAATCTCGGATCCCGCCTCCAGATGGCTCCGCCCTGCGTCTGGTGAAAATGAAAAACCCGACAGTTAAAATATTGATAGTACTTGTGTTGTTTTTCACTTTAGTTTCTCCTTACTGTCCACCCACTGTCTGTGAACCTGCTCCTGCGCAGCCGTTGATGTGCGGTTATCCTCTGTTGTGCTAGTATTGCTAACAGGTGCATGGAGCTAATGTTAACAACAGCATGAATTCACTCTCAAACATTGCTTTATTAAGCCTTAAAATACCAACAGATTGGTATTGTCCAGATGTCCAGATTACTAACACTGGAGAGCCACTTGATGACTGAAGCATGCATCGAGTTTAAATGTCTGCACTCTATGGGTCCTCGTTATTTGAAAGAGTTACTATAGCCCTATACTCCACCCAGAGCTGACCAAAGCCAGGCTCAAGACCTTTTCTGTGGTATGGTGCGCTTTTATTTAGACACACAGATACAGCACATCTCGCCCCTCAAATACGCCATTTCTCAAAACATTCAGTTCACACATACACAACTATAACAAATTATTCACACAATCTGTCAATTTCAGATATACAAATGCTCTTTCTTTGATACACATTCCCTAATAGGTGCAAACTTGCTCTGACATTAGCCATTTCTTTGTCACATGTGCAAAGTTTTAAAAACTTGTGCATGTTATAATCTCATTTGGCAAACTACAAACTATTCAACGGACTTATATCAACAATAGAGAAAGCCGATTTAGTGAAAAAGGTCCTACATTTTGGAATGCTGCACTCACCTCTAGAGGTCGCTCTTGTGACTTGTGTTTTTCTTCTGAGCTCAGTGCGACAAATCTTGAGAGGACTAGCAATACCATCAATATTTTTTTTATTAGCAGATTCACTGATATATGCTATCCACATTATGGAACAGTGCCCTCTACCTGTCAGATCCTGCACCTTTTCTCCCTGGCATTTAACATTAGCTAGACAGGATAACTCAGTGTTTTTATTCTTTTTTCCTATGCATCGTGTTATCTGTAATCTGTTTGTTTTTTATTGACTCGGAAATGACCTCAGTTCTGAGTTCTGAGGGCGACTGAAACACAGCGTAAAGCTTTTTTTTTTTTTTTTTTTTATTCTAAATAAAAACGGACAGAAGCAGAGGGAAAGCAAGTAAGGTGACGCTTTCCATCCTCCTGCCATTAAAAACACTTTTAGACAGATAAGCCTAACCAAACCATACCTACATGCCATTAAAATGTGTCTAAATCCAGCTATGTTTTTGTCTTTTTTTTATCAACTTCTGGAGATCAGACAAAGACAAGTTCATTCACGCTCTCATTATGCTCCCTATATTTCCCGTCAGCCCCATTCAGTCTTATCTCAGGTGCACCCTAGCGTGAAGTTGATGCATGTCCTACACTGCAACATTACTGATACAGCTTTGTAACTTGATACATGCAAAAACCAACCCTCACCTCAACAACCTTCACAAAACTGATTATTCTGCCATTTTCCCCCTTGCATCTTAGACCAAACACGCTCCAGACAGCACCGCCCAAGATCTGCTCTCAATACCAATCCAGTTATATCCCAATCTAACATATCTGAGCTTGTTCCAAACCAGGTCTTGACTAATGGATTGAATAACTCTAGATTTGATTACTCCTGCTGCCCCTCCCGGAGCTTGACGAAGATCCATTTGAGAGGTAGAGCACAGGAATTCCAATATGGCCACCCTCCAGCTATTGACCCTGTCTGTAAGTGGGCGCTGGTGCTTTTAGTATCTTACATCGCTCGGTCCATGTCTTTTTCCTTCTGGCAGTTTTGCGATAGTTTTGATGGTGCGTTCTGGCTTCTACTCCCCCGCTCTCCATTACTGATGCTCCAAAGACCATGGATAGCCTACTTTTTGTCATTACACAGCATGGGGTTGGCATTAAGGATGTTTTACAAAGGAATATCTGGGACTTGACAGAAGCGTTTTTTGCAAATAAACCAGATTTGGCAAGAAATACTGACAATGATGAGAAAGATTTAGATCGATATTATCATAAGCAATGGAAGTAATTTGGCTCTTAATTGAAAGTTGAAGCACAAATATGACTTAAAGGTCCTATATTACACAAAACTGACTCTTTTTTATGAGGATTAAGCAATGTTATACTGTAATGTTACCTCCTCAAAAACATCTCATCTTACTACATCTCAGCTCAAAATGCTCTGTTCCACCTTGTGATGTCATGTTGTAGTATTTTTCAAGTTACGAGCCACCTTTTAGCTTTTGTTCATTAAAGATTGGCAACTCCAGAGCTGAAATTATCCAGATGATTTTAGTGAAGGTGTATGGAGTTTAAAAACACAGTGGAGCACTTCCTGTATTACTACATGACATCACAAGGTGTTTTCTGTGTGAGAGAAGAACTCAGCCTAAATATGCAGGATTTGTGCTAAACACAACTCCAGGTATGTTTGTGATTGTAACATGGTTCTCCGCAGGGTGGCTGGGTGCTCCTTTCGGGATAGAGTGAGGAGCTCGGTCACACGGGAGAAGCTCAGAGTAGAGCTGCTGCTCCTCCATGTCGAGAGGAGCCAGCTGAGGTGGCTCGGGCATCTGTTCTGGACGCCTCCCTGGGAAGATGTTCTGGGCATGTCCCACCGGAAGAAAGACCCAGGACACGCTGGAGGGACTCTCGTCTGGCCTGGAAACGTCTTGGGGTCCCACCGGAGGAGCTGGAGGATGTGTCTGGGGTGAGGGAAGTCTGGGAGTTCCTGTTTAGACTGCTGCCCCTGCGACCTGGCCACAGGTAAGCGGAAGAAAATGGACGGATGCATTTTAACATGGATCAGAAAATAGGTTTTATATGTCCCCTTTAAAGCTGCTCAAACTTTTCAGGTGGGAGGTTCCGCAACCTGCTTGTCTCCATGGAAATGTTGTTGTTTTTGGTCTAGAATGTCCCAAAGTATGACATTAAACTTTTAAGAAAAAAACTGCAGTCTTATAGTGTGAGTGGTGCTGCTTCTCCACAAATCTGACCTGTAACCTGGCGAAGGCGACACGTGATTGTCACCATGGAGATACATATATTTAATGCAATACTGTGGAACATTACAGACACAGCTATAATTTCTCCATAGAGACAAGCAGAGAAGAACCCTGCAGCAGAAAGGTTGCATAGTGCACCTTTAAAAATACCCTCTTTTCTTTTCAGGAATCTGAAGTTTATGTAGCTGGAAAAGACACAAAGAAAATTAATAATAATAATCTGTAGACATCTTGTGGGAACATGTTCCAAAAAGAACATTTGGCAAAATTGAGCGTGCCAATCTGTCTTTATAAATAAGCCATTGTTGTGCCATTTATTTATTTCATTTCTATTTTTGAGCTGGCTTAGACAATCATGTGAACGTTTCATTTTAAATTGTATATTTAAGAGCTTAGCAAAATACATCATACTGTGAACATTAAGGCATCACTGTAAGTCTATGAATATCTGCCTCACACAAAATATAGGCTACTGTATATAATAAGTACAATAGTCTACACAAAAAATTAGAAAGATTATATGATTATGCAATTTTTATTATTATTATTAATATTATGAGTAATATTATGATGAGAATTAATGCAGAACGAAAGACCCTAACATGTGGCAGGGATTAACCAAAAAGAGATTCTTGGCTGGGAGCAGAGAGAGGCAGAGAGAGAGGGAGAGAGAGCAGTATATCAGAGCAAAAGCAGTTGCCTAAAGTGACCTATAGATGGCAGTGTTCTAACAGTAACAGCGCACAGAGTCCAGCGGCTCACACGAGTTCTACTGCATCCAAGTCTGAAAGGTAAGTGTTATTTGTTTAATTTGATCTTTTTTAATGTTGAACTTGTGATTTAAGCTTGTTTAGTTCATTTCAACAACCACAGTAGGCTTTGGTGGTATATGAAAGAGTTATTCAAGTTGGAATAACTAGACTATTTTAACTTTACTGCTGCTGGTTAAGATTATAAGAAGAAGTAACGCGTAATTGTGGGAAATCAGTCAGTTTCACTTGATTTGCTTTGGATTTGCTTTGAATTTGTTTTGAATATGTCGCATTTGGACCTTTTCCCTGACCTATAATATTCCAAAATGTTGATCAAAACGCACGCGTAATTTCCAAAACTGAACCCATTTAACTACACTTGTAAATCTCCCTTTGCATAAAAAAAACGCGTATGTTCCTCTCGTTTGTGGCCATGTTTTGGTATGAGCGGAAATAGTTAACACCATAATAAGAAGCCAGCCCGGAGCGCGAGAGAGGGGGCTGGCTTTAGACGGCAGCAGCAGCAGCAGCAGCGCGCACGCCACACTACTGTACTCACATGAAGCCGCCGCTGTCAGTCCAGCAGTGAGACCGAGCCAGTGCTCCTCGTACGCCGTGGGACGAGCCTGGCATGCTGGTTACGTCTTATATCTTGTTTCATTCACGTTTTTCGTCGGTTCGGATGTTAAAACCCTAAGACGCGAAGTTTAGCCTTTGCGTTCTGCTTTTACGCGCGGTACGTACTGGCAGAAATATGAATGAATGACTGCACAGCTACAACGGTTCAAAGCCACGGGATAATATCGTGATTTTGGAGAGTGGACATTGTATTTTTTTTCCAATTTGGATGGGAGTCTAGCCGCGTATCAGCAGCAGCAGCAGGCAGCAGTAGCAGAGGACACGGCACCACGCTGGAGAGAGCAGAGGAAACCCAGTAGTTTGAATGGAGAGGTGAGTGACCATACCTCCGTGGCTGTTCTGTCCTGTCCTATACCCACATCCCCACGTTTCCTGCTGCGGGATGCTCCCACTTGAGACCCCAGCTCTAAGGGAACAAGTGTCCACGAGGCTGCACTACTGTTGGAGCAGCCCGTACATACCCGTGCCATGGCTCTACTGTAGCGTGCACCGCGGGAAAGGCAATGAATGATGAGGTGTGACAACGAGTGGCTTACAAGCACTGCGCCGTGTCTGCGGATGCAAATGCGCCTCCAGCTTGCGGTATAGAGACAGGTGTTTCAATGCGATTTAGGGATTCCCATATTTGTACGTGGACTGTGTCTTTTTTCATTCATTTTAGTGCATATGTGGTATGTTCCAATGCGTAATGCCATGGCAGTATTGTGGATTTGACCTTGGTTGCCAGATCAAGTATATCCTCACTGTACTGTTGAAGCTATAGTACCATATAGGTTAGTGTAAGTAGTACAGATACATATACACTGGTATTGATTGCTACATAGGCTTAGATTTGGTTAATGAACCAACTCATGACTGCTGAGAACTAGTAACCTATTGTCTGTCACTGCAACAAGTGAATATTGGGAACTTTTTAAACTTCTTCATTCGTTATCAATTACTCCTGCACTGGCATCCCTACTTATGCCCCACGGCTTTCGGTAAACTAAACAAACGATCAAACTGATGTATTGTCTCCAAATGGGTTCAGTTCTGCCTCTTCCACTCCTCATCAGCCCATGGAGCAGATGCACCTACAAATCTTCATTCTATGTCAGACTATCCAAGCGCTCTGCCGCCAACCCGCGCCCGCCCCAACGAGCCTAAAGGAAATAAATGTTGTCTTAAGTAGAAAATTACTCTGCATTTGCATGAGAATGAGTTACATCTGCTACGGGTGACGGCCAGCATATTAATCCCAAAGAAGCCAGTGCAATCAAATGCGGCTCTTTCTTAGTTGGAATTGTGCTGCTTTGTTCATTATTCTAGTATCCGTCTCAAAGTGGAGCAGGGCTGTGACCTTTTTAACACAGATCTAGAAGGGGGTTTTTTTGCTTTTTGAAATTCAAATCAGTTCTCCGCATCGTTTTTGATGATCACGGGTAGATTTTTTTGCAACTAATCAAGTTATAAGTAATGAAAAGTACACCAAATAGCATCACGTGTGTACAAAACAAGCAGCCTTTTTGACCATGTACACTATGCTCTCTCCAAACATGCTTATTTTCAGACTTAAAGCAACTTTTTTGATCATCACAAGCTGATTATTTGCAAGTAATTTGTTATATATATTAGAAATAATCTACTATATATATCAGTGTGTACAAAGCAAGCATCTCTCTTGACCAGTTACCATAAAAAAAAACCCCAAAAAACGATATTTCTCCAAGGCTTCGGAACGTGTCTATTTTTAGCCTCATCGAGCTCAACACAACCTTTAATATTGCACTTTGATAAGGAGATAATTGTTATAGAAACTGCCAGTTCATGTCAAAAATCAATTCCTCTTTCAAAATTGAAGATCCTTAGTTATTCACTTTCAAGTTTTGGGTCTTTGAAGGTAGACAGTCCGAGAAAACCAAGTGGACGGGCGAGCATCCGATCAATAAGCGACAGAGCACAGAGCTGGTGAGGAGCGGAGGAGTGGAGACGTGGAGTGTTCATCTCTCTGTGGCATGCTGTGATGTTTTGATTGGTTTTATGACAGCGAGAGGTCACGGGGGTCAATTTGGAAAAGTGAGTCTTTTGTATATAGCCGGGATGGATAAATTTAGAACGCTAGAGTTATTGATATAGACGCTACGTGCCAAGCTGCTGATCAAAAGTTCAGTGACGTTTTTTTTTGTGTTTTGTATTTGAAGACCTTCTCGTAAAAGTGATGTATATGGCAACGTGGGTCGTACTAGTAGAAGCTTTGAACAGTTGTGTGCGTTGAGAAAAGTGTTTGTGGGTACCATTCTGTTGTTAGTGTCAATTAGCAACGCACTTTTGGACTCTTTTGCACGCCATATCGTGTCAAAATGTGAGGTGAAACAGAGTACCAATAAGAAAAAAGACTAGATTATCTGTCTGTCGATTGAAAATGGCAACGTGCATTGTGCCAGTAGAAGCTGGGCATTGCTTGCGGGTACGATTCTTTTGTGATTGCTATTGAGCAATGCACTTTATAGCAAATGCTCCCATTTTTCTACAGCACTTTTCCACCTTCAAGGCACTCAAAGCATTTCACGTCAAGCAAACACTCGTCCATTCACACACCAGTCCACGCAAATAGTAGGGGCGAGGTGGGTTAAGTGTCTTGCCCAAGGACGCAACAACAGCATTCATCCGTGGGAGCTGGAATCGCACCGCCAACCTGTGGGTCAGAGGATCTTTTGCAAGTCAGATTCGGTCAAATTGTGAGTTAAAATGGCATTCCGATCCGCTAAAGACGTCCAACCGGCATTTGTATCACTTAAAAATGAATATATGTTTGTAGTAGTAGTTTAATTCTGTAATGTTTTTATCTTAGTTATCAATCGGTGCACAGCTCAACCGCGCTGTCTGTTGATTAAGCCTAAACCAACGCCATAATTACTGACCATTACAAACCCATCTAGCCCCGAGTAGGTCAGCGCTCCCCGTTCTATTCTACGCACCGTCTGATTTCCCTTGTAAATGGTTTGTTTGTGCAGTGTCTTTGCTGTGTCACCAGTGCACAGCTCTCCGGATCGCCCCCTTAAGGCAGCCCGCAGCCGGCCTCTCCACTGTTTTAGCTTGAGAGATTTTGACAAGTCGTTGTTACGCATGTAGGCCCAATCCTTGACCTATTTCTTAAATGAGAGAAAGCAGCGAATGCACTCGGCGGACGTGTATTCCGTCCATATACACCACCACCACCCCCCCTCTTTTTCCTCTCTCCTCCTTCCCTCACTTCTTTCTCTCTCTCTCCTCTCATCCCTCTCTCCTTCTCTGGCCGATTCCAACTGTCTTCTCCGAGCACGCACGCAGATAATGGTGCTATTGAGTTCTCTGACTAAGTATACTTGGTCCTTTACCAGTGGTGGGTTGGCGTAGTAAAGTAAAATAATGATACAGTTACCTTCCAAATTGGTTTCAATGCTCCTGCGAAGTTGGAAGGATGTTTTTTCTTGAAAATGTAGCTAGATTCCCATGCACAGAGATTCTTTTCATGGGCGTTCAGCTTCTTATTAAAAGCATTTTGAGGAATCCAATTAAAGAGATGTAATATTTTAATTGCTATGGAAATGTTTTGGTTTTTTTAGATCTAATCCATTAAATCCCAATCAGTACTTACCATTTTATCTCACTGAATACTTTTTTTTTACCTGATAACAGTTGCTCAGTTAGTGTTTTTCTATTGATCCAAAGGTTGGCGGTTCAAATCCCGCTCTCGACGTAAACATCGTTGTTTGAGCGGTCCGATCTACCGACTCACAGGTTGGCGGTTCGAATCTCGTTCCTGACATAAACGTCATTGGTTCACACATTAATGCTGTCGTTGTGTCCTTGGGCAAGACACTTAACCCACCCCGCTCCCAGTGTCTGCGTGCACTGCTGTATGAGTGTGTGTGTGTGTGTGTGTGTGTGTGTGTGTGTGTGAATGGGTGAGTGGCTCCTTGATGTAAAAGTGCCTTGAAAGTGGAAAAGGTATTTACAGATCCTTTTTTGAAGTAACAATACTGCAGTAATGTATGTGAGTATTTGTTTCTTGTGTGTACACATAGGCCGTGCATGTTTGTTTGAATGTGTTGCCCTGTGGAGCTCTGGCCTCACTGTGGGATGTTTATCTGGCCCTCTGGACCGTCCGCCTGTCACAACACTGATCTCAATCTGCCTCAGACACGCGCTGTCTCCCGCCTCTCTCCCTCCTCTCTCCCTCCTCTCTCCCTCCTGTCCTTTCTTTTCTCTCTCTTTCCTGTTGCTTTGTCTCTCTCTCTGCTCTATCACAGCTCTCCCTCTTTTCTTCTACTTCACTTCTATTTCTTTCCTCTCTCGCTTTTGCTGCCTTCTCTCCCCTTCCCTCTGCCTTCTCTCCTTCCTCTCATCTCCCTCTTTCATTGTTTCTCTTTGTCTGTTTCTCTTTCTTTTCTTTCTCCTCTCTCTCTCCCTGGTTCAGTTTCTTTTTCTTTCCCTTTCACTCTTCTCTCTCACCCCAGATCTCCTATCTCTCCCCTTCTCACTCTCCACAGTCCTTTTTTGCTCCTCTCTTTATCTCTTCTCTTTCTCTTGCCTCTACTTTTCCTTCTCGTCTCACCTCTCTCTCTTCCCTTTCTCCCTCTTCTCCCTCTTTCTCCCATCTTCTCTCTCTCTCTCTTTTCCTCTTGTCTCTCACTTTCATCCTTTCACCTGTCTTTCTCTCTCTGTCACTGTCTTATCTTCTCACTCGCTCTCTCTTCCCTCTCTTGTTTTGTCTTCCTCTTTCTCTTTCCCTCTTCCCTATCTCTCTCATCTTTCTCTTCTCTCTCCTTCTCATCTCTCGCTTTCATCATTTCTCTCCTCTCCCCCTCTCCCCCCCCTCCCTCTCCTCTCTCTCTCTCTCTCTCTCTCTCTCTCTCTCCTCCTCTTCTCTCTCTCTTTCCTCTCTTCCTCTCTCTCTCCTTCCTCTCGCTCTCCCCACTCTCCCCTCCCCCTTCCTCTTTCTCTCTCTCTCCCTCTTACCCCCCTCTCCTCTCACCCCTTCCTCTCCCTCTCTTTCTCCCTTCTCCCCCCCCCCTCTCTCCCTCTCACTCCTCTCTCTCTCTCTCATCCCCCTCTCCTTTCTCTCTCTCTCCCTCTCTCCTCCCTCTCTCTCCCTCTCTGGCTCCCACTCCCTCTCGCCCTCCCTCTCCTTCTCTCTCCTCTCTCTCTCTCTCTCACACCTCCACAGTACTTGCCCCCTCCTCTCCCTTTCCCCTCTGTCTCTCACTCCCTCTTTCCTTTCTCTCTCTCTTCCTCTATTCTCTCTCTCTCTCCTCTCTCTCCACCTCCTCTCCATTCTCTTTCTTTCTGGCTCCCACTCTCTCCTCTCCCTCCCTCTCCTTTTCTTTTCTCTCTCCTCCGTCTCTCTCTCTTCCTCTCTCTCACTCCTCCGCAGTACTTGCTACCCTCCTCTCCCTCTCCTCTCCCCCTCCCTCTCCTTTCTCTTTCTCTTCTCTGTCTTTCTCTCTCCCTCTCTCTGGCTCCCACTCCTTCTCCCCCTCCTCTCCCTCTCTTTCTCTCTCCTCCGTCTCTCTCTCTCTCTCTCTCTCTCTCTCTCTCTCTCTCTCGCTCTCTCTCACACCTCCACAGTACTTGCCCCCTCCTCTCCCTCTCCTCTCTCTTTCTCTCTCTCCATCTCTTTCACTCCTCTACAGTACTTGCCCCATCCTCTCCCCTCTCTTTCTCTTTCTCTCCTCAGTCTCTCTCTCCCTCTCTCTCTCTCTCCCTCCTCTACAGTACTTTGCCCCCTCCTCTCCCTCTCTCCCTCTCCTCTCTCTCTCTCTCTCCTCTCTCTCTCTCCCTCTCTCTCACACCTCCACAGTACTTGCCCCCTCCTCTCCCTCTCTCCCTCTCCTTTCTCTTTCTCTCCTCCGTCTCTCTTCTCTCTCCCTCTCTCTCACACCTCCACAGTACTTGCCCCCTCCTCTCCCTCTTTCCTCTCTTCCCTCGCACATGCTAGCGCAGGCATTAGCGTGCATGTATTAGACAGCGCAGAGGAGAGACAGACGGAGGATCGGGATTGGCCGTGACATTGATCAACTGGAGTGTGGTCTCGTGTTGTCAGAGGAGGAGCTGCGTCAATGGGAAGCGGCGCTGAACTTTCACATCTTCTCCGAACACTTTACATTACAGAAATGAGTCACGATTACTGATGAAATGAATGCATGCTTCTGTAGTATTCAATTACAGTGTTTAGAAGAAAGCGTGGAAGTAGTGGCATCATTTGTAACTTTAAAAAAAAAATATATATATATAGTCAAAGCTCTCATCCATTCACACACAAACTCATACCGCTCAACCGATGATGTTTGTATGTCGAGAGCGGGATTTGAACCACTAACCTTCGGATCAGAGGACAAACGCTCTACCAGTTGGCGATGGTATTGCATAATGTTACACAGTAGGGCTTTAAACATGTCGATCTGACGTCTTTTCTGTTCTAAAATCAAGTAAAATATTGGAAAAATACACTTTCTTTGAGTGATTCGCCTCTCCACAGACAAGACATGTAACTTGGCTTAGTCTTGCCACCTGCCTGTCTCCTTGGAAAACACGGAAAAGTTTAATATGCCATACTGTGGAGCATTCCAGGCAAAGCAGTAACCATAGAGACAAGCCGGTGAAAGATGCTCCAGCAGAAAAGTTATATAGTTTAGCTTTAAATCGAAGAATACTGTAATTTTTTATTGCTTTTTGCTTAATTTGTGCTACTAAGTGAACATTAGAGAGCGTCTGACATGTTTTTTTTCATGGCTGATGCTGATACCGATTGTTTAGAATCCATAGAAACCGATAGCCAATAAGCTCTGCCGATATTTTGGGGATTTTGATTATTTTCCCCAAATGATCTAATTTAAATGGACCACAAACTCACCCACAGCCCTTTACGAGCGCTGTGTAGTGTGCAGTTAAATGTTCCAGTCCAACTTTATGGGTATTTTTAGGCAGCAGGTTGTCCAAAACAAAATAACAAAATATCGGCTTGTCCTGGAGATTTAAAACCGATACCGAATAGACTAAAAAGCGCAAATATCGGGCAGTGTATCTCTAGCAAACGTACTTTTAACTTATTTAGAAAGTTGTGCAATCTTGAGCTTGAGTGCCAACTGTGGAAGTATTGTTCAGCTCCTTTCATCTTCTACTTTATTTGAGTGAAATGAAGCAGTCGCATATAAAGTGCAAACTGAACAACTTTAGAAACAATATCTACAACACTTACGCTGAAAAACGTCTCTGATTTGAATTTGCACGAGTGTTACTGATGGAACAGATGCCATCTCTTTTGTATTGTGGCCCTTGAAGTTCCCCTCACATAGAAGGATGAGATCTTTGATAAGGCCTTACTACGGCAGATGCTCCGGGACTCCACAGGGCTACAGTTAATGGTCTAGTCATGTGGTTGGAGTTGTTTTCATCATCTTGAGTAGTTGAGCATGTTGCCTTCAGTGACTTATTGAGTCGTTGGAGCCTTTTAAAATGGATGACTACAGGCCACTATGTTGTTAAGTAGCAGCTTGCACAGTATGAGGAGTGTGCTGCGGAGAGCGCGAATCAATATCACGCCTTTTCACCAAGAAGTAGTGACTTTTAAAAAAAAAATATCATTTGAAAGACCGACGCTTGGACGATTACTGGAGAAAGCAACGGTAATGTTCATTTGATTATGAAAGAGCTGGACAGAATGCGTTCGTCTTTTGCTTGGGTCCATAAGCGGTGCCGGGGGGGTGGAGCCTGTACCAGCATCTGTATACTCAGTTAAGAAAGGTGTTATTATTCACATAGTTTGATTGACTTAAAATATTGGGTCATGACTAAGCCGGCTAGCACCAGAATTGAACGCAAAACCTCATGGTGAAAGGTTGCTAATCGCCCATATTACATCGTTTTCTGATCTACATTATAGTCTTGTTTCCTCATCAAAAACACCTGGAGTTGTGTTTTCTCTCATTTACACATGTTCAACACACAAACCCTGCATAGTTAGGCTGAGGTCTTCTCTCAAACGCTCTGTTCCACCTTGTGATGTCATGTGGTAGTACAGGAAGTGCCCCACAGTGTTTTTTTTTTTTTTTTTTAACCTCCAGACACCTTCACTAGAATCATTTGGATGATTTCAGCCCTTCTGATTGCCTATTTCTTACTGAACAAAAGGTCAAAGGTCGCTATTAACTGGAAAACTACTGCTTCATGACATCACAAGGTGGAACAGAGCGTGTTTTTTGAGGAGGTAACAACGTTTTAACACGGCTTGGACATTTTAAATAAGCATGTTTTTGTCAAAGCAGAAGACGTGGAAAGGCAGTTTATGATTGCACATTGCCAGTTTCCAAGGAACAAGGCTGCAGAGGAAGTAGCGACATTATAACATGACTTAAAGCTCACGAGAGTCCATTTTGGATAATATAAGACCTTTAAAAATGCCTACACACACACACACACACCACATTATTTACAATGTTGTACCTGGCTGGATGAAAAAAAAACCAAACAAAAAACCCAAAAAACAACGATTTGCTACTGCAGCCCTGACTCGATCCATGAATATTTGAGATTCTTGAATGTAAAGCAAATGTCCCCCATCTCATATATTGTTCTTAAGTCCATAGTAAACTAGGCTCTCTCTTCACTATAGTCTCGAGTCTCTTCAGTGCAATCAGGACTGCACTCTGCCAATCACTCCACTTCACTCTCCACTGATGGCACAAGTTAGCACTGACCCCTGGAGCACACTCTATGAGTAAAGCCCGCCAGCCCAGAGACAAAGCCTTTTGTAGGGACGCTCAGCCAACAGATGGAGAAATGCGCTGAAGATGTAGAGGAGGGAACAGAGAATCACGAAGGAATGTACTGAAGCATGTTTGCAAGTGCCCACGTTTAGGCTATAGTCCTACGGGAGCTCTAATGTAAGACCGACAGGCTCTAATGCAAGACCGAAGAGCACTGTGGTTTTAAACTCCAGCCCTGGAATTGCCAATCTCTACTGAACTAAAGGTAAAAAGTAGCTGCTAACTTAAAAACTACTACTTCATGACATCACAAGGTGGAACGGGAGCAGTTTGCAGCTTTTGAGCTTGACGTGAATGAAGAAAACACAAGTCCATGTATGTTTTTGAGGAGGTAACAGCATTATAGCGTGACTTAAAGCTCATAAGAGTCAGTTTTAAAGTGTATATCATTTGGTCACTCTACTCATTTCACTAAAACTTAAGACTGATTATTTAAGATTTGACTAAAATTTGCAGAGTTTTCCTTAGTTTGAACATTTTCCTAAACTTTACTTCCTGGTTAGACATGGACAGTCACCTAGCAACCATACTGTAAACAATGGTAAAAGCGCAACTAGTTATAACACGGCCTAACGCTCACAAAAGTCAGTTTTGTGTAATATAGGACCTTTTAAAACTTGTTATATACAGTTGCAGAGTAGTGAGGAGGAGAGGAGGAGAGACACGTACGCTGTCGGCTCTCGCGGGGCTCTCCGGGGCCTGGGAAGCTTGTATTAAGATGTTAATAGAACTGCCTTCATGACACATTTCCAGGGGACACGAGCGAAGCCTGTGCCATTCTTTAAAACCTCCATCATCAGTCTCCCTCCCTCCTTCCTTCCCTCCGCTCCATCCCTCTCTCTCCCTGCCTACTGCTTCACACAATAGTCTGTTTAGGCATTCACCACCAAGCGCCCTCTCTGCCTCTCTCACTCCCTATCTGATCTCCACTGTCACTACCCTGTCCTATATTTTACCATGTGGAGCAAAATTATGTGATGTTAGCAGATAGCGAGAGCATGTACAAGACTGTAGCGAGGCTGTTTGCTTGTCTGCGATCTCGGTTAAAAGTCACACTGACACCAAAGCGAGGAAATAGAGGTGTTTGCTTAATATATTGTTTAAATAAAGATGAAAATAAATACTTGGTTAAGATTTTTGGACTCAGATTAGAAGCTCCTTTTGTGTCATTCAAGGCATTTGTGGTTATAGAAGTAGCCAAGTACCAAATGCATGTAATGTGTAGTGGGGAAAGTACTTTATAATACTAAGATTTTGTTATATATATAAAGCTAATGATCGCTAGTTATTAATCAATGCTAAAATGAATGTTCTGGAGCTGAAAACTGAGGTGGAACTTGAGGAATATTAAGTATGTGTACTTGTACGTGGATACTTTTTACTTTAATGTCACTACTCCACAACATTTTGGAACAGGACAGCAAAGTGAAAGCATTTTTTTTTTATTGTCTGAGACCTGCTGAAAACACTGACGGTTTATTTTTATCAAGTTCACAGTTTGAGCAAACACAGGTGGAAGAAGACTGAACAAAATTCAACACAAATGTTTGTCAAAATCAGTACATTTGAAGCCTTGTAAGACCTCAGAATGCACAAAATACTTTTATTTTTTTATTTTTAAAATGGATATTTTGATACTTTTACTTTTAAGTAGAGTTTTACTTTTTTACTTTTACTTGAGTTTTATTCATTTATTTATTTATTTTTTTGCTCCAGTATCTGCACTTAAACTTAACTAACACCAGCGGTCCTGACCTGTATAAGACCATAGAGCAGACATGGGCAAACTACGGCCCCGGGGCCACACACGGCCCTTTGGCCTTAATAACCCGGTCCACCGAACATGACCAAATTATATTAAAATAGGTAAGGGTAAATCTTGTATTAATTAATTTATTAATTCATGCATTTGGAAAACAATTTGTACAATGAGCCTTGCATATTCATGCTTTGCTACATGTTACAAGCTAAATCTCTAATGTAATATAAACCTAAATAAATCCTGGCCCGGCCCCTCTGTCAAATTTCAGAACCCATTGTGGCCTGTGTGTCAAAAAGTTTGCCCACCTCTCCCATAGAGTAACTGTGCAATCCCTCAGTCGTCCAGGTATGCTTCATTTAAATAGTTTTTTATATCATTGTGGTATTGAAATTGATATATCAGATTGGTAGAGTTTAAACTTTTAGGAATGCCCAAACTAACTATCTTTCCTATATACGTTGCTTGAAAAAAACAGTCTTGCCTTATCAAAACGGCAACACGAAACCCGAGACATACACACTGGAGCTTTTACACACAAATGCCAACCACATTTACAACTATGCCTATTGGCTGCATTGTGTCCGACGCCTATAGCTTTGAATATAAGTCACTTTTCGCTTGGCGCCATCAATAATCAATTAGCTGGTGTCACGGGGAGGATGCGCGTTCTTTTTGTTGTGTAGCGGAAAGTTGACAATAAGTGAGCAACAAAAGCCGGCTGGGAGAAAAGAAGAAGAAGAGAGAGTGGTTAGAGGGAGGAGGAGAGGAGGAGGAGGAGGAGGAGGAGAGGGGTCTAGTGTTCACCGCCAAGGGGCAGCTGTCAGGAGCAGATGACAGTGTGTGTGTAGAAGTGTGTGCGAGAGCGACAGTGTGTGTGCTTTGGCTGTGCGTTTCTGTGCATGGCTGGATTTACGGCCATTTGACTGCGTGGCACATGTGGCGTTTTGTGCGACCAAGGCTACGGGGCGGGCACGGAACGCCTTTGCCCGCCGTTGCCCCCGCCCCCGAACCTGAAGCTGAAAGTGTCGCTATGGTTACGTGAGGGTGAAAGAGTTGCAGATGTGGTTTCGCTATAGCTCTTGTGCCATAGGGGAACCTGGCCAAAGTGGATTTAGTGCTCAACCTACTGGCTTCTCTTACAGTGGCAACCATGAGCACTTGGGCATTCATGGAAAAGCTATTATGGCTATTAGACCCAGAGCTGTCAAAGAACTGCTATTTACTCGAGTATCTGTGCTAGATAGAGCAGTGAGGGGCCAAGCTAACTCCTGTTTTGAGTTAACAAAGTGTCTCTCAAACCAAAGTCTCTGGTTTGAGAGAATGAAACCGAAATATAAAGCATTTGTTTCATTTTTTTCACTCAGACCAAGGAGAAACTTTTTTTTTTTTTTTTGGCTACTATGCAACCCCAAGTGTGAACTAGAATCACAAATAATGCAATAAAGTTCATAGATTGAGATAAAACTGCGTGATCAGTGGTAGATAGCACAGTATAATGGCATGATTATGAGGTGACTGACAGCTGGGCACTCTGTTGCAAGATAGGCCCAGTGCCTAGTAGGGATGAGATGATATATGGTAATATAAAAGCGATTAAAAAAGGGTTCGCAATTAATCTTTCGTGGCATTTTTAAATAATCGTGATCATCCCACACGATTATAATCACTTTTACGGCACCAGATTGCCTCATGTTTCCGGTTTCAATACAGTGTTTAGATGTTAGTTCGGGTGTTTGTCCACAAGGGGACCGTCTATCGTAGAAATGAAACTTGTGAGCTTCTCTGCCTATTATGAATTGGCGATGGTTCTTCACCTTCAGTCACCGTCATGGCTCGTGGGCAGTGGATCTGGATCCCAGCACCTTTATATCCTCCACTCAAGGAGGTGAAGTCTGATGTGTGGAATTATTATGGATTTGAAAAACAAGACCAACAAGATGAGCCACCGATCTGTAGAGCCTGAAGGAAAAAAGATACAGCTCTGAGGGCAAACACCAGCAACTTACACTCACATTTGCGGGACAACCGTCCTGCATCGTTTGACAAACTTGAGCCAAAAATATCCATCGTAAGTAACATACCAAGAGAAATAAACTACTGAATGTAGTTTGTGTTAGTTTGGATTTGTAGGATTTGTATTTATCGATTTTGCTATTGCTAGGTTAGCGCTAGCTGAACAGCATTTTGCACAGTTGATTGCACAGCTTGTTAGCAGCGGCGCATGGTTTTACAACAACTGTGAATGAATCTGATTTAATTAATGGTTGGACCTGGTGTCCACATGTCTGGACAACACATTTTGGGGTTGTCTAGACCACAATACGACTGTTTTCTCTACAAGGTCCTGGTGTCCACATATGAGGACATTATACTGCCATGGTTTAATAATTATGTTTAATAATTATCATGATAATATTGTTAATTGTGATTATTTTGGTCACAATAATCTTGAGTCTAAATGTTAATATCTTCCCATCCCTCGTGCCTTGGATGTGGTCTACACTGCCGGTTACTATTAATGTGTTCGTACATTGTTTTGAAAGTGTAAAAGGCTCACCATGTCTCAAAAAAAAAATGAAATTGATTAACGTAAAGGCTACCCCATTGTTTTTATATGTAGATACTTCAGTTTGTTATTTTAGCATTAGCGTTACCATGGAGACACAAACACCTGTCTTTCCGAACACAGAAGTTTTCACCTGATTGTTTAGTGTTTAACACGTTGCCCGAGACTTGTCTTATCTTTGCATATTTATACATTTTAGCACGACTCAAAAAAAAAAAAAAAAAAAAACCTCACAGAGATGGACAGGAAGTAGTGATGCTAACACTGGTTTGTAGGTACTGTTGTGAACCAATTATCTATTCTAAACAATAATTAGTCTATTGAGCATGTTATTGGCAGCTGCTTGTTGCAAATTTCAAGTTGTATAGATTCTACAACTATAACTGAACATTTTAACAAGCTTCCTTAAAAAAATATTGATTGCCGTGATTCTATCTCTCCATCTACCCCATTGTTCAACTCTGTCCCTGTCCGCAAAGCCTTATCTTGGCTGAATAGCTTTTATGAGCGCAAACAAGTTCATCTGAGAAGGAAAAAAACAGGGAACTAAGGGCCCTCCAAGTTCAGTTCAGAGTGAGACGGCAAACAGCTTAGAAATGCCGTCCCTCCTCTCTATCTAGTTTCCTCTCCTCTTCCTCGCCCTGCAACTTCTTATAGTGTTGATGACCAAAGTAAATGGTTTTAAATTGACGGTGATGATGTTGGACTTCCCAGCTGGGGTGAAGGTGCTGTGGACTGTAGTGAATAACTCAGCCACAATACAAGCCCACTGCAAAGAGGGCAGCTGAGGAGGTCTGCACAATATATCGTGAAAATATCGATATCGCTAGAAAATGAGAATATCGCACCAATGTAACGTTTTCCATTTTACAGAAGCGCACTGTTTTTGGAAAGTAAAATGGACAAAAAAGTTTTTATTTTGATCCGGTTTGACCCAGTAAATGAAAACTTGAGGAGATGATGTTTTAAAAGGCCCATATTACACCATTTCCAACTGGACTGGTTAACTTGAAAACTACCACTATATAACATCACAAGGTGGAGATGTAGATGGTCATGAGCTTTGGATAATGACCAAAAGGACAAGATCGCAGATACAAGCGACCATAATGGGTTTCCTCCTCAGGGTGGCTGGGCGCTCCCTTAGAGATGAGGTGTGGAGCTCGGTCACACGGGAGGAGCTCGGAGTAGAGCTGCTGCTCCTCCACATCGAGAGGAGCCAGTTGAGGTGATTTGGGCATCTGCTCAGGATGCCCACTGGATGCCTTCCAAAGGAGGTGTTCCGGGCATGTCCCACGGGGGGAGGAGAAGACCCAGGTCACGCTGGAGGGACTGTCTCTTGGCTGGCCTGAGAACGCCTTGGGATCCCACCGGAGGAGCTGGAGGACATGTCTGGGGTGAGGGAAGTCTCGGAATCCCTGCTTAGACTTCTGCCCCCGTGACCCGGCCCTGGATAAGCCAAAGAAAATGGATGGATGGAGATGTAGACAGACTAATAATGCAGGAATACTCAAACATGTGTGAATGAAACAAAACACAACTCCAGATATGTTTTGGATGAGGTAACGACATTATAACATTGCTAAAAGCTCACAAAAATCCATTTTGTGTAAGATAGGACCTTTAAATTAACTGCATTGCAATAGGAAACATGGTGATCAAATAGTGCATGTTCTTCTCCCATGACGCCGCCCTAGTGCTGAGTAAGACTAAGCCATGTGCGCGAGGAAAAGAATCATTTCATGGGTCACTGGACTGTAACATATGTGTGAAATGTCTGTCATAAAACCATTTATTTTGATAGGCCCACACCTGGATTTGAACCAGTTAGGTTAAGCCTGTTTCGAGTTTCCTCCAGGCGTTAATAAATCAAGAACAATGCGGAAGATTGGTTGCCAAAATGCAGTCTTTTCTCAATAAATGTCAAGTTTTATGACAACAATGATAATACACAAAGGAGCATCTTGGCCAGAGCAAGTTGTTACTGCAGTTTTATGGGCATTTTAATCTACTTTGTGGTTGAAGTAATTGCGTAAATAAATAACACTAATAATGTATACATAATCTATACATTCTATTTTATTTAACGTCTTGAGATTTAGGAACCTTCTGACAACTACTACTACTTTAATCCCACATGTTACGAGGTATTTTCATCATCATCTTTTCGTCAGATCTCGGAGGCTAAGCAGGGTTGGGCCTGGTTGTACTCGGATGGGAGACTGATGAGAACCCACTTCACCCACAATCCCTAGTATGAATGTGGGGCCCGATGGCGCAGATTGGCAGCCTCGCTTCTGTCAGTCGCCCCAGGGCAGCTCTGTCTAGATAAGCTTACGATCACTGGCTTTGGGATGGATGAATAATGCTCGAAATGGTAAATTGACTTTGAGCGTCTGGAAAAAAAAACACTATTTAATTATTTATTTTTTTTTATTTATATTTTTTAATTTATTTTTTAATTTATATTCATTATATATTTAATATATTTATTTTTTTTTTCCCAGATACCAACTGACCAACTATTAATTAGCCATTCACTATTATTCTCATAAATGGTTCCAGCTCTACCTTTCATTGTAGTTCAAAATTTGCCTTGTTCCATTCAAACTTTCAATTAATTTCAAGTATTTTCACAAAATATTTCATTCTGAATCGCTAAACGTCGTCTCAGATTATTGTTGTGTTATTAGTCCCATTGCTCCTGAACGCGGGTCAGTAGTAGCTTGTTTTCATAGAATAAGCCCCTGACTTTCCTCATTCCTCTTTTGACCACTTCACATTAAATCTGCTGCTGCTCCTGAACATGTAATTTTCTTTTGTCGGATGATTTTTCAATGCATCGTAAACTCAACGCGGCCTTCACTTCTGCTCAGAGTCTTTTCTTTGGCCCACGGTAATCCGCAGTGTCCGGGCCAAAGGGAAATGAACGTTCCTCAGGGTATGGCTCTTATGTTTATGGACTGAAAACATGAGACGCAGTGGGAGAGAGAGAGAGGGGGCTGAATGAGGAAGAGAAGAGAGAGAGAGGGGATGGGGGGGGGGGGGGGGTGAAAGAGAGAGAGAGAGAGAGAGATGAGGGGAGTGAGAGAAGAGAGAGAGAGGCATGGGGGGGAGTGAGTGAGAGAGAGGGGTGTGAAAGAGAGAGAGAGAGGGAGAGTGAGAGAGTGAAGGTGTGAGAGAGAGAGAGAGAGTGAGAGAGAGAGAAAGAGAGAGAGGGAGAGAGGGAAGAGGTGAATGAGAGAGTGAGTGAGAGAGAGAGAGGGAGTGAGTGAGGAAGAAAGAGAGGGATGGGTGAGTGAGAGAGAGAGGGAAAGTGGGAGAGAGAAAGAGGGATGGGGAGTGAGTGAGAGAGAAGGGGAAAGTGGGAAGAGGGGGAGTGAGTGAGAGAGAGAGAAAGAGAGGAGTGAATGAGAGCGAGAGAGAGAGAGAGGGAAGAGGGGGAATGAGTGAAAGAAGAGAAGAGGTTGAGAGAGAGAGAGAGAGAGGGAGAGAGAGAGAGAGAGTGAGGGTGAATGAGAGAGAGGGGGGTGGGTGAGAGAGGGACAGAGCGGGGAGGTGAGTGAGAGAGGAGGGAGGGAGAGAGAGAGAGAAGAAAGGAGAAAGGGAGAAGGGGTAAGGGGGGGGGGGGGGGGAGAGAGAAAGAGAGTGAGAGGGAGTGGAGAGGTCCTTTAAACTGTTTTGAAGCCCACACATTAAGCTGAACAGTGGGTAGATTGTCCGCAGACGCTCAGGGGTAGAAACATTAATACTGCGTCTTGAATGTAATTGCTTTTGTTGTTTATTTTGACCCTGGTTTGACCTCGGAGGTTGCGTGGACGGGGTTGTGTGGGCGGGGGTCCTTCACAATATGTTTCTGTTTTGTTTAGAAATCATTTATAAAGTAAAATATATAAGGTGATGTTTTTTTGGAAAGCTCACCCACCCACATATGTTTTTGTTTAAAAAGTTTTATATGCTTGAAAAAGTTCCAGATTTTCAGTTTAAGCTTTGACTTTTCTTGTTTCCATGGAGATCTTATCGCTTTGGCTGGAATGCTCCACAGTATGGCATTAAACATATCTACCATTTAATTTGATATTACAGTTTTTTCATTGCTCAGTAATGCTTTATATGTATTGCACTGTGAACAGCGTCGCCTCTCCACAGATCAGACTTGTAAGTTGGCATGGTGGCAGCATGATTTAGATCTGGTGGTAGACGGAAAGCCAAATCTTTTCTTTTGGAGGTATTTGGTGTGAAAAGTTAAAGAGCCATTCTATAGACCAGGGCTGTCCAAACTACGGCCCAGGGGCCAAATGCGGCCCTCAGACCAATTTTTGTCGGCCCTCTTGACTCCTTCTAAACTGGTCAATTGATCAGGAAGTATTTTTACTACAAAATGAGAGATTCTACCTCTATAACCTAAATTACATCACTTTGCATTGTGACACAGACCTAAAAATAATCTTCCTAGTCTTATGAAAGGTACAATGTCTCTGTCAAACCTGTGTTCTGCTTCAAATATGTTTCAGTATTCGGCCCTCGGGGAAAAAAGTTTGGACGCCCCTGCTATAGACAAAGAAATGTGACGTTCATAGATACAAACACTCAGCACACCCTCCACCAGAAACATTCCACAGTGGACCTTTAACTTCAATTGTCCACTCTACCATGGGAACACAGTTTTGCCCTCATTCTTACATTATAAGTAAACCATTCTTATCAAGCCACATAAACATAATACCCATTGTGAAGCATTCTCAGCGAGCTCAGCTTTGTCTGCCTGGCAAACCTCTGCTATTTCTTCCTCCGCTCCGAACACGATCAGAACCTGAGGGGAAGTTGGATGTTGTTGTTTGGCGCTCTTATTTCCGAGTGGGCCTTGCTATCAAAGGGAAACACTGCATGTACCCAGCAGCGCGGCGGGGAGCTCAACATACAGATGCATTACTTGGCTTGCCGTCATTAGCGATCTATCTCCGCTCCAGAAGAAAATCATTATGGTACTCTAATAAAGTGCAGTATCACAGCAAAATGCTCGTTTTTGCACTAAAGTTGTCAAAAGTATCAAAAATACTAATGCTACACTAAAGCTAGTATCGTAACGAGGTACTTATTTGGACTGGTATCGAAACGGGATACGTGTTTAAACTAGTATCGAAACGGGATAGTCATTTGAACCAGTATCGAAATGGGAAACTCATTTGAACTAGTATTGAAACTAGATACGCATTTGAACTAGTATCGAAATGGGATTCTCATTTGTTTTTGTATCGAAACAGGATACTCATTTGATCTAGTATCGAAACGGGAAACTCATTTGAACCAGTATCGAAACTAGATAATCATTTGAAATGGTATCGAAACTAGATACTCATTTGAAATAGTATCGAAACGGGATAGTCATTTAAAATAGTATCAAAACTAGATACTCATTTGAACCAGAGTATTGAAACAGGATACTCATTTAAACTAGTATCAAAACAGGATACTCATTCAAGGTATCAAAATGGGACATTCATTTGAACTAATATTGAAACTAGATACTAATTTGAAGTAGTATCAAAACGGGATACTCATTTGAAAATATTGAAACAGGATACTCATTTGTTCTAGTATCGAAACGGGATACTCATTCGAACCAGTATAGAAACAGGATACTCATTTGAACAAGTATCAAAACAGAATACTCATTTGAACCAGTATTGAAACGGGATACTCATTTGAACAAGTATCAAAACGGGATACTCATTTGAACTAATATTAAAACTAGATACTCATTTGAAATGGTATTGAAACACAAAAAAAAAATCACATTTACAGTACAGAAATGAACCTTTCTTGAATAGCTTTAGAATGAACCTGAATCCTGTATCAGAATAACAGTCAGATATCAGTATCAGATATCGGTATCGGACTGCATGCACTAGTACACACCACACCCATGGACCACTATGGAACCTACCTGGACGACTGAGGGATTACACAGACAGTGTATTTTCTAAGTAAAGTGTTTTTTTATTATCATTGTGATATCGGAATCAGTACTAAGTATCAGGTCTATTCCTTCGTATCAAAATCAAGTACATTTTAGTATCGTGACAGCATTACTGGCGATCTCTGCACCTTCTGACCTCCACCAAAAGCGTCACTATAACACACTAATAAAACCACATCATGTATTTACACATTAGTTTGAATATAGGTCAGGCGTGCGTCTTCCTGTTCGCGTTAAAGAGTGAATCGGTGCTTATCTGGGGTGATTATTCAAAGAGTGACAGGCCGGTTTTCTGTGAGGAAATTGATAGAATGTGACTGGAGCGTTTTGAGTTCCCAGACGCAGGAAAAAACAACCAGAGTGGGCACGTCTGAACTTGAGAGCAACAATAAAGAGTTTTTCCTCAGCTTAATCAGACAGAGTGGAGGATTTAGGAGATGTTTTGGAATTTTACAGCGGGACAGGGGTAAGGGGCGATTTTAAGACCCCGTAACTGTTCTTTTTTTTCCATGTATTTGAGCAAAATTTGTCCAGTATTTTTTAATGTCTAAACCCTGGTCTGAAAAATGAATCTATTAAAATAAATCAAAGGAGGACCTCATTAGACTTATTATAAAGTGTTTTACTTTCCAATAATTAGGAAGTGAACTGTTAGCATGCTAGCTGTTGTTGGGATTTTACCATTCTGGCCACTGAAAAAAGAATTATGAAAAAGCTTATAAACTCATCAGGGTGAGTAATTAGGATACTCTGCAATGCATAAAGGAAAGTAAAGGAGTAAGTTTGTTTGGACCACCGCAAACCGTCTGAAAAGAGCGTCTGTTTTTCGCATTTTTAAGACAGTAAGAATCAGGTCGAGCGCCGTTAGCATTTCTGGTCATGTTAGAACAGTGTTTACAGTGGAGGGTTTGGCGAGAGACTAATTATCTCCTTGGCGACAGGGAGAGTGTCCTTCATGACGAGGTGAAGAGGTGAAGCAAATTAGCATTTTTCTACAAATACAGATTAGCTTCAAAATCATGAAGTGTGTTTTTTTTGCAATTCTTACCCAATGTGATCGCAATATCTCTTCTGATCCCGTATTGGCTAATATTGACTTTACGTACATAGCCTATACTACGCTCATATCTGTTCTAATGTTAAGTTATGTCATCAAATGTGTAATTATAAAGGAAGTTGATGAGATTAATTTGATTTGTTCTTTTGTACTCTGTGGTTATAGTATAAGTTTGAATCACATTATGTGGGATTATGTGTGATTGACTTTTGACTTAATATGTGGCGCCACAACTGCAGGACCTTCAAGTAACCAGTTTTTTTTTCCAGCTGGTGCCCCTCCACACCTTTGTTGTTGTAGTAGTAGTAGTAGTAGTAGTAGTAGTAGTAGTAGTAGTAGTAGTAGTAGTAGTAGTAGTAGTAGTAGTAGTAGTAGTAGTAGTAGTAGTAGTAGAGTAGTAGTAGTATACAACCAGTCCTAGAAGAGGATATAATTTTTTTTAACTTTTTTTTTTATGGAGAATATCATTAAAAGGCATGGGGTCCAACAAACAAATAACCAAATGAAGCAATAATTATCCATAGAAGTTACTGTTTCAACCCTCTACTGGGGTATAGTATAAGTAAAATAACAAAAAATATCCCCATTTATGGCAAAGAAAACATGCACATGATAAATATTGAGCCCAAAATACATTATTCCAGCTTTCATCTATTTCGCGATTAGTTGATATAGTGATTATCGTGACAGGTCTATGTCGACTGTCCAAGGCTCTCACTTTGTATAAAATGATGATGATGTTTGTGGTTTCCCTGTTTCTCTTGAAAGAACAGACTGTACACTAGCACTAGCACAACACATTCTTGCATACGCTTTCACCACCGCCGCTGCTGTCAATCTTTCATAAATTCCTATGTGCACCATTGGACAGCCTCAGAAAGGACACCTCGCCTTTGTTTGCATTACCAAGGCTGCTCTGTTTGTGGCTATGTACAGAGAATTAGCCGTTTGAATGGCTGAATCGTTCCTGCCTCGCTACCCTCCAGCTATATATACAGTGGTGGAGGTAAACAGGACCCACCTTGCTATGTATGCAACTTTTCCTGCTTAACCAAACAGAAAGAGAAAGCAAAGCAAATACAACCCAACTGACTGACAGATAGATCGTACTGCGTCACAATGCGGTCGGTGTCTCATTTGTCTTTGAACTAGGGCAGCGAAATTGTGGAGAAAAAAACAAAAAGTGATTTTTCGATAAGTATTCACAATTTATCTTTATAAAGTAGGATTCTGTGGACAACTCGAGGACCGTTGACGTTTGATCGAAGACTTAAGTATGAGCTGATGAACTAATACGAGAGGAGATTTCAGAACTTGGTTGTCGAGATCTAAACTACAAGTATAACTAGATTTTATATTATACATGCAGGATGGGACAAGATCTCGTGCCACAAGATCTCGTAACATGGGGAAAATGATCTTGTGCGATTTTTTTCCCATTTGCTTGCTATTAGCTTCGACATTTGCTGAGTTATACCTCATGAGAAGCTGTAGTACCAAACAGCAGTGCTACAATATGAGCCAAAACATTTAAAATTTGTTTTTCAAAAAGTCAGGTTAAAATTGTGAACTGAACCGAACAATGTATTAATTTCTAATAATGAGAAAATCTCGTGTTGTCCTGATCTCGTGGACTCTACCTTGTGTCTTGTCTTTTCTTGTGGGCATTTTGTCTCATCCCACCTCTTTTATATAATGGTTTTAGATAATATTTAGCATGAAATTGTGGCTCAGAGAAGAGACTTTAAAGCAGCTCTGCTTGTACACAAGTGTCCGACATGTTAGTGCCATATGACCATCTCACACTCTGAGGACTTCAGGGACCGGCCTCCTGCTGGTCCCAGAGACAGGACTAAACATGGAGAATCAGCGTTTCGGTTTTATGCAGCTAAAACCTGGAACAGTCTTACTGAAGATGTGAGACGAGCCTCGACTTTGACAATGTTTAAATCCAGGCTCAAAACGGTTCTGTTTAGCTGTGCATATGACTGAAAGGTTTTTATTCTGCACTTTTCTCTTTTAATGTTAATTTTACAGTTTTATGTTTTGAATTGTTTGTGGTGTGATTTTAGTGTCTTTCTTATTCTGTAAAGCACTTTGAATTACTTTGTCTACAAATTGTGCGATACACATAACCTTGCCTTGCCTTAAACTGCTAAGTACTATGGAACTTTTCATCATTCTGAAAAATATTTTATTCTTTGCAGAGGACCTTCTATCTAAATAATTCCTGCTTTCCGTTTTCATAATGGCGCCAACTCAAATTGCAATTTTGATTCCATTGTAATGTTTTATGCAGCTCCCCTGGAACCTTTTTATAGCCTTACAAAAAATGAGTGAACATAATACAAAATCTGCATAGCTTGTAAAACTATGCCATAAAAGACTTTGGTATAAGAAAGTCTTCACATGAAAGGGACTGAAGTGGAATTAGTGCCTGAATAACAGCGTATTCGAAAAGGCATTAGCAGAATATATGCAGGGCTTAATTGAAGAGAAACGCACCACTTCTCGGCACCGCGGAGGCTAAAAAGCATTACAGTAGTATATAATTGAATAGAGCCAGGAGGAAATCTAGTTATTCTAAAGCGGTCAATGACAAAAGTGCATTTAATTATGTTCGGCAAGGAGCCTATGCGGTCACTAGTCAAGGATGTTGTTGGATAGTCCGAGAAAGCAAGGTCAAAGAAAAGCCATATAGAAGGGTATAGAAAGGGTTATAAATGTCAAAATGTAAATTAAATCCAACTGCAAGATAGGTCCATTCGTACAGAACTCCTTCCTGAGAGATAAGTATAAATAATTTACAATGTAGTAACTTAAGGGTTCAATGGATATCGATGTTTTTATTAATATTAATTGAGTTGTTTTCTCCTATGGGACAGGACATTTTGGCTTAGTAGATAAAGCTTTTAGCCCCATACCACTTTGTTAGGCCTGTCACGATAATTACTATATCAACTTATCGTTCAATATTTGAAAGCTAGAACTGTATATTTTGAGTCTCAATATTTATCGTGAGTAGTAGCAGTAGTAGTTTATTTCTATAGCACAGTTCATACACAAAGTCATTCAAAGTGCTTTACAGAATAAGAGAGAAGGATTATGTTCAAAATGTGCTTTGTGAACAAGTCTGGGGGCAAAACAAATCTAGGGGTACCGTCAGATTTGAACTTGTTTTGTTTGGTTTGAGCCCAGTTTAATTCTGATGTGGACTTGGTTTAGTCTTGTTCTAGTCCTGGTTTGGTCTTGGTCTAGTTCTGGTCTGATCCAAGTTTAGTTTTGGGGGAGATATGGGGTATTTTTATTGTAATAAATCAAATTTTTGCAGTAGAGGTTTGAATAGTCAATTTTTTTTTTTTTGACTGATTATTGTTACTTTCTGCTATTTATTTGTTACAGCTCATGTCTTTTTCAAAATGGTTCACTGGTCCACTATTAGTTGAGGTTTAAATATGTAAAGACTAATAATAATAAACACTCATTCAATCTTAAATCACATACACAATATTTGCAATAATTCAATACTTCTCATCTCTAGTTCCTGCCTAAATGTGTAAATTTTATCTTTTCAAATTTGCGACACAACTTTCAGGAATTTTATACTCTCTGGCTTCTTTGTAAGTATGCACCAAGTTACATGCCTCATAGAAAGTTAATGGGTGTGTGCTGATGTACTTCTGAGTCAGCCAGGAAGTCCAGAGGAAGCTGGAATGGGCGGGCCGGAACAGGACGTCGGAACTGTTTTTGCTCAAAGTCAAGACCTTTTTAGTTCAACACACAGCGCTCCAAATGGCTGACTAACTCCTTTTAACCCTTACTGTAAATGTGTGCAAGCCACCAGCCAGCTAATAAATATAACACTGCATATCATTGACTCGTGCGCTAACTGTGGCAAACCAAGCATTGTAATTACCCTACATCAGCAATGCCACATCTGCCCCATTCACTGAACTCAACTGCTGATTTCACTCTTTCACCCCTTCATTACGCTCCTTAATAGTCAATCTTCATGGTATTTTCCTCCCACTGTTATTGCTGTTTTGCTCTAGAATATGATTATATGTTTCGCCTTGTGCTGATTCAGTTCGGCTGTGTTTGGATTGGATCATAATTCCAAGCTAACCTCACGCTTTCGCCCCCATCTCCCGCTATGAAGGAAGTCTGACTTTGCTTGTTGTTTTTGCTGACTCTTGCCAAAAGCATTATCATATCCACTAGGTCTAATTCCAGGGCTGCGCAAATGAAATCCCAATTTCAGTTGGTGCAATGTCTGCAATTATTTAGATAATAGTCCTCTAGACCAAATATCCTGTTGAAAAATGGTGTTATGCCTGTAATTTTAATCACATTCACACAAACAACACATTCAAATTGGGACTAAACTTGGACTAAACCCTGGATCATACCCTGGATACCAAATCAGGTCTAGAACAGGAGGACCAAACCAATTTGACATCAGAATTAAACTGAGCTCAAACCAGGCCCAAACAAGTTAAAATGTGAAGGTTCCCCAAGATATGTTTTGTCCCCAAAGTTGTTTACAATATGCACTTTTAATATAATCCTACTTGTTCTGTAAAGCACTTTGATTACTTTGAATTACTTGTGCCTCGCCTCATTAAACATATAGTGCAAATCTAATCACAATACTTGTAATAAAAATCACAACTGGATTTATTTCCAAAATGTACTACTCCCTACTATTCAGTATTATTGGATTGAGAAGGTTTGGCTCATGAAGAGTTATTTCACTGGTTTGGCCCACCGCAGTGTAGCCATCATCATCTATGTGTGTGGGCTGTGTAAAAAAAAATACCAACGCTCGCTAAAAGCTGCCATAGAAGAATCTAGATTGCCCCCATCTTGGCATTGGTCATAGAGGAAAACCGTGGGATTGCTTTTCCTTTCGATGTATTCAGTTATTATTGCTTGGGCTGCCATGGATGTTATTGGTCTTTTCTTCCCTCAATATTGCCCCTTCCCCTGTCTTTATTGCTGCTACTTTAGCCTTTTTCTTCCTAACCATTCGTAGCTCTCACTCTTGCGCAGCGTGATCCAGGCTCTAGCCTCATGACTTTAACAATAAAACAGATGCTAATTTGAATCTTCGTATGAGCCGCGGAGAGCCTTTGATCAAACTGAAAGCCCAGAAAGAAACAGCATATTTAGACTTGACTGAAGGAGGTCTGGTCACTGAGGCATCGCAGGCACAGGCTCTTTTAAAGTGGCATTAAAGCTGTCCAAGAGTGCACTTTTAAAGATGAACTTGCTAAGGTTGAAAGGATAGAAATGGACTCAAAATCGCAATTTGAATGGTCGTAATTAGCGAAGCATTTGGCAACATTATATCCTCTGTACAAAGACTGAAAAAAATCAAATCCTGTTTAAAACTCACTAACCAAGGCGTTCTGAAATGTTTTTTATTTACATATGCACGTATTTAATTTTTGAAGTAAATGACTTAAAAGTGCACTGTAACGTACTTGTGCCTACATCTCTATGGAAATGTAATGCGTAGAATGTTCCACAGTATGACATTAAACTTCTCTATCTTGCATGTTTTTTTTTTTAAAGTGCTGATTTGTGTTGTAGAGTTTTATGGTCTAGTCAATAATAGAAATAATCAGGTTCAACATTTGTACATTTACCTTTTGGATATTTCATGGCAAAGTACAATGTTATCAATGGTCAATAGTCTGGGATTATGACCTTCTAGACCTTCTAGACTCTAAAAAACACCAATACCTTGAAGAACACACATTCTTAGCTTGCCTCTCCACAGATCTGACATGTAACTTAGCCTGGATTTGTCACCTGCTGGGGATAGGTGAGTTTAATGTTATACTGTGGATTAATCCAGGCAAAGAATAACATGAATATGGTGACAAGTAGAAGATGTAGTACCACTTTAAACATCAGTAGATCTGATTACCAAAGCATAGTGGCATTAAATATATCCAAGAATGTATTTCATGGAAGAATCCACTCTCCCTGCCTGCTTTGAATGTCAGCGCTCCCCCTTAAGACACATTATGCGCATACAAGTGTGAGTGTGTGATTGCATCGACGACATGCTTTCCAGAGATCTGAACTTTTTTTTTTCTTTTACTTGGTTGGCTTTATCAAGATGTAGAGCAGGGAGAATAGCACGAGACATTTGTTCAGTGCTCTGCCTGTATGTGGTGAGATTATGGATAGCCTGACTATCTCCATTGACAGCACGGAGGCGTACATGTTTGGGGCTCCGTGGGCTGTGAAAATAAGTGTGCGTCTCTTGTTCCTCCGCCACCTCTGTTATGTCACCCTGGTTCACCAAAAAGAGGCAAAGGACAAGATCAGACTTACTACAAGGCTTATGACTGGAACTATAGCAAAAAAAAAAAAAAAGGTGGAGGGTCAGCTATCTGCTTGTCTCCATGGAGATGTTATTACTTTGTCTGTAATGTTCCACAGGAGAATATTAAGCTTGGCTGGCTCTAGAAAAAAGGCTAGCCAGTATGCAAATAGGTGCGAGAGCAGCCATTAGGGGCCTGAATGATTATGCTAAGTATGACTCAGGCACAGGTCACACTTGGTGTATCTCGCCTATAAACAGAAACTGTAAAAAACAGGTGTCTTGGCTTCAGTGTAGTTGGCTCCTCCCCTCAGATAGATAAAAGGCACCAGTAATCTGACCAGAACTGAAGAAGCGACTTGGATGAGCAGCGAAACGTCTTCACTCCTACAACTTTTTGTCCAGTTGACAGATTGGAAATTTTCTCTTACTATGGATCATACCTGGACATCCTTTCTCAATGGAGATAAGTTATAGGTCAGATCTATGGAGAGGTTAGTCTGCCCACAGTAAGAATGCATATTCTTAAGGTATTTTGAATAGATGCAAGATAGATGAGGTTAAAGCCGTACTGAGGAATAATCCAA
This sequence comes from Periophthalmus modestus, assembly GCA_019594935.1. Classification (NCBI taxonomy): domain Eukaryota; kingdom Metazoa; phylum Chordata; class Actinopteri; order Gobiiformes; family Gobiidae; genus Periophthalmus; species Periophthalmus modestus. The sequence continues at coordinate 27,956,191 of JAIEZT010000084.1, forward strand.
GCAAAACTATAATATCTGCATGGAGACGAGCGGATGGCAGATAACCCTCCACCAGAAAAGTTATACAGCTTAGTTGGTTTAGATACTGGTTTCAAGGGGGGAGGATGGAAGAGCTAGTAGTTCTCCAATTTTAAAATGCAATTTTCTTACTCAACAAGCAGACAATTTAGTTTGGGAAAAAGATAAAACAAAAACAAATTGAAACCAGCTGCAAATTAAAATCTTAAGAAGGTAATTTAGAAGTAGTCAAAACTGCTCAAATAAAGTGTTTTAATTTTAAGTCAGGTTTTAACTCATACTTTTTTTTGCAGTATGACAGAGAGGGACGCCAAAACCTTGTTCGTGGATTATATTTTCCTGTTATCTGCAACACTTTGAGGACTTTTCCCATGCAAACAATATATATATTTGTTAAAATTGTCCATCGATATAGCAACGGCCCTAATTTCTCATCATGAAATCCGCCTGCTATACTCAGGTCTTTAGCAGCTAAATTACACTCTATAATACGTCCATAGGGCCTGAGTACTCATTGCTGTCCTCGTGACTTTGAACACGAGTTAAAATATTTCTTTCCTTCTTCAGTAAGACAATGCTCTGCGAATCCTGGCTACTGGGTCTAGACGTTAAACAGAACAATAGCAACCTTCACTGCTATAGAGAAGTATGCATACATTCTCTGTAACTGAGCCAACACACTATTTTTCATCAAAGAACCTTCTAGGTCACCATGACATTTCGCCCCTCTCGCTCCCTGCCCATTCTCTCGTGAAGCAGGTGGGGAGTGCTTTGTCAGGGGGATAATGAATGCGGTTCAAGGTATTTCACACCTTTGGCTTCTGTATACCAATGGACGAGCCATACGTCACCATGGCAGCTTCCAACTTTCTTGTCGTGACTTTACAGGATATAGGCCATCGTTAAAAAAGGCTATTGTTACCTGTGCGTGCTGCATCAGCCTGTTCTATCTCAAAGCCTATAGAATATACAGCACCAATATGGCACTCGTCCTCTACTGATGTTGGAGGTGCCTTCAAAAGTTTTATGGTCGTATCTAAATAAGGCTGTAAGATTTTAGAAAAAATTACAAGTTTTGTGATTAGATTTGTAATAAATGTTTTGGAAAAAAAAGAAGGCTGAAATATGAACTGGCAAACTATATAAACTGTACTATTCCAGGGATGTTTGTCGTCTTAGAAGTATTTTTTCTCAAATAATAAGACAGATATTTAGTTATTTACAGTGGAGATTCTATCATTGGGGCAACAGTGGCTCAGTGGTCCCTCAACCCGCAGGTCTGAGGATCGATTTCTGCTCTGATTGAGTTCTGCTGCTGTGTCCTTCACCCACTTCACGCCTACTATGAAAGTGGTGTGTACGTGAATGATTGATGGTGGTCGGAGGGGCCGATGGCGCCTAGCTTCTGGCAGGCTGTTCCAGGGCAGCTGTGGCTACAATAGTATGAGTGAGTATGGAGGGAATGAGTAATAACTACAGTGTAGCGCTTTGAGAGGCTTTGACAAGCCTGTAAAGTGGATTACAAGTGTAAGGCATCATCATTATTATTATAATCGGCATAATTGCAATCTTTGTGATTTCATACTTCCATCTAATCAAATTTAGATTTGGATTAATTTGCAAGATATTGTTCAGACCTATATCCAAGAATATAGATTAGAGTGCTGTAGCTTGGAGATCAACGGTTAAGAGTTGACTCTGTGTAGCCTCCGAAATTTGAACCTTTGAGATTTCTCCTGGCCAAAATTTAGATTTTGCTACACGTTGCCAACTGGTGCTTTTAGAGGATGACTCAAAACAGAGGACAAATGTCCCCATGGGGAGTGTAAGGTAGTCACCTTCACCTTACATCAGGTGTTTTTAATGCAGCCAGCCTGCTCTTTGAGTCAGCTAGTGCTTATTGCGGTATTCTCAGCTGTTTTATTATTCATATAACCATTGCAATGTTTTTATTGGCGTCGCATACAAATGTGGAGTAAGCTTTTTAGGTCTATGATCTGTGGATGCAGTTTAGTAACTTTATTTTCCCCTCTGCTTCCATTGGTGTGGTTGAGATGCTAAAATTTTTACTTGATTTTGAGGTATAGGCTTGATACTTATTTCAATACCACAATGACAAACATGTTTTTAGAACTTAGTAACTTTCAAAATGCAATAGTACTTTTTTTTTTTTATAATACCCTGTGGTTTTATGCAAAGCTCAAAAGCTCAAAATCAGTCCAATTTTGTCCTATCTATGTGATGTTTTGGTATATGCTCAAATTAGTCTGCTGTCTACTTCCAATACTAGTTGCAGTACCTATTTAGTATCTGATTTCCAATACTTTTTCCAGCCCTATCTTCCATAGACTGCACAATCCATAGATTACTCCACAATATTGGACATAAACTGAAATAACAGTATATAATAGAACTGTATCATATGGGCTCTGGTGGCTAATCTAAAGCCTGTAGTGAGATTGTATGCAGCTTTGTGGAGAATGGGAGCCTTCTTGGGTAGATTGTGCTTGCGAGACGTGCATCTCAACTCAGTAAGAATCTCATTTCCTCACCACATGCTGTTACTGCCTCTCTCGGCCAAGGAGAGACTGGGCGCAGTAACTAGCAGCAGACTCGATTTGGCGTTTTTATCACCTCTGATGAAATTAGAAGGGCCTTTCTCATGCCAAAGTCTGGAGAGAAAGTGTGTTGTGTGCTAAATGTGTTTTGGGGAAAATAACTTCCAATTCGTCATAGTGGGACCATTCTGCCTGACCAGTGTACAAAGATAGGAAATAATTACATCTTATTTATACAAACTGAAATAGATTAGATACTTATTTGATTAAAATTTTTTTTTTTTTTTTTTGGGTAAAAAAGCCAGATTTGAGTAATACAAAAGTCGCGATCTCTGCTGAACAAATCTAAAATGTGGATTCTAACTTAAAAACTACCACTTTGTGACATCACAAGGTGGAACAGAGTATTTTTAGTTTTGCAGATGTAGCCAGACTATTAGTAAAACGTGTGTGAATGAAACAAACACAACTCCAGGTGTATTTTTGATGAAGTAACAACATTCTAATACGACTTAAAGCTGAAGACAAAATTTTGCATAATATAGACCCTTTAAACTGTAAAAAAAAGGGCGTTTAAACATCATAGTTGCAATGCTGGTAGTAGAAAGAAGCCAGTAGTATCAGATGTACCAGTAGTAGTAGTAGTGGAAGTAGCAATAGTACAGCCATATTACTTACTATCAGCAATTATGAATTATGCTTTCCACTTGGACTTTTTGCTTTTACTCAATTATTATGTATTATTTTCTATAGCAACTCAAGTTTGCAAAAAGTAGTCAAAGTAGTAGTATTAGTAGTAGCTGTAGTTAGGCCTGTCACTATTAGAAATTTTAAATTGCGATATATTGCTGGAGAAAATATAGTCGATAAACGATAATACTGGAATTAATTTATGCCATTGACACGGTAACCCTAAACTATTCTAAATATGCAATATGATTAAAAAAAGAAAGAAAAGAAACAACTCTTTTAACACATTTTTGTACTTAGTTTGTATCTATAATGAGTCATAAAAAGTTTATTGACCTCAGAATGTACTGCACGTATTGAACCATAAGTCGATACAATATTTAATGTGACAGGCCTAGCTGCAGCCTAACATACACTTACTTACCATCAGTCATTCCCTTAAATTTATCTTTCCTCAACTCAATTAAAATATTGTAATTTCTATAGCAACACAAGTAGTCAGCTGCACTACATTTTTTGACTTTTCCACATTATTTTTTTTCCTAACCACATGCTTGCATTTGTTGTTTCTGCTTTTACATCATTTAAAAAAACACAACATGGCAACCAATTGATTCGTGTGCAGCTGTAGTCATTTAAAATCCATATCCCGCGGAGAGCTTTACAGTGCTAAGTACAAGCCTATAGTATAGCCGCTTTTTCTGTGTCTGTAGCAGAGAGGAGGGGGTCAGCGGGTCACTCAGTTTTACTCCTCATAAGTGCTGCCAATGCCATAAATCACGTCAGAAGGAGATAAGACAGTGCTGCTGTTGACCTGAGTGGTAGTAGCCACTTGGACCTGAGCTACTGTGAAATCTGAACAGTTCCGAGTAAGAAACGCCAATCTGACCTCCAATCAAAGTGATAATTGGGTTTTATCAAAGCGCTTTTGTTTGTGCTGGATGTAAAGAGTTGAATCTGCCAGAGAAGTGCTACTTGGATGTCTTTTACCTGACCGTTCTGTGACATTTTTGCTCATAAATTAGTTTGAAAATTCTGTGTGAATTTCAAAACCGCCTGCTTGTCTCCGTAGAGATGATCGTTGCCAGCAATATTCCACAATATGTTTAGAGCATTCATTTAATTACAGGCTTTTATTGCAGAAAAATGACATGAAACACAGGCTTTCTTACTGTGAACAGGTTAAACTCTTTTACTCCTCTGAACGCACATAAAAAATATTGGGTTTAAAAGTCTGGGGGGACCTGTCCTTTCAGGCAGTGGCCCCAAAATGATGGAATGCCCTGCCCTTTTCTCTCTCACCCCGCCCCTTTTCTCCTGTGACCATATTTTTTTTAACTTATTGTTGTTTATTTGGTGTACCTGCTGTCTCTTAAGCACTTGCAATTTTATCTGTAAACCGCTCTATAAATGAAGTTTACTTACTTACTTTCCACAGATCTGACCTGTAACTTGACATGGGAATGTGATTGGATTGTCTCCATGGAGATACAAAATACGTTTTCTTTTTTCTGATATTAGAGACAATACAAGACATTAGACATTTTGGCTTGAGGGAAAATGGAGTGCATACATCCAAGTTTGAAGGGATTGACGACACTATAGATCAGAGGTGCCCAAAGTTTTTTTTTTTTTATCGAAGGCCACATCTCAAAACATGATAATGATTGTCAGATAAAGCTATCTGCAAAACTGAGGACCAAGCTAAACCTGTCCAGGCTAAAGTACTGGCCTGGTCTTTCTCCGTTGCCACATACAGGACAAAACCTTGCAAAGAAACAAGACATTTCAGGATCATGCTCCATATTAGCATTAGGCCCAATAGACTGAAGTAGTTTAGCAGTAGTAGAAACATCTGGAATCAATCATACTGTACAAGCTTTCCGTGTCATAGCTTCACGCTTCCAACATCTCTCCATTTGTACGCACTGGGGGCATAGAGATCACACTATCTAGTTAATTGCATTGACACATAATTGATTCAGCATGGCTAGCGCTACAGCTGCTCTGCTAAGCCTTTTTTTTTTTTGTACACGCTACAATCCCGTATTACATCATTCTTCTATCTCTCTCTCTACAGTTACATCACCACTGTACTCAAAGATGACACCCAAAACCTCTCTTCACCTATATATCCGTTCTTAGATTCTGGCATTTCTTCCTTATCCCTTTTTTATGAAGTCGCGGAATACAATGGCCTACTTCCTCTCGCTTTCTCCTGCACCTGGGTTTATGCCAAATCTCTTGATGAACAGGGAACCAAATAGACGACGAGGAGGAGGAGAGGATTACGTTGACAGATACGATTGAATCATTTTTTCTACCCCCTACCAGAATCGCACTTACGTAAGCATTGAGGATTTTGGTTGCTGCCCGCTGTGTAAAATAATGGGTCTGTTTTGTGTAATGGCTAGATCCAAACGTTCATTTAGAGTGAAATAATGGTGCTAGCAGGATTAGTCTTCCCTCCTCGTCTCCATTCCGCTAGTGTAAATTTGCCTCAGATAATGTGGATGTGTGGTGCCAGCGCTGTGGCGTTGTGGCTAGTGCGGTGGAGCTAACTGCTTGTTTCTCAGCTGGAGGCGATGGCTGTGTAGATTCCATTCTTTGCTATAGTCTTGTCAGTCAGTTTGATGCTGCTTTTCCTCTATCACTTCGGGACATCTTTTATCACCTTCGTCAAAGCAAATATAGTGTCTAACTCACGGTGATTATGATTATGATTAACAAGCTGTTCTGAAATTTTAAGCTAGGGCCTATTTTTTTGGTTTTCATCATAATTTCTTCATTATAATGTTCAATGACAGTTGATAAAAACTCTTTTGTTTCTAAATATTGTTCGTTTATTTTTTCAGTGTTTAGAACTACCCTTCTGACATTAATCTGAGTAAATACAGCACCGAGGAACGAACCCTCATGGTACAGTAGTACTTTGAGTCACAGGGGTGAAATTCGCAAACCGTTACCGTCGACATTTTAATACCAGAGATGCCCCAAGCGTAAAAAGTGCCATTAAAGGAATAATAAGTGGTTTTCAAAGACGGGGGGCAGTATGTGATCTCCACAGACCTGACTCGTCCTGATTTCTTCCTGTGGGGCTCTTAAAAAAGGTGTTTGTGAATAAACCTCAGACAATAAACGACTTAAAACATAATATCGAGGATCAAATAATGCTTTCAAATGTTATGTAAAGTGTGTTGGATCAGGCTATTCAGTACAAAACCGAAATCGGTGGACACTTAAAAAACATAATTAAAAAATAATAGGTAATTTTACTTCCGCAAGTTTAAGTAGTGATAAGTTCAAGTGTAAGTGAACAATTATAACCGTATATATTGCCAAAAAATCTTGAAAGGTTCAGTTTACCTACTGCTAAATTTTGATGAGTATAACTAAATAATTATAGAAGCTATTGAAGATTTAAAAGTGTCAGTGTCAGTGACCCTGTATTTAACTCTAAAAGTGTTAAATGGCTAGTCTCTTGTTATCCTCCAACGTGTGAACACTGCTCCAAACCACATGCTTTTACTGACACAAAATGCAATTGAATTAAATAAGACGATACATGGGCAAAGAACAATAAAACACCAAGATATCCTGTCTAGCCGGTGTTAAATACCAGGGAGAACAGGTGTTTTTTTCAATCTATTCTTAGACAGCATTAAAGACTGAGAGGATGTGACAGACAGAGGGAGGCTGTTCCATAGTCTGAACGCTGCCACAGAAAAGGCTCTGCCGCCTCTGGTCTCGAGCCTGACCTCGGGGCTGTGGGTGGAGTCTCGGGCTGCAGTAACACCCTCAGATAAAGAGGACCCATAGAGCGCAGACGTTTAAACACAATCAGTAACATTTTGAACCAGCCCCACATACAGAGAATTACATTCAAAATGCATACTTTTACATAGTTTTGTCTAACATACTGTACATTTTGGACTGTTGCAGCTTTAGAAACACAGGTCGACCGGGTTGAATAGGTCATGGAGGCACCCCTGTGTTACCGGTGATGAAAATGTTCCAGCATGTGGTACAGAAGTGTGGGAATGTAGCATGATGTATTGAATGAATCTTCCAGTAGAACCAGTTTAACATAAGGTCATCGGCATCTTCTGCATCTCCTTGTTAAAACAACATATCATTCAGGGGTCAAATGTTCGTGGAATCTGTGAACCTGGTGCTGTGGCGTTACATTAAAGGTGCACTATGTAACTTTTCTGGTTACATAGTGGGAATGTTATTACTTTGCCTGGAATTTTCCACAGTATGACATGGTATTATCTATTGCCTCTCCACAGATCTGACCTGTGACTTGACCCAGTGGCGTTACATGCTAGTCCCCATGAACATAGACATGTTTAAACTCCATAAACGTTACACGGTGAACCAGAAACTCCATTATGATTAGCAGATTGTTGACCCACCGACTTCGCGTACAGGTTTACACATGAGGACACACTATCCAAATGTGTTCTGCATTCACTGAGCTATGTGCAGCTGTTGAGAAAGCTGGTTCATTTTGGGGTTTTTTTTTGTAGTTTACTAGATAGTGAGTAACACATGGACTGCAAAAGTCACTGGAATTTATTTAACCTTTTAATTCCCCACCAAAGTTGACCAGTTCCACTCATAAATACATGCAAGATACATATTAGCTGTGCTTTTTTATTTGTTCCATATTTAGCCAAATAATTTATTACAAATATTTAAGAACATGCGTATTTATGTTCTTTTTTTATTAATTTCCATATTGGATTTGATAGTAAAAATGTCAGTATAACTAGAGACAGTCATCCTTATATACACACATGTATATATACAGTGGTGGAACGCAACAAAGTAAAAGTAGTAAAGTACTGCACTTACATCTAAATTTTAGGTATATGCACTTTACTGCTTTGCTTTTGCTTTTTACTTTTACTTCACTACATTTGAGATCTGTATCTGTACTTTTTACCTTCTACAGGACTAAAAAGTTTTGTTTTTTTATTATGTTATATATTTGAGACCTGCTGAAAAGGGTTCATTTTACCAACTTCATAATTTGAGCAAACAAAAATATACAAATAAAAACAGCCAAAATTCAGCAAAATCTGTATCAAAATCACTCAATTTGAAGCTTAAGTTAAAAAATAAGAGTATTTCATGCAGATTTTGATATTTAAGTACATTTTAAACAGGCACTTTTATACTTTTAAGTAGATTTTTTTCATGCAATACTTTTACTTGAGTATTCTTTTGCTCTGGTACTTTTACTTAAGTAACAAAATAGAGTACTTCTTCCACCACTGTTATAGGACATGTCTGGACTAATTTCTTTTCCCTGAATTCTTGCTCCTGTTTTGACAGAGTTGCCTTGTTCAAAGTCCTGGTTTTGTTGCCGATAACCCTTCAGTTGATAACAAAAGCAAATACGCCCGTCGTCCACATGTAGGGCACTCAGTTAGCACATGATAACCATTTCTCTTTAGCTCTTTGTTCAGAAAAACAATTCTATAAGTCACATTCACGTGAAATCACAATATTGCAAGTTGATGTGAAGGTTCTATTCAACAATTTGCTGGTCTGTTTTGGAGATTGGCTCGAGTGAGTTGAGACTGCAATAGTTTAAAGGTCCTATATTACGCAAAATTGACTCGTATGAGCTTTAAGCCATTGTTACCTCATCAAAAACAAACCTGGAGTTGTGTTTTGTTTCATTCACACGTTGGCGTAACCCAGCGTTATCCATCTGTCTACATGTCCAAAGCCCAAAACGCTCTGTTCCACCTTGTGATGTCATGAAGTGGAAGTTTCCAAGCTGACAGCTACATTTTACCTTTAGTTCAGTAGAGATTGGCAATTCCAGGGCTCAAATGATCAAAATGATTCTAGTGAAGGTGTGTGGAGTTTAAAAGCACTTCCTGTATCGCCACGTGACATCACAAGGTGGAACAGAGCGTTTTCTGTTTGAGCGACAAAGAACTCAGCGTAAATATGGAGGGTTTGTGTGTTAAACGTGTGTGAATGAAACGAAACACAACTCCAGGTGTGTTTATGACGAGGAAACATTATAACAGCGTAATACGGGCGCTTTAGTAGAATTTGTTGTGTCGAGTTCCTTCCGTCTGAATATATAGCATCATTAAATTGCAGAATGTGAACATCGCTTATTCAGTTCCACAAAGGGCGTGTAATTGGTGGCTCGTTCAGACCGCTGCTCCTCTGGTTTGTCCTCTGCACCTGCCTCCACAGACCAGCCAACTCTCCAGCCAAGCCAAGTGCAGTTGTCCGCTCCACTGGCTCTTAAATGTGATCACAAATGAGAAACGAGAGAATATTCCCCATAGTAAGTGAAACGCTGCATACATAACCAGATGAAATATTTTTCCATTCATGTATCTTGTGTTTATGAATAACAAAATATGCAAAACTTTCCGGCACAATCTAATAAAACTACAGATCTGTTATGATGGCGTTCCACATCATTCAACACATACTCCGCTATGCCGTATGTAGAACTTGTTTAGCATAATTTAGGCGATTTCTGATTTATTTCTTTGACAATTGAGTATTCCTTTTGTGTGTCAAATAAAACTGGAGAGCGAAGCATGTGCAAAGCAGTGGGCGTGTACTGGTGGCGGTGAAAACGGGGGTAGAGCGGTTGCAAGTCCAGCCAGCTCCTTCTACACTCTGATCCAATCCAGAAGGGGCAAAATCGATCCAACTGCAGTCGCTCATTTGTATCATGTGTTTCTCAAATGCAGAAAACTCCTGTTCTCTCAAAAAATCTCTCTTTTTATCTCAGATAAATAACAGGTGTGGTGCTTCTATTGTTAATCCTGCAAAAATCTGCCTTTATATTGTTTTTCCTTGTAAGCAGCCACGTTTGTTTTTGACACAAACTGACCATACGTCTCTCTGATTGGTTAATCCGCCTGTCAATCACGTCCCCTGAAATCAGGTCGACAGGATGAAACGATAATGTTTTGTAACTTTTCGTCAAAGCGTGTGGTTCTGGCTGGTCAGGTACGTAGAGCGGAGCAGTGACGTCTTGAATACAGGAGGAAGATTAAAGATTACTCAAACATGCACGAATCACACTAAATACAGCTTAAGGTAAAGCAATTAGAACATGGTTAAAACTCTTCAAAGTCGATTTTATTTAAAAAACCTTTTGGGGACTGAGCACATTATAGACCAGTATGGCTCGCCTAGACTTTTTTTTTTCTTTTTTTAGCCATAACAATCATGTTAAAGGAAGTATCAGCATGTACTTTTGCCTTTTTTCACACAACTTCCTCTATTTTACACCTCTATCCATCCTTATTTTTCTTTTGATGCATCAAATAACTGGGAGAATCCAAGCGACACTCGCGCTCTGATTGGTCGTCTTCGAGGGACAATATAACCACATTACCGTAATGACAGTAACATATAAAGAGCCACATGCCTCTGCTTTGAATTTACATGACAGAATAACTGGTTGCAGAGTTACAGTAATGCAGGGGTGTCCAAACTACAGCCCGGGGGCCAAATGCTGCCCTTAGACCAGTTTTTATTGGCCCTCAGGCCTCCTGCTGAACCGGCCCAATTGATCATAAACAGTACTTTCAACAGCAAATTAAACTATTTCTACCACTACATCCTCAAAACATCACATTGCAGTGTGATACAGACCTAAAATGAATGTGTTTCAAGCTTTATTAATCCACAGCGGCTCTGTCAAAGCTGTGTATAAAGCACCGCACTGCATTGATCATTGGTCTGTGGCCCTCTGCTTTTGAATATGTTTTGAGATGTGGCCCCCGATTAGAAAAAGTTTGGGCTCCTCTGCCGTAATGGAAAGTCCGCAACCGCAAATCTATCCGCAGCAATAGCATCCGACGCTATAGGGTTAATATTTCTCCTTTTAAATGAATCCAAAATACATACATTTATTGCAATACTGTGCAATACTCAAGGCAAATCAGGAACATCAGATGAAAAGTTAACGTGGCGCATCTTAAAAATCATATTGTATAACTTTTTCTATCTATGAGAGGCAAAGTTCAAAAGTTTGACTGAGTCACTGTAAGTATACACCACTGACTCTCAAATTGCCCTTTCAATAGTTTATGCATTTATAGTATAACTTACCAAAAATACACCACATAATCCCATGCAGAGCTATAGTATCATTTTGACAGTGGCAGTATTCCCAGCATGCTTCGGGGCAGTTGGGGCAGGCGATGGCTAAACAGTTTGGTGTCACTCAGAGCATGTAAGTGTGAGGTGGGTTAGCTGATCCTCTGGCCTCTGGTGGCACTGGCTCTGTTTGGGCTGCTCTCCCACTGAGGATTCCCTTTCCTCTGGCTCGGCTCCTTTACAAGTCAGATTTATGGAAATACACAGTCCAATCGAAAGAGTCGTTCTCAGGATGACAGGCAGCAGATAAAGCAGAGGGGATCACACTTTAGGATTCATGGTTTGGTTTATGAAACATGTTATGTCAGATTGAAATGTTGAAGAGATGGGAGTTTACATATCAGCTGGTTTAATGCTGTTTATTTTCAGTTTGGGTGTAGTTGGATGTGAGCAGGATGTTTGAGGCTGTATCTGCGTTGGAAAAGTCACTGGTTAAAATATATAGAAGTCAGTTATAAAATTCCACAAGTTATAATCCTAATCTTAATTTAGCAGAAACCAATATCGGGGGGAAAGTATTCTATAGCAGTGAAGATGGCACATGGTCAGTGGTTCCATTTTTATATAGTACTTTTTCCACCTATGTTCCTATCCTCACCTATGCTCTCATCCCACTGACCACAAGTTTCGCAGTTTGATCCTTGCCGTTACCTACAGCTTGAGTGTGAATTTGTGAACAATTTAGTAAAAATCACATTTGGACACAGCTCATTTTATTCTACAAAAGCGTAAATGAGTCAGGCTGTGCAGTCGCATTAAACTTCCTCCTTTTAACATTTGCGTTTCTTGTTCAGACAGCGGAGACACGGCGCTGCTGCTGCTGGTATAGGGCTGTGTGATCATAGCGTTTTGAAGGATGTTACTTTTGTCAGGTTCACACACAGATTCAATAAAAGCTTACATTTTACCCTGCGAGCTAAACATAACTGCTGCTTTCTGCTACATTATACGACCTACTGTTTACTTTGAGTGTGCCTGCCTCTGCGTTTTACAAATGCTTGTGAATTTGGAAACACAGCGGGAGGGGAATCAACAAATATTAGCCTAACGATTAGTGGTTCTAGTATTGGTAACGGTGTCTGTAGATAAAGGTATTGGTCCCATATCGTCTGTATTTGGCTCCATATTTTATCGAATCTTCCCATGTGCCATTCCCAGTTTATCCCCAGTGCGTCCGATGTGTCTTTAACGAGTAAAAATGGAAAAAATAGAAGCGCAGCTGGGCTAAAAACATGTCTGTATGTTTACACAATCACGCAACGCATATTTTTTCCCAATATTTCACTTTATGTTGTGTAAAAATGAAAATACAGCTAGAAAAATTCATGTCGGTCAGCGTAACAAAGTAAAAGTAAAGTACTGTACTAAAGTAAAGATTTACATATGGATACTTGGTACTTTTACTTCACTACTTTGCGAGCAGGTATCTGTACTTTCCACTCCGCTACTTTTTTGAACTGCACTGAAAAGTAAAAGTAAGTAATATAAAAGTATTATTATAAAAGTAAACTATTGATTCTCTTAAACAAAATTCAACACAAATCTGCATCAAAATCAATACATTTAAAGCTCGTCGTTGATTTTTTCATGTGATACTTTAACATTTACTTTAGTATTTTCAATTTTTTGCTCGGGTATCTGTACTTTACTTAAGTAACACAGCTGAGTACTTCTTCCACCACTAGTTATCTGTCATAGCAGCAGGAAGACGACTGTCAGACGTCTGTATTGGCTAAAAAACATCCATATCCCTACTAACACGAGGGGAATATGAATGTGAGTGCGTGTCTTTGCTCCTTATGAGTTTGAAGTGTGAGCAGAGAGGGGGGTTAAGGGCCAGATTAGCCGCACGAGCCCTTGTTTACATTCAGGGATAAGCTGCTGTAAGTCTGTTAGCTTGTGTCATGTCGACTTGGCTTTTATGAAGTAGGCTACTGGTGCGTGTGTGTTTTCATAATCTGTATCGTACGTCTGAGAGGCTGTGAAGTTTGGTTTTAGCCGCAGATGTGGAGGTGGGGTATATACAGTACATGCTCTAAGTAGTGTAGTATAGTCAGTGGTGTTTTTGAAGATGTATGCCAAACTAGAGCCGTTGTATTGTGGTACTAAAATCTTTATAAACGATACCGAGTACTTTTGGGGGTCATTTTTTCGGTGCTCATACTTGATACCAGCCTAAACATATGGGTAAATGCATTTGAATAAATACTGAATATACATATATAATAGGCGAAATCAGTAGTCAGCTTTATTTTTTTACAATTATTATATCTGTTTTAAGGCTGTAAAACCCCTCACCACACACTTTATACACTTTTCTCAGACAGGCATTGACATTTTCTCACATTTCTCTCTTGTTCAAACACTCTCAAAGTTCATCAATACTAAAAAACTTGTCCCGGCTTATATCCCCCTTCCTCGGTGATCACTTTAAATGTGTTGTTCTTGTGCCTCTGCTCCAGCGGTATCCACAGAACCGCAGAAACACTTTTCAGTCCAAAGCGTCTCTGAAATTTGTGAAATCAGCCCTTGGTGGCATTAAATGGGCGTGGTACTGGGTAAAAAGTACTTGAATGTACCTGACCTGGGCTCCACATCATCCTGCTCCTCGCTGTCATGAATGTCATCGCTGTCAGCAAAGGTTTCAGCACTTTAGAGTCACACTGCGATCGAACGTTTTTGTAAATTTGTCTGAACACATTCAGACACAGCATGGAGGTGACGGATGGACAATGGTCTGCAGTCCCTTAGCCAATCAGGACGCAGAACACAATGCACGCTCTTAGGCAGTAAAAAGAAAGCAGGCAAAAAAAAAAAAATAAAAATCTGCAAAACAGCGAGGCCACGAAAGGTGAACAGCGATATAGTGAGGGACAACTGTATATAACAAAGGGAAACACATGTCTAGCTTTAAAATGTGCATATGTTAATTTGCATAAATAGAAAGTAACAAAGGTTACCTGGGATCCAGAATACACACTACTTCAATACTTCTTTTTGCTATAACTTCTCCTCAATACAGACTTTTCAGCAGATTCTTGAAAAATCATTGACATAAGTACTGATAAATACACCACCCATACCTCCGCACAGGGCTGGGTACCTCGTTTCTGGTTCGCTTCGGTTCCGTCAGTACCTTTCAGGACAGTACAGGCTCTAATTGTAAGTCTAAGAGGCCTGTGAAGTGCCTGTTTTTTTTAGCTGCTCTTATTCAGTGGAAGGCAATTGAAAGCCTCGCAGCGGGTTTCCAAACTGAGTCAGAAGTGAGTGCGGTGATACGGGGCAGTCAGACAGATAGAGCGGCTGGAGGCGGAGTGGTGCGTTCAAGTGCCCTCGGAGAACGCACTTTATCGCGGACAAGTGCACATTAATTTCCCATGCATCACTAAATTGCGGACCATAGCTCAGAGCGGGCCACATGTCAGGGATAAAAATAAACAAAACAAAAGAGTGGTGACGTAGAGTGTTACAGCACAAAAGACTGAAGGGAAATGATTACACTGGAGAGTTGGGTTATATATATAGTCTGTACGAGATGATTGTGTGATTATAGTTTTGGACATAGGGCTGTGCAGTTGATCGGATTTTAATCAAGATTTTTAGTCATGTTGTAACTTTCTTTGTGATTTTTTTATTTTTTAATAATCCAGACGCGACGTTACAAATTTATGGATCGCTTTTTTAAAATCCGCCTGTAGTAGGTAGAGCGTTATTTTAGCAACAATCCTCAGCTGAAAGAATCTGAATTTTATGACGGAGCTGAAGTGCTTATCCAGTTTTAACATCAGAGTCACAATCACCCAAAGATTCCTCACTGCAGGATGACAGAGAACCAACCATACAGCCAATATTGAAAGACTTTATTTTTCATAATAATAATAATAATAATAACAATAACATAATAATAATAATAATAATAAAAATAAAATAATAATAATAATAATAATAATAATACTAATAATAATAACTAATAATAATAACTAATAATAAAATACCAATTAACAATAATAATAATAATAAATATAATAATAAAATTTATAATGCACGCTTCATTCCATAAAATCTCAGAGTGCTACAATAAAACAAGAACTTTAACCCAGTACTAATTGCTAAATGCCAAAAAACTAACTAAAATGTCTTTAGATTAGCTTTAAAAAAGTGCAGGCTCTGTGTAGCTCTGCAGCTGAACAGAAGGCTCGGTCCCCCAATGGACGGAGCCCAGTTGGAGGGACCTGAAGGAGCGTCCCACCTGAAGATCTGAGGATTGCAAAGTGCAGGTCTTGCAGATACAGTGGTGCCTGATCAGCGATGCATTTATGGATCAGCACAAGGATTTTTGTATTTAGTGCAGTGATTTGAGAATAGGAGTGATAAGTTCAAATTTTCTGACTTTAAAATAAAATGAAACTATGATGACAATAAAATTAAATGTTTATAATAAGGGTTTAAGATTTTTGTGAGCACTCTTATTTAATTTACTTTTGCTGTGATACTTGAACCCTATCCGTGACATTTACAGGCACATTTAAGCACATTTCTGATGAAGTGCAGTGTTTATTTAGTTTTACGGTTGCCTCACTCCTATTTGAACTCCAGCACCACACCCGAGACACCCGCCCTGTCTCCAAATGGCATAAAATCAGTGCCAAAATCTCAATTCTAAGTCATTTATCGTTTGGGCTGCTGTGTCACTGAACTGTTCTGACACACTCAAATGCAACTGATCACTCTTTGGCTGAGTTCACACACCACAGGAAACCAGAGTGCAACGATAGTAATTACTCCTGAGTCTCTATGTGATTTGGAAAGCAAACAGGACGTGTTGTGTTTCCTTGGAAGCGGAGTCGTCACTGGAGCAAAGACATTCTCTATGAATATACAAATATACTGAAGTTCTACAAAACTATATTAAACTATACCATTACTACTACTACTATTGCGACTATTGTAACTAAGTAAAAAAATGTTAGAATGCCCGGTGCTAGTATGTATGACAATGAAGACCTGACTATATGTTATGAGAATATAAAATACAAAATTGAACTAAACACAAGTATTTTTCTTTATCTGATTGGATTGAATCTAAAACATATTTATCCACCAAGATAGGCGTTATCTTAAGTGCATACTCCACAAAAGATTATTTATTGTTTGTATTTGACCAATTACCCATAGCCGTAGAGTGTATAAAGCAGTGGACTAAGTGAGTGTGATGTCACCCATAGTGTTCGGCTCCAGTCAAATGAAGCTCATCGATGCTTGTGGTTATAGGGACGAATTTGAGCCGAGTTCCATATTTGGAAGTCAGACCAGTATCATAGCAACCAAAGAGCCAATCCAAACCAGAGCGGTTGAAGGTAACGCCCCTTCACACCGCACCACTGGTTTAGCAGGGAGCGGGCGCTTAGCAATGCTGTCAGTCAAACCAGTTTCGTCTGTTATTAATGTTCATATCTTGATTCATGGAAACAATAGCGTAATAAAAATACCAGGATCATGTAGAGCGAGTTAATATGAACATTTTAATACCAAAATGACGAGCCTGACAGCAGCAGTTACGGAGAGACGGGTGACGGTTTTTCAATAGAAAGTGAAGAGTTGATGAAGCCGGAAGCGCACCCATGCTCAACTTCATATTTGGAAAGTGGCGGCTAGCAGGTCAGCTATGTTCATGTTCGCTAAAGGCGGTCCAACGAAATATTAGAGTATGTGACTTTTTACTTTTTTTTTTTTATTTTTTGGCCAGGCAGTGTATATGCAGTCTATGGGAGTACCTAGCTGGAGGACTAATTATAGATTGATGACGCTCCCTGGATGAAGCTGAGACACAGGGAGAACATGCAAAGTGCTCACAAAAAGCCCCTAGAGCACTGAATATGGGGCGTTTTTATGGTACAGTACTAACCTCTAGATACCACCAATCTCACTAATAAATATGGCATGATAAAAACCAGCTTAATTACACTGAGCAGGTCTTTCCATTAGCTATTCTATTGATGGCTCTAAATACGATATAAATGAACCTCGGCTAATGACTTTTTATTGTCTCCTATACAAGAGGTGTTTAAGCAGGAATTAAACTCTTAAGCATTTTACTAAGTGCTCCGAACCTGACCTGGCAGTATACTGTAGCTCCACTTTGCTGCCCGCTCTTCACTTCTAACTTGTCTTTTAAATATGGAACGTATCACTTTTACTTAAGCGTTACGGCCACGCTTTACATTAATCATTGGGGGAATGAGGGATTAATCCCACCCATGAAATTACAATCTTTTTCCATTCTTTCCTTTCCTTTTGGGCAACAATAGATTAGGCTGTCTAAAGGGATTTCTGTTTGTTCGTTTTATCTGGTGGAATACAATTGCTGCAAATATGAATGCAGGAGATTAAGCAAATTTGGCTGTATTGTTAAGGAGCTTATATGTATGAAAAATAATAGGGAAACATATCTGAAGCTTGGAGGCAGGCAGCGTCCTGTTCTGGGGTTGCTGG